>OY740803.1:6633436-7063167 GCA_963514005.1 Raja brachyura | reverse complement strand
GAGATGGCACTGACTCATGCAGCAGCTTGATTTCCAAATGTTTTATATGTTTATATAAGATCCCCCTCATCCTTCTAAACTCCAGTGAAAACAAGCCTAGTCTTTTCAATCTTTCCTAAAGAAGAACCTCTTTACTCCTGTACTCAAATCCTCTTGTTATGAAGGCCAACATTCCGTTAGCTTTCTTCACTGCCTGCTGTACCTGCACGCCAGCTTTCAGTGACCGGTGTACAAGGACGCCCAGATCTCGCTGTACCTCCCCCTTACCTAACCTAACCCCATTGAGATAATAATCTGCCCCCTTGTTTTTGCCACCAAAGTGGATACCTCACATTTATCTATATTATACTGCATCTGCCGCGCATCTGCCCACTCACTCAACCTGTCCAGGTCACCTTGCAGCCTCCTAACATCCTCTTCACAATTCACACTGCCACCCAGCTTTGTGTCATCTGCAAACTTGCTGGTGTTGCTCCTAATTCCCTCTTCCAAATCATTAATATATATGGTAAGCAGTTGCGGCCCCAACACCGAGCCTTGTGGCACTACACTCGTCACTGCCTGCCATTCTGAAAAGGACCCGTTCATTCTATCCATGTCAACACCCTACCCCAATGCCATGTGCTCTAATTTTGGTCACCAGTCTCCCATGCGGGACCTTATCAAAGGCTTTCTGAAAGTCTAGATACACTACATCCACTGGCACCCCTTCATCCATTTTATTGTCGCATCCTCAAAAAATTCCAGAAGATTAGTCACGCATGATTTCCCTTTCATAAATCCATGTTGACTTGGACTAATCCTTTTACTGCTATCCAAATGCTCCATTATTACCTCTTTAATAATTGACTCCAGCATCTTTCCCACCACCCAAGTCAGGCTAACTGGTCTGTTTAACCTCGTTTTCTCTCTCGCTCCTTTTTTGAAAAGTGGGATAACATTAGCTATCCTCCAATCCACAGGAACTGATCCTGAATCTATTGAACATTGGAAAATGATCACCAATGCATCCACTATTTCTAGAGCCACCTCCCTGAGGACCCTGGGATGCAGACCATCAGGCCCAGGGGATTTATTATCCATCAGTCCCATACCCAAATGTTCTAATTTTCAAAACAAAATGTGGAGGAGGAAAAACTCTACAGGAATATGTAAAAATGTCTCAGTTACGGCAAAGGGTAGAGGAGTAAATTCACAAACTGCTTAAACAATTTTTCGCTAAATAGAAGCCGTTACAAACCAACGAACGACAGTTTTAACAGTTACTAGACCGAGTGCAGACCCGTTGGGCCTGGTCCTCAAACGCGCGTTTTCGGGTGGGGGGGGGGGCTGCGGCGTCACACACACAATAACTGAGAGAGGGATGAGGGGAGAGTGGTGAGGAGATTGGGGTGATGAGAGAGAGGGACGGAGAGGTTGAGAGAGAGAGAGGGGAGAGAGATGGGGAGAGAGAGAGAGGGAGAGAGGAGAGAGGGGGGAGGGAGAGAGGGGGAGGGAGAGGGGGAGAGAGAGTGGGGGAGAGAGAGAGGGGGAGAGAGACAGGGCGAGATAGGGGGTGAGAGAGAGAGGGGGAGGGGGAGGGGGCGAGATAGTGATGGTGAGGGGGAGAGAGATGGGGGAGTGAGAGGGGAGGGAGAGAGGTGACGGGGAGAGAGAGAGAGAAGGGGAGAGAGAGGGAGGGAGAGAGTGAGGGAGAGAGAGGGTGAGGGAGAGAGAGAGGGGGGAGAGAGAGAGGAGGGGAGAGAGAAGGTGAGGAAGAAGAGAGAGAGTGGGGTGAGAGGAGGGGAGAGACAGGGGAGAGAAAAAGAGGGGAGAGAGGGAGAGAGGGGCAAGGGGAGGAGAGCAGGAGAGAGAGAGGGGAGAGAGAAAGGGAGAGAGAGAAGAGAGAGAGAGAGAGAGGAGGGAGAGAGAGGGGGAGAGAGAGGGGAGAGGGGGTTGGAGGAAGGGAGAAAGTGGGTGGAGGAGGGGAGAGGGGTGGGGTGCAGAGGGGGAGGGGGCATAGGGAGGAGGGGGAGAGGGGAAGGGGAGAGAGAGTGGGGACGGAGAGAGGTGAGGAGAAGAGGGAGAGAATAGGGAGGGAGGGGGATGGGCAGGAGAGCTGGGTGGGGCGGAGGGAGTGGGGAGGTAGGGAGGAGGGGGGGAGGGAGGAGGGGGACAGGGGTGAGGAGAGAGGGGGGAGGAGGAAGGGTGGAGAAGGTGTTATATTAAAATATTCATTATGCAATGTATACAGAGGCTGAAGCTGGAAATATGCCATTACACGATAACGTCAAAGCAGCTTAAGAAATCAGTTCCCAGCACAAGGACTATGAACATTAACTAGTCAAAAGAAAGGTTCTTCCCAGATTCATGTGTATTGTGATGGAGAATATTTCAAAATAGCAGCTGGAAGATAGGGTCTAAGATCTTTAGCCACTTGATTAGAAACATAGAAACATAGAAAATAGGTGCAGGAGGAGGCCATTCCGCCCTTCGAGCCAACACCGCCATTCATTGTGATCATGGCTGATCGATTGGACTAATGGCTGGGTGCGCGCTTAAATACATTATTAAAACATCCAGGAAAGTGTTGTTAAACGGTAGTCATTGACAATTTTCTTGTTCTTGCCCATATGTATAGATATGTCAAGAAAGTTGAATTTGATAAATCTACCTGAGCAGAGACATTAGGATTGAAGAAATTAGATAAATCAAGATCTCTGAACTCTATGATCCTTCGCGAGATTGCCTGCAAACGGAAGGATGGTTTTTGACAGGTGACGCACATGGATTGATATTGGGAAACTGCTGCGTGTGCATATTTGATTGCTTAGCTGTGCGGTAACTATGGAAACGCATGATGAATCTGCAATGAAAAACAGATCTTCAATTACTGGAAGAAAGTTATCGTGACTCAGGAACGTGGGTTAAGGTTTTAATAATGTTGATACTGACAAGCCCCAATGAGAAACCAATCTGGTTGTTTCTGTAATAGCACAATTTGGCAAAATGTAAGAGAGATTGAAATGGGAAGAGAGAAATTTTAGGTTTACAGGTTTAAGCATTTTGTAATCTTCCAGTCTCAATATTGTATTTATTAAGACCCAACAGTCTTAATAAACCCCTGGGTTTATTAAGGCCCTTGTGTGGCACGGTGGCACAGCGGTAGAGTTGGAGCCAGCCCTTTCTGTGGTGAGTTATCTATATTGACTCAGTATTTCTCCTCTGACATGTTTTATCTGCTTGGCATTTGCTAAAGCTCCAACCTTCATTTCACAGTTGTTGCAGTTTTCCTTATTTGTTTTCTCTCTTTCCATTCTCATTTATTAATCTACCAGCCAGATGGAAAGGTAAGAAGACAAGCCTCATCTGCAGCTTTGCTAGCCACTGCAACATTGAGCTTCTCTCTATCAGAGATATTCTCTGTTATATCCAACCTAACCACACTGGCTTATGTGTGTGTGGGTGTATGTCACATTCCATTTTTTTTCGAGATAAGATTTGTGGCCTTTGACTCCATGGTCCGCCAAAACCAGACCCTCAAACGCCGTGATTTTTTCCATTTTGCTAGACATTACGCTTTTACATTCACTAATGCACTCCTCATCACATTTAGACATGTTTATGTACACAATTTCATTTCGGAGTCACGTGAGTGACTTCGTGAAGAACCCGCCAGCACGCATGCGCGACATATCGTCGCAACGCATTGCTGCTGACAGCTGGCGGTGGAGCGCGGCTCCCCACCAGCCCTTCATAAGGAGCCACTCAGGTAAGTGAAACTAACCTTAAGTTGGTTGGTTCCTGTTGGGAGAGTGTGTTCTTTCAGCAGGGACATGGACGGGAGAAACAAAGGCCGTACGACGTCCGCTCGGAGTCGCCGGCCACCCATCCCGGAGCCCTCATCAACGGCTGCACCTGCGAGTCAGGCCGGGAAGAAGGCTAGGAAGTCGGGGAGCCCTGTCGCTACAGGGCCCGACCCGCCGATACACCGGAGCTCCAGTGATTCCGCAGAGCAGGATTTCGGTGTACCACCGGAGCAGGTAGACCCTGACTCCGTATCAAGGTCGCCAACGGGCTCGTTGGTCGACCTGGGCAAGGGCTCGCGTGCTGCTGCACGGCCCTTCTCCCTGAGCCCTCGGAGGAGAGGGAGGGATGGAGCCCGTAAGCCTAGCCCTTTAGGGGCAAAGGCATCACCTGCCGCTAGAATGCGGACTGGTGAAATGGCGGGACTCAAGTCCACTGGGAGACCTGCTAGGACCAGTGTCGACTCCCCAACCGCCAAGACCAGCAAGAGTCACTCGGGTGGAGTCCCGCCACGGTCACTGAGTCCCCCGTGGATGGGAGGACGGGACCGTACGTCGGCTAGGCCCAGGATGTGGGCAGCCGGCAAGCCCGCGCGGGCGTCGGTTCACCACGCCGAGGCGTTGGGTGCCGACTCTCCACCGCGTTTGCCCTCCGAGGCAGCGGGATCAGGCTCCGCCAAAAGGAGGCGTTTGAGCGTACCCGCGCGGGAATCGCTCTGCTTTGCTGCGGCGGCTGGCAGCGACAACTTCCGGCACCGGGTTCACCTCGACGAGGTGCGGGACGATGAACGGAGCCTCAGCAGTTCAGCAGAACATGAGGACTCCGACCGCCCGAGTTTGAAGGGCGAGGGGCGTATTGACCGGATGGAGCGGATGTTGGAGCTCCTCCTGCAACAGAATCAACGGCAGGAAGCATCCAGCTCCAGAGGGCACAGGGAGGTTTCACCATCGTCAGCAGGCAGCCTGAGGCAGCCAGAGGATTAGGACATTTTGGACCATACACCAGCTACGTCGGAGGCCCCGCAGGAAGAACTCCTCGATGTAGCGGCAAAATTCGCATCATCAGAGACATCGGGACTACCCCTCAACCCCAAACTGGCTGCCACCGTGGACTTCCTGACCAACCATCAGCTCCAGGAGGAGGTCCTATCGGAGGCCACAAACAGGCACAAGGCCCCAGCCAACTGCAACTCCCTCAACGTGCCCATAGTCAATACGCCAATCTGGGGCAACATCGGCACAGCAATCAGGACCCAGGAGATGAAGCTCCAGCGCATCCTGAAGCTGCTTACTGCTGGGATTACCGCGTTTGCGCGGTCGGTGGACGGGGAGGATCTAAGCACGGAGCAGGAGGATGCTCTGGCTCTACTGTGTGTCACACAGCATGAGATCAACACTTTCCGGAAGAGCGTCATCCGACCCACGCTGAACCCGAAATTCGCGGGGTTGTGTAAAGCACCTCCTACGCCACCACCCAGACAGTTGTTCGGGGAAGACCTCCCGAAGAGGGTCAAGGAGCTGGACGACCACGCCAAAACGGTGGGACTGATGCGGTCTCAAATCTCGCCCAGGCAGGCGGCCAAGAAAGGGCCATTTTTCAGGCCACGAGGCCCTGCCACCAGACCGGCAAGAACCTACACTCCAGCTCCGCCTCAATTTCAACAGCCTCAGCAACTACGGCCTTTTTTAGGGCTAGGCCCCCAGCGGCCACCATGGAAGATGCGGACGCCGCATCATCAGCCCAACCCAGCACCTCCACGTCCCGCCAAACATGTCAAGGACCGGCGGTAACCATGGATGTAAGGCGGTCTGGTTTTCATGCACCTGCGTGCTTAACTTCACATGTTGGTGGGTGACTACAGTTCTTCACAGGGTATGGGAAACTATCACTTCTGATGAGTTTATCTTACAAAGTATTCAAGGCCATGAGATTGAATTCATCAATGGCAACATCCCTCCATCCCAGCATATGCCAGATCGGAAATTTATGCTGTCTAGCAACGAAATGGCAGCAGGCTATGCTGAAATCTTAAGGTTACAAGAAAAAGGCGTGATAGAAAAAACTATACACGAACCAATTGAATTTGTATCCATCATATTCACTAGACCCAAGAAGGATGGAGGATGTTGGGTTATTATTGATCTGACCCATTTGAATACCTTTGTAAAATATACCCATTTCAAAATGGACACGTTCGAAACAGCCAAGTCATTGATTTCTCATGGCTGCTTTATGGCATGCATTGATTTAAAAGATGCATACTATTCTGTATCCATTCGGAAACACCACAGGAAGTTCTTAAAATTTACCTGGATGGATCAGCTCTGGCAATACAGGGCTTTGCCAAATGGGCTTACTACAGCCCCTAGATTATTTACTAAATTACTCAAACCTATTCTGGCCACGCTACAGAGACAAAATCATATAGTGATGGCCTATCTGGATGATATCTTGATTGTTGGAAACACCCTGGAATCAGCTGAACCGGCAGTTTCAGCCACCGTGGCAATTTTTCAGGAAATGGGGTTCATTATCCATCCAGATAAGTCAAAGTTCTGCCCTTCACAGGTCATGGATTATCTGGGGTTCATGGTGGATTCCAATCGCATGAGGGCCACCATACCAGCTAACAAAGTTGGGAATGTCACCCAAGTATGTGAAGATTTAGTCTGGGCCAGTATACCATCAATTAGACAAACTGCTAAGGTGATTGGCAAGATCGTAGCACTTTTTCCAGCTGCTCAATACGGACCTTTGCATTATCAAAATTTGCAGAGAGCCAAGATCTCAGCGTTAAAACTAAACGCTGGACATTTCGACAGACCAATGCAGCTGCCTCCGAAAGCTAAGATTGAGTTACAATGGTGGGTGGACAATATTTGTGACTCATTTAAACCCATCATTTTGCCCAATCCGATGGTATACTTACAAACAGACGCAAGCTCCCATGGCTGGGGAGCTACGGACAACTACTCTAGTTGTGGGGGCAGATGGGACACCCTTGAATCTACTCTGTTATTGTCACAAGGGATAAACTATTTGGAGATGCTTGGAGCATTTCACGGACTTCGAGCTTATTGTTCTAATCTTACTGATGCTCATGTCCGTCTCCAAATAGACAATACCACTGCGGTGGCATATTTAAACCATATGGGCGGTACCAGGTCAATTTCATGTGATGAATTGGCAAATACAATTTGGCTCTGGTGTATTCAACGGAATATTTGGATTTCGGCTACCTATTTACCAGGTGAGCTCAATACTGTGGCGGACACCAGGTCACGCAAATTTAATGACAACATCGAGTGGATGTTGAATCCTCAAATCTTCGCTAAAGTTACAGCCAAATTTGGTAAACTGGATATCGACCTCTTTGCGTCGCGGTTGAACCATCAGGTACCAACATACGTTTCGTGGGAACCAGATCCTGGGGCAATGGCGATGGATGCGTTCTCGCTGGACTGGGGGAAAAGGTTCTTCTATGCATTTCCTCCATTTTGCCTCATCAGTCGGGTATTGCGGAAAATCCAGATGGATGCTGCCAAGGGCATTCTTATCATACCCGACTGGCCTACGCAGCCATGGTATCCGGTGGTCCTTGATATGATCAGTCAACCTTTGGTCCTCTTAGAGGGTTGCCCACAATTGGTAACTAACCCTGTGTCAGGGGAACCACATCCCTGCCACAGCTATCTAAACTTGTTGGCTTGCAGGTTCTGAACAGGCCATTACTGCGGTATGGCCTATCACCCAGAACCATGGATACCATCGGAGCGTCATGCCGGGAGTCCACCAGGCGGCAATACCTCTCTCACATCCGGAAATGGGAAACCTACTGCGGCCGCTCCCACATTGCATATGACGCTGTAACCATAACCGACGTATTGGAATTCCTGGCGGGGTTGCACCATGATGAACACCTGAGCTACAGTGCCATCAACAGCGCCAGGAGTGCACTGTCATTCTACCTCAATATTGAGGTAGGATCCAACAGGCTGGTGTCCAGACTCATGCGGGGAATATTCAATTCAAATCCGCCCAGACCACGCTATAATATCACCTGGGATATCGGGAACGTATTAACCCTGCTCAGGTCGTGGTCGCCCATGGAGGGGCTAGAGCTGGACAAACTCACCCTGAAGCTGGTGATGTTACTGGCACTGACTTCAGCGCAGAGGGTACAGACACTCCATAAAATCCGGATCGACAGGATGATCTCTACCCCTGCAGAAGTAGTCTTCTTCATAGACGAACTACTCAAGCAGCATAGACCTGGGTTCACAGGGCTGCAGCTGAAGTTCCCGGCATACCCCGCAGATGCAAGGCTATGTTTAGCCGCCCATATCCGTCACTATGTGAAAGTGACGAGAAACCTGAGGGGAATGGAGAAATACCTGCTTGTCACTCACAAGAAACCTCACCACAGAGTGACAGTCCAGACGATATCCAGGTGGCTCAGGATCGTCTTGGGTAAGTCAGGTAGCGACACTAATGTCTTCAAATCCCATTCCACCAGGGTTGCATCAACGTCGGCGGCAAGGGTCATGGAGGTGCCCATGGACCATATTCTTGCCACAGCAGGATGGGCGAATGAAGCCATTTTCCAGCGGTTCTACAACAAGCCTGTTGCCGCTCCTCTACAGTTCGCGGAGGCCGTGCTGAATGCAGGTCAAGAACGTGGAGATGTCCCCGAATGAGGGTTTTTTTCTTTGTTGTTAATAAATATTATTCTTGTTTTTCAGTACAAGCAGTCTGGAATGTTGTTTACTCCCATCCATCCTTAATAGTGGTGTGTGACAGCATGGACGTGGTCCAGGACATGGAATCACAGAGCTTTGAAGTCTTCACGGTCACTCACGTGACTCCGAAATGAAATAGTAAGATTAAACGAGAACTTACCAGTTCGAAGGTTGATCTTTATTTTATGAGGAGTTGCGATGAGGGATTTCGTGTCCTCCGCTCCCAACCCTCGATCATACTCAACTGGTAATTAGAGTCTCTTCAATCTTACTATACCAAGTCATTTCTCTGTTGTTGTTTCTGTGATTCCACACCGCTACTTTGAAGAATGTCGCGCATGCGTGCTGGCGGGTTCTTCACAAAATCCCTCATCGCAACTCCTCATAAAATAAAGATCAACCTTCGACTGGTAAGTTCTCGTTTAATCTTACTATTTTTATTAAAATCCTTCCCCCCCCCCCAATATTTAAAAATGTTAAAAAAATCAAACTGTTCTCACCCATAGAATGTTGGTGAACGTTCCATCGTGTGATGTCACAATGCCCAATGCTCACAGATGTCAAATCGGAATGGATCTCATTTACATCTGCCTTTGACCCAGTCCCGGCCCCCCACCCCCCCCCCCCCCCCCCCCCCGCAGCCTGTGTCAAAGCGTGTGATCACGTGTGTGGGAATAGAGAAAGAGGATTGGGGGTGATAGGGAGTGCGGAATAGATGGACTACCCCTATCCCTCCCCCTCTACCTCCCTACTCTTTCCCCTCTCTCCCCCCACCCTTCTCCCCCTCCCTCCTCTAGCCCATTTCCCTCCTCCCCGCCCTCCCCCATCCCTCCCCCCCTCCCCCACATTTCTCTCCCCTTCCCCCTCCCTCTCTCCTCCCCCACCCTCACAAAGGTGTTGCCCGCTCATTAAGGCAATAAACCATCTTCCCATCGGCTATCTTGCATGGAGGTAATAGACCACTCATCTTCTCCATAGGGTTCATTCAAAACCTGCAATGCCATTTATTCATTCCACAACCAGTCCTTCTGGGGGAAAGCTCAGTGAAGCTGCAGCACTGCCAGCAACTTTGAGATTCCCAGACCTACACATGACAGAGTGGACTGTAGATTGATTCTGTTGATTGATTCTCTGTCGATTGATTCTTAAGCAGTGTAATTCACTTGACATATACTAAGAGTATAGTTGACTTATTAACTGGGGCATAGAATGCAAGAGCTAGTCGGTTGAGGCACAAATATTTAAGGCAGTTCTAACAAATACTATGCTTTGGCTATCATGCACTTAAAAATATCAGATCCCGTACCCTTGCACTAAACAGGCATGATGCTAACTATCCCGTTGTTATGTCTTTATACCAAAATTTGGATGATATTAAGATCTGGCGCAGTTATTTTCTTCCTCAGATTCAACTGCAACTTCCTGATAATCTCGACCATCTCTCTTTCACAAACACAAGCCTTCTGGTAACTGACAGTCATGAAGTTTTTTCCGGTATATCAATGGATTCCATCTCATGAGGTGATGATATATATACCCCAAGAAGAATTTGTGTGTTCATATTGTTCTTTGAAGAGAATGTAAATCTTTTATAAGCATTGTTAATGCGTATAAAAGAGCGAGCTAGATAGGGCTCTTAAAAATAGCAGAGTCAGATGATACGGGGAGAAGGCAGGAACGGGGTACTGATTGGGGATGATCAGCCATGATCACATTGAATGGAGATGCTGGCTCAAAGGGCCGAATGGCCTGCTCCTGCACCTATTGTCTATTGTCTATATTGTCTATTGTTCTGATGATTTACACAGTTAGATAATCACAAAAAATATTCATTAAGGGTCCGGTCTTGCAGTGGTCAGTGTAGAATGAATGAAGGATAACAGTCCCTTCCATATCTCTAGACCCCTCTCCCCTGACTCTCAGTCAGAAGAAGGCTCTCGACCTGAAACTTCACCCATTCCTTCTCTCCAGAGATGCTGCCTGTCGCGCTGAGTTACTCCAGCATTTGGTGCATATCTTCAGTATTTACCAGCAAGGTTTAGTCAAACGGTGGTTTTAGGAAGTGAGGAAGGTTTAAGTTCAATAAACCAATGGCCTTTGGACAGATAATCATTGCTGTAAATCATATTTTCTTTCATTCTATCAGATTTCACCACTGTGGTGGCACAGCAGTAGAGTTGTTGCCTTACAGTGCCTGAGACCCAGGATCCATCCTAACTATTGGTGTTGGCTGTAAGGGGTTTGTACATCTCCACATGGGTTGTCCCCGGGTGCCCCGGTTTCCTCCAACACTCCAAAGACGTATAGATTTGTTGGTTAATTGGTAGAAATTATAATTTATCCCTAGTGTGTAGAATAGTGTAAATGTACGGGGATCACTTGTAGGTGTGAACTTGATTGGCCGAAGGGCTTTTCTGCGCTGTATTTCTAAACAACTAAACACTTTTTTTAGATAGTGTTCGTCATGTACTTAGAATTTCCCAATACCTTTACAACCAATAAGGTACGAAGGCTAATCTGAAAAGCCTGACGATCTGATTCAGTAGTGGTAGAAGGGAGAAGATTGAACTCTTTTTGCCTTCCATCACAGTGAGGAATGTGGGGGAGTCGCTGTGGCGAATGTTCATGTTAAAAATGTATTTGGGTGTCTTGTTGCTCTTTATTGGTATGACTTATGGCAAATCAAATTCCTCGTTTGTTGCAAAACATACCTGGCTAACAAATTACTATTATGAATATTATCATTACGATTAGTTAGTTGAAAAAGGCTGTGTGAACACCACCATTATTTGCTGCCATTCCAAGACAACCAAAGGGAATTTTACAATCACAGATGTTAGTTTAATATTCAACTTGAAGATTACAGCTCAGAAATACGTACAGTTAGCACAACATATTTGCTTGTTATTCTCACGTCCAATCGGCGAATGTGATCAATCATCTACTGCACAGAGCGCACACGCATATTGGACCATTTCCATCAGATGCACTTGTGAAAACATGGCCCATGGATAATACAGACCACACATGCAGCAACAAGCCTTCACAGGGCATGTGAGAGGTGCTTTGGTGTGATTTAAAGTGGACCTGATTCTCCAAATTTGAGATTGTGGGGAACAACTTAACAATAATCTCCTTTTATGTCCTTTTTAACACTTGAAGTGGGTTTTCTTTGTGTTTGGCAACTTTGAAACCATACCCGTCCATCTCCGATGCATCCCACAAACCCTCTCCCTCTATTAACCCAACTAAGTCCTCTGGTAACAATAACTCCCACGCCCTGTGTCCTAACTGATTTCCAGATTTAATGCTCTTGTTCCATCGTGGTGGAGTGAGTGGCTACAAATTGTGCAAGGCCGATCCTGGTCCGTACAATGTCTTGGGCCGTGCGAACCATAGGATTGTTCAATGGGAGTGTCCAACACAGTTGTGCATTGGCTAACCATTCATCAC
The DNA here is from genome assembly GCA_963514005.1 of Raja brachyura. Next base: position 7,051,189 of record OY740803.1, on the reverse strand, counting down.
CAGATTAACATGCAACAATTTATTGGACTGCACCTTTTTCAAAGAAGTGCGTCTACAATATCAATGGTTCAATGATCCTTTATTGTCATGTGTACCAAGGTACTGTGAAATTTGGTTTAACATATAGTCATACCAAAAAAGCAACCATAGAGCACACAGCATAAGCAGAGACCCACAGCCATCAGTTCAATGTCCGGGCCACACATGTGCTCCTTCATCGTGATGTGACCAGAGTTGTGCAGACTGCCGTCACTCTCTCTGCAGTCCCTGTCCATGCAAATAGTTAGAAAGCTGTCCACACTCACACTAAACTGCGGGATATCCTCATGGAGCCATGTCCATGCAAAACACCGAGATCACTGCACTCACCCCACTCCCTCCGAGTCCCCACCCACGCAGGCAGCGCGTCCATCTTGTTTTTCGACAACCTCACATTCCCCATTGTGATGGAAGGCGAATAACTTTTACCTTCTTCCTCCTTTTCTCCCACGATCGATGTTCCCACTGTCAGGGCGGTCGAAGCTCCTGCGGTTGGAGCTCCCGAAGTCAATCACTAACAAAGGGACCGCCAGCTCCATGATGTTAAAGCCGCAGTGCAGATGGAGATACGGTACGGAAAAAGTTGCATCTCCGTCGAGGTAAGAGGCAAAAAAAGTTTACCCCGCCCCCACCTCCAACATAATACAACACTAAACCATATAATAACCATATCAAGTTAGGTCTTTATTCTTTGGAGCGCAGAAGATTAAGAGGGGTACTTGATTGAGGTCTTTAAAATGATGAGAGGGATAGACGGAGTTGACGTGGATAAACTTTTTCCATTGAGAGTAGGGAAGATTCAAACAAGAGGACATGATTTGGGACTGAAGGGACAGAGTTTAGGGGTAACATGAGGGGGAACTTCTTGACTCAGAGAGTGGTAGCTGTGTGGAATGAGCTTCCAGTGGAAGTGGTGGAGGCTGGATCGATTTTATCATTTAAAATTAAATCGGATAGGTATATGGACGGGAAAGGAATGGAGGGATATGGTCTGAGTGCAGGTAGATGGGACTAGGTGAGAGTAAGTGTTCAGCATGGACTAGAAGGGCCGAAATGGCCTGTTTCCGTGCTGTCATTGTTACATGGTTATATGGTTATAAAGTTACACTAAAACATACAAATAAAACGGACTAAAACAACAAAAGGGAGGCTGCCACTTACGGCTCTGAAATCTATGCCAATACTGCGTTCAATAGGTTAATTGGTTTTCAACCCCTAACCGTCAGAGGTTAACAGGAACCCACCTGAATAAAACCTCAACAAGCTCAGAAACATGAATAATTATCCCCAAAGTTATGCCATCTGCTACAATACCCTGTTCTAACAATCCATTGGACGGTGTGTCTGGAAGGCACAATGGAAAAAGTGTTCGAAGAAGAAGAAATGTTAGAATAAGCTAATAATAATGTCTTCTGATGATTGTCTTCGTTGTGATCCTCCACTGAGTGCTGAACCTGTTCTAAACATATGCAGCAATATTGGAAAGTTTAAAATCACCATGCTTGTACATTTGAAGGCTGATCTGCAAAAATGTTATGACAATGTAGCCCCTTGCAGCCATAGCATTGATAGGAGTTAAATCTGTGCAATTGCCTAGTGCCTGGGACATTATTTAGTCACTCATTTGATCTGCAAGAGGTTCATTTCTGGCCCGTGTTCCAATTGCAAATGAAAAGCCATTTCTCTTTGTGAAGGAGCTTGGCAAATAAATGAGTGTTCACTGATCTGCAACTGGCCCCTTGGTGATCCCATGGGCTGATTTCACTGAGCTTAACCACATAAAAGTATTTGATAAGAGTTGAGATGTCTGTATTTCATCACATTCAGGTCACACATGGAATCAAGATCTCTGACTTGTTAAAGCTACCTGCTGATCTGACATTTGACAGCCGAATAAACACGGCATCCAGTAGGCTCAGAGCTGCTGCATATCATGGTAATGAGATACTGGAGACTGCTGTTTCTTATCTAGGTCACCCTGCTTTAGTTTATGCTTGAAATACAAACAAACCTTTAGGCACCACTTCTTTCACACACACCGACCGACCGACCGACCTCTGTGTGGCAGATGGTATGGAATAATTACCCAATTGATGAAAAGTTGTGTTTTTAAAGTAGCAGAAAGAGAATCAAAGACAGCAGGATGTGTAGGACAGGGTCGCAAGGCAGCTCTGGGTGATAAAATGCCAGAGTTAATGACCGTTGGAAAACCTTGGTGTTTATAATCTTGGCATCTGGCATCCGAGCGAAAATGTGTTTTTCCCTGCATGGAACAAATTTCTGAACTGTAGCCCTTACAAAGAGTGCTTTCTTGACATGACTGAGACAATAATGCGTTTAATTCATTAGTGGGTCTAGGTGAGTTCAACCGTCTCTTCAATGCACTCTCCCGATGAGGCAGTGATAATGCAGTGAAGGCACAATTCCAATTTGTTAATGGTTTATTGAGGAAATTCTTCATACGAGGTTAGGGGGCCACAACAAGAGTATCCATTCTCCTGCCCAATGATCATTCTTGCTGGCCATTCATGCTGCCACCACCATTAAACAGATAAACAAGTACCACTGTGCCACCAATGGATGGATCCATGACCTTGCTTGATGCTCAAGAGAAGGAGGAAAGGAAGAGGGATACGGATAGTGAACACTTACAGTCTTTATCCCACGAATGAGGATTCTAAAACCAGAGGGTATAGGATTAAGGAAGAGGGGAGACATTTAAGAGGAACCTATGGCAGCTTTCCCTTCTGAGGATAGATTCTATCTGGAATGTGCTACCAGAGGAAATTATAGAAGTGGATACAAAAGCTACTTTTAAATAACATTCGAGCTGATATAGTAGACTAGACGGGTTTAGAAGGCTATTTACCAAATGCAGGCAATCTTGGGCGGCATGACAAAGTTTCTGTGGTGTATAGTCAATGTCTTGATGACTCAAAGTCACAAGACTTGGATCAACAGTTGAAATGTACAAAATTCTTATGGGGCTTGACAGCGTAGATCTAGAGGAGTAGGAGGCAACTGTGGCTGACAAGAGAAGTTAGAAATAGAATAAAACTAAAAGAAAAGATGTATTACACAGCAAATAGAAGCCGGAAGCCAGAGGATTGGGAAACATTCATAGGACAACAGAAGGAAACAAAACGGGCAATACGGGCTGAAAAGATGAAGTACGAGGGGAAGCTGGCCAGGAATATAAAGAAGGATAGTAAAAGCTTCTTTAGATATGTTAGGGGAAAAAGAGTAGCAAAGTCAAATGTGGGTCCCTTGAAGGCAGACACGGGGGAAATTATTATGGGCAACAAGAAAATGGCAGAAGAGTTGAATAGGTACTTCAAATCTGTCTTCACTAAGGAAGTCACAAACAATCTCCCAGAAGTACTAGAGGACAGAGGATCTAAGGGGGTAGAGGAACTGAAAGAAATTTTCATTAGGCGAGAAATAGTATTGGGTAGGCTAATGGGTCTGAAGGATGATAAACCCCCTGGGCCTGATGGTCTGCATCCCAAGGTCCTCAGGGAGGTGACTCTAGAAATAGTGGACACTGGGGATCATTTTCCAATGTTCAATAGATTCAGGATCAGTTCCTGTGGATTGGAGGATAGCTAATGTTATCCCACTTTTCAAGAAAGGAGCGAGAGAGAAAATGGGGAATTACAGACCGGTTAGGCTGACTTCGGTGGTGGGAAAGATGCTGGAGTCAATTATTAAAGATGTAATAATGGGGAATTTGGATAGCAGTAATAGGATTAGTCCAAGTCAACATGGATTTATGAAAGGGAAATCATGCTTCACTAATCTTCTGGAATTTTTTGATTTTTTGACAAGTAAAATGAATGAAGGAGTGCCAGTGGATGTAGTGGATGTAGACTTTCTGAAAGCCTTGGATAAGGTCCCGCACGGGAGACTGGTGACTAAAATTAGAGCACATGGTATTGGGGGTAGGGTGTTGACATGGATAGAAAATTGGTTGGCAGACCGGAAGCAAAGAGTAGGAGTGAACGGGTCCTTTTCAGAATCGCAGGCAGTGGCGAGTGGAGTGCCGCAAGGCTCGGTGTTGGGGCCGCAACTGTTTACCATATATATTAATGATTTGGAAGAGGGAATTAGGAGCAACACTAGCAAGTTTGCAGATGGCACAAAGCTGGGTGGCAGTGTGAACTGTGAAGAAGATGTTAGGAGGTTACAGGGTGACCTGGGCAGGTTGAGTAAGTGGGCAGATGCGTGGCAGATGCAGTATAATATAGATAAATGTGAGGTTATCCACTTTGGCGGCAAAATCAAGGGGACAGATTATTATCTCAATGTGGTTAATTTAGGTAAGGGGGAGGTGCAGCGAGACCTGGGCGTCCTTGTACACAAGTCACTGAAAGCTGGCGTGCAGGTACAGCAGGCAGTGAAGAAAGCTAATGGAATGTTGGCCTTCATAACTAGATTTCAGTATAGGAGTAGAGAAGATCTTCTGCAGTTGTATAGGGCTCTGATGAGACCACATCTGGAGTATTGTGTACAGTTTTGGTCCCCTAATTTGAGGAAGGACATCCTTGTGATTGAGGCAGTGCAGCGTAGGTTCACGAGATTGATCCCTGGGATGGCGGGGCTGTCATATGAGGAAAGATTGAAAAGACTAGGCTTGTATTCACTGGAGTTTAGAAGGATGAGGGGATATGTTATAGAAACATATACAATTATAAAAGGACTGGACAAGCTAGATGCTGGAAAAATGTTCCCAATGTTGGGCGAGTCCAGAACCAGGGGCCACAGTCTTAGAATAAAGGGGAGGCCATTTAGGACTGAGGTGAGAAATAACTTTTTCACCCAGAGAGTTGTGAATTTGTGGAATTTCCTGCCACAGAGGGCAGTGGAGGCCAAATCACTGGATGGATTTAAGAGAGAGTTAGATAGAGCTCTAGGGGCTAGTGGCGTCAAGGAATATGGGGAGACGGCAGGCACGGGTTATTGATTGGGGACGATCAGCCATGATTACAATGAATGGCGGTGCTGGCTCAAAGGGCCAAATGGCCTCCTCCTGCACCTATTTTCTATGTTTCTATGTTTCTATGATCACTGTTTGGTGGCAGCTGGTGAGTAGCCTGCAGCTAAAATAACAGCAGCTGTAAAATCAAAAACTGCAGATGCTGGAAATCTGAAATTAAAAAATAAAAGTGCTGGATACTCAGCAAGTCAGGCAGCATCTGTGGAGAGAGATTTTAAGTACAAAACCTTTCGTTATTATCTCGTTCCACGGATGCTACATGTTTCCAGCAGTTTTGTCTTTGTACTTTAACAGGCCTGGAATAAGGAAGTCCCGTGAAATATTCTTCTACTTTGTTGAAAGAATCTCTGTGACTACATATTACTATTTTACTCAAACTAGGGTCTGTTTCCAAGCTTAGCAGTTAGATTCTGTATAAGTAGAGTCTGTAATAACCTCCTCTCTCTGCTTTAACTATAGAGCTGTATTTGACAGACCACGAGTGACAGTAGCCTCACCATGAGCACTGATATGCATGGCCAGGTGCTCTGTGTTGCTGGCGAGGAGAATATTGCCCAAGATTAGTTTTGCTTAGTTTAGTTTCGAGATACAGTGCAGAAACAGGCCCCTCGGTCTACCGGGTCTGCACCGACCAACAATCCCCGCATGTTCACACCATCCTACACTAGGGATAATTTACACTCACACCAAGCTAATTAATTTGCAAACCTGTACGTCTTTGGAGTGTGGGAGGAAACCGAAGATCTCTTAGATCACAGGGAGAACGAACAACCTCCATACAGACAACAACCATAGTCGGGATCGAACCTGGGTCTCCGACGCTACAAGGCAACAACTCTACCGCTGTGCCACCGTAATCTGACCTGGGGGACCAAGATACCTGGTTAAACTCTCCTCTTCTTGTCATGAAAAGCCAAAAGATTATGTACGTACATATGAACAGGCAAATCTCCCCCAGTTAAATGTCACATGAAAAATAACGTTCAGCAGGTCTGTGAGTTAAAATGTAGCGCTGAGGCAAAACTGAAGAGACAGACGCAAGGCAGAACCATGGTAGCCGGGGACTCCACCGTGAGAGGTACAGACAGGGGTTTCTATAGCAAAAGGCAGGATTCAAGGATGGTGTGTTGCCTCCCTGGTGCCAGGATCCAGGACGTCACGGCATCCTCAAGGGTGAAGGTGAGCAGCCGGAAGTGGTAGTGCATGTCGGCACAAATGACATCATGAAGAACAGGAAAGAGATTCTGCAGCGTGACTTTGGAGAGCTCGGAATAAGGCTGAAAAGCAGGACCTCCAGGGCGGTTATCTCCGGTTTGCTTCAAGTTCCTCGTGCTGGTGAGGGCAGAAACAGGGAGATAGGGGATCTGAATGTGTTGCTGAGGAGCTGGTGTGGGAAGCAGGAGTTTAGATTCATAGAAACATAGAAACATAGAAACATAGAAACTAGGTGCAGGAGTAGGCCATTCGGCCCTTCGAGCCGACACCACCATGTAGGCTCCAATACTCCAAGTGTGATCTCACCAAAACCCTGTACAACTGCAGTGGTACCTCCCTGCTCCTATACTCAAATACTTTTGCTATGAATGCTAACATACCATTTGCTTTCTTCAATGCCTGCTGCACCTGCATGCCTACTTTCAATGACTGGTGTACCATGATACCCAGGTCTCGTTGCATCTCCCCTTTTCCTAATCTGCCACCATTCAGATAATAGTCTACCCTCCTGTTTTTGCCACCAAAGTGGATAACCTCCCATTTATCCACATTATACTCCATCTGCCATGCATTTGCCCATTCACCCAACCTATCCAAGTCACCTTGCAGCCTCCTAGCATCCTCCCCACACCTAACACTACCCCCCAGCTTAGTGTCATCTGCAAACTCGGATATGTTGCATTCAATTCCCTCCTCCAAATAATTAATATATATTGTAAACAGCTGTGGTCCCAGCACTGAGCCTTGCGGTACCCCACTAGTCACTGCCTGCCATTCTGAAAAGGACCCGTTTACTCCTACCCTTTGCTTCCTGTCTGCCAGCCAGTTCTCTATCCACATCAATACTGAACCCCCCAATACCGTGTGCTTTAAGTTTGTATACTAATCTCTTATGTGGGACCTAGTCAAAAGCCTTCTGAAAGTCCAGATATAACACATCCACAGGTTCTCCCTTATCCACTCTACTAGTTACGTACTCGAAAAATTCTATAAGATTCGTGAGACATGATTTACCTTTCGTAAATCTATGCTGACTTTGTCCAATGATTTCACCACTTTCCAAATGTGCTGCTATCCCATCTTTATTAACTGACTCTAGCAGTTTCCCCACAACCGATATTAGACTAACTGGTCTGTAATTCCCCGTTTTCGCTCTCCCTCACTTTTTACTAAGTGGGGTTACATTAGCTACACTCCAATCCTCAGGAACTACTCCAGAATCTAAGGAGTTTTGAAAAATTATCACTAATGCATCCAATATTTCTGTGGCTACTTCCTTGAGTACACTGGGATGCAGACTATCTGGCCCTGGGGATTTATCAGCCTTTAATCCGTTCAATTTACCCAACACCTCTTCCCGGCTAACCTGGATTTCACTCAGTTCCTCCATCTTATTTGACCCCCGGTCCCCTGCTATTTCCTTAGTGAAGACAGAACCAAAGTAGTTATTCAAATGTTCTGCCATGCCCTTGTTCCCCGTGATCAATTCACCTGTTTCTGACTGCAATTGACCTACATTTGTTTTAACTAATCTCTTTCTCTTCACATATCTATAAAAACTTTTGCAGTCAGTTTTTATGTTCCCTGCCAGTTTTCTTTCATAATCTATTTTCCCTTCCCTTTGTCCTCCTCTGCCGGACTCTGAATTTCTCCCAGTCCTCTGGTTGGCTGCTTTTTCTGGCTAATTTGTATGCTTCATCTTTTGTTTTTATACTATCCCTGATTTCCCTTGTTATCCATGGATGTACTACGTTCCCTGATTTATTCTTTTGCCAAACTGGGATGAACAATTGTTGTTGTTCATCCATGCAGTCTTTAAATACCTTCCACTGCACATCCACTGTCAATCCTTTAAGAATCACTTGCCTGTCTATCTTGGCCAATTCATGTCTCATACCTTCAAAGTTACCTTTGTTTAAGTTCAGAAGCCTTGTTTCTGACTTAATTATGTCACTCTCCATCCTAATGAAGAACTCAACCATATTATGGTCACTCTTGCCCAAGGGGCCACGCACAACAAGACTGCTAACTAACCCTTCCTCATTACTCAATACCCAGTCTAGAATAGCCTGCTCTCTCGTTGGTTCCTCTACATGTTGGTTGAGAAAACTATCCTGCATACATTCCAAGAAATCCTCTTCCTCAGCACCCCTGCCAATTTGATTCACCCAATCTATATGTAGATTGAAGTCACCCATTATAACTGTTTTACCCTTGTTGCATGCATTTCTAATTTCCTGTTTGATGCCATCCCCAACTCCGCTACTACTGTTAGGTGGCCTGACACAACTCCCACTAGAGTTTTCTGCGCTTTAGAGTTTCGCAGCACTACCCATATCGATTCTACATCCTCCAAGCTAATGTCCTTCCTTTCTATTGTATTAATCTCAGCTCTCACCAGCAATGCTACCCCACCTCCTTTTCCTTTCTGTCTATCCCTCCTGAATATTGACTATCCCTGGATGTTCAGCTCCCAGCCTTAGTCACCCTGGAGCCGTGTCTCCGTGATCCCAACTATAGCATAGTCATTAATAGCTATCTGCACATTCAACTCGTCCACCATATTATGAATGCTCCTTGCATTGAGACACAAAGCCTTCAGGCTTGTTTTTACAACTCTCTTACTCCTTATACAATTATGTTGACAAGTGGCCCCTTTTGATTTTGCCCTGGATTTGTCTGCCTGCCAATATTAATTTTCACCTTGCTACCTATTGCTTCTACCCTCATTTTATACCCCTCTTTCTCTCTGCTCACACATTTAAGAAACCCACCACCTCTTATTCTCTGTTTATTATTTTTTTCTTCTTTCCCCCCTACATGTTGGGTCTGAGTGCTTCCCTTCTCTGTCTCCTGCCTCAGACCCTGTCTACTAGCTTTCTCTATTTGTGTCCCTCCCCCCAACCATTCTAGTTTAAAGTCCCCCCAGTAGACTTTGCAAATTTCCCTGCCAGGATACTGGTCCTCCTTGGGTTCAAGTGCAACCCATCCTTTTTCTACAGGTCACTCCTTCCCCAAAAAAGTTCCAATGATCCAGAAACCTGAATCCCTGCCCTCTGCTCCAGTCCTTCAGCCACGCATTTATCCTCCACCTTGCTCCATTCCTACTCTCACTGTCGCGTGGCACAGGAAGTAATCCTGAGATTGTTATCTTTGCGGTCCTTTTCCTTAACTCTCTTCCTAACTCCCTAAATTCTCCTTCAGGATCTCTTCTCTTGTTTTACCGATTTCATTGGTACCAATATATACCACGACCTCAGGCTCCTCTCCCTCCCTTTTCAGGATATCTTGGACACGTTCAGACACATCCCGGACCCTGGCACCAGGGAGGCAAACTACCATCCGGGTCTCCGGACTGCGTCCACAGAATCGCCAATCTGACCCCCTAACTATAGAGTCCCCTATTACTAATGCCCTCCTCTTCTTTCCCTTACCCTTCTGAGCAACAGGGCCGGTCTCTGTACCGCAGGCCAGGTCGCTGTTGCTACCCCCAGGTAGGCTGTCCCCCCCAACAGCACTCAAACAGGAATACTTATTGCCAAGGTGTACAGCCACTGGGGTACTCTCTAGTCCCTGCCTCTGCCCCTTGCCTCTCCTAACCGTGACCCACTCGTCTGCCTCCTGTGGTTTTGGAGTGACTACCTCCCTGTAACTCCTCTCTATGACCTCCTCGCTCTCCCTGACCAGACGGAGGTCATCGAGCTGTTGCTCCAGGTTCCAAACACTTCTTTGGGAGCCTCATCTCGACACACCTGGCGCAGATGTGAACGTCTGGAAGGCTATCCGACTGCATGACCTCCCACATCTGACATCCAGAACTGTAAGCTGCCCTGGCACTCATACTTCCCTTACCCTAGATACAACGCAAAATACAAAGTACAGTACACTACAAACTGCTGGAATCTGACTGCCAATCAGCTGCTTACTCTAGTCCACTTCCCACCAATCAGCGGCTTCCTCAAGCCCAGTTAATTGAATGGAACGTTACGGATTTAGAACGTTATGGATTTTTCGCTCCTGGGCCTCTGGAAAAACAAAGCCCCGCGCTGGGTTTTTACACTCACCGCTCGGACGTCGCTCCTACCTCACCAACAGCTCCTGGGCCTCTCCTTAGGCCACTGGAATCTGTTTTGGGAGAAGGGTAAATTGTACAAAAGGGACGGGTTGCACCTTAACAGGCGGGGGACCGGCATTCTGGCAGGCAGGTTTTAACAGGGCAAACTTAATGGGGCAGAAAGCTCAGGAAGGGGTAGGAGAGTATGGCCATGTGAAATAGGAATCAATGTGAAAGGTGAGGGTAGTAATAAATTTAAAGTATTTTGTGAATGCAAAAAGTTGAAGTATTTTTTTAATGTATAAGAAATAAAGTGTATTAGCTTGAGGCTTGACTAATCTTCTGGAATTTTTTGAGGATGTAACTAGAAAAATGGACAAGGGAGAGCCAGTGGATTTAGTGTACCTGGACTTTCAGAAAGGATTTGATAAGGTCCCACATAGGAGATTAGTGCACAAAATTAGAACACATGATATTGGGGGTGGAGTATTGACATGGATAGAAAATTGGTTCGCAGACAGGAAACAAAGGGTAGGAATTAATGGGTCCCTTTCAGTATGGCAGGCGGTGACTAGTTGGGTACCGCAACGCTCGGTGCTGGGACCGCAGCTATTTACAATATACATTAGTGATTTAGATGAAGAGATTAAAAGTAACATTAGCACATTTGCAGATGACACAAAGCTGGGTGGCAGTGTGAACTGTGAGGAGGATGCTTCGAGGATGCAGGGTGACTTGGACAGGTTGTGTGAATGGGCAGAAGCATGGCAGATGCAATTTTATGTAGATAAATGTGAGGTTATCCACTTTGGTGGCAAAAACAGGAAGGCAGATTATTATCTGAATGGTGTCAAGTTGGGAAAAGGTGAAGTACAACGAGATCTGGGTGTCCTTGTTCATCAGTCACTGAGAGTAAGCATGCAGGTTCAGCAGCCAGTGAAGAAAGCTAATGGCATGTTGGCCTTCAGAACATGAAGAGTTGAGTATTGGAGCAAAGGGTTCCTTCTACAGTTGTACAGGGCTACAGCTGGAGTATTGTGTGCAGTTTTGGGCTCCAAATATGAGGAAGGACATTCTTGCTGTTGCAGCGTAGGTTCACAAGGTTAATTTCCGGGATGGCGGGACTGTCGTATGTTGATAGAATGGAGCGGCAGGGCTTGTATACTCTGGAATTTTGAAGGATGAGTGGGAATCTTATTGAAACATATATGATTATTAAGGGATTGGACATGCTAGAGGCAGGAAACATGTTCCCGATGTTGGGGGAATCCAGAACCAGGGGCCACAGTTTAAGAATAAGGGGGAGGCCATTTAGAACGGTGATGAGGAAAAACTTTGTGTTGTGAATCCGTGGAATTCTCTGTCTCAGAAGACAGTGGAGGTTAATTCTCTGGGTGCTTTCAAGAGAGAGTTAGGTAGAGCTCTTAAAGATAGCGGAGCCAGCGGATATGGAGAGAAGGCAGGAACGGGGTACTGATTGTGGATGATCAGCCATGATCACATTGAATGGCAGTGCTGGCTCGCAGGGTCGAATGGCCTCCTCCTGCACCTATTGTCTGTTGTCTGTAATAATGCAACTGTGCTTCAGTGCTGAACTGATACATAGATTGCGTTCAACTCCAACTCCTGAAGAGAGAGTGAGATAAAATAGCAATTACAGTAATAACAGTGTAATTTTCAGATGGACGGTTTATTGATTTGATTTCCAATACTCGATCTTTAAAGCTTTGTTAGAAAAGTAAACAGATCTATCTACAGTTCCATTAATTATCCAAATGGCCTACTCCTGCACCTATTTTTCTACGTGTCTGTGTTTCTATAACAACAAACTACCATTGTGCAAAGAAACAGATGGCTTTAATACAACGTATCATTTCTCTCACAAACTTGACATGAAGCACAAAGTAGGCTTTGACCTAAATCTTTTAAATCAATCAAATTCCAGACATACAGATCACGAAAATGGTCAAACAGCTGCTGGGTAATGAGATTTATTGGTGTTTGTCCTGCTGCTCCATTGATCTTTCATATACAGAAAATGCTTCAAGACTCAACATTCCTGCCAGAGCCAGCTTAAGGGACCTGGTTTTGACAGGATCATGAACTATTAAAAGCAGGTACAATGAATGAATGCACAGCATTTGTTTATGTTTTCATGTAACCGTGGCTTTAGAAAATTATGCTGTGCTTTCAGAACTGTTTGAATCTGTAAGCAGAACCATACACCTACGAGATTCCTGTAGCTTTGCTTTTATACAAAACTGGAATGCATTAATGCTGTAATCTGGGCTAGAGCGATCATAATTATTTATTTCAAACTTATTTGGCCAACATTCAGGATGGGAAGATTAGTGCACCTGGCTCCATAAGTATCTACAATAAAATGTCATCTGGTGGTTCGAGGGGTTATTTTGGATTGGAATGGGCCTGATCTTGTTCAATGCAACCCATCACCTTCACTCAGCCCCGCACCAATGCTGCCTTTATCTGTGGCAGCACTTGTATCTTTAATTTTTAGTTTAGAGATGCAGCACGGAGGACAATTTATATTTATACCAAGCCAATTTACCTACATACCTGTATGTCTTTGGAGTGTGGAGGAAACTGAAGATCTCGGAGAAAACCCACGCAGGTCATGGGGAGAACGTACAAACTCCATACAGACAGCACCCATAGTCAGGATTGAACCCGTGTCTCTGGCACTTTAAGTGCTGTAAGGCAGCACCTCTACCGCTGTGCTACCTTGCCACCCAATTACTAGTTAAGACTACTTGTGTGGTCATATAGTCACTAGAATATTAACTAGAAAATAGAAATTGAGGTATTTTCACTTTGGGTATTCATCTATATTTAAAAAGTTTAATTATTTGGATATTTTAAATTAATATATGCATCAGTATTTTAAATATATTTTTATTATTTTTGAATAAATGTTCTTAAAAAAAATCAAACATGACAGTAATAAAATACATTAAACTACTATAATTTAAATATAGAGAGAAATAAAGAAAAACAGAATTAAGTTTGCAGATTGTAATAAGGTGACACGAACACATATAAAGATACAACACATGTTTATTAAATCTACTTACAGCAAGGATCTGCAGACACTACATTTCCTAGCTGCTACTCATACTAACTAATGTAGACAAGCTCTTGATAATATAAAGCACATATTAGGCGGAGACACTGCTAACAAGCACTATAATTGGCTAGTTTGAAATAGCCAATCTACATCTTTCCTTGTAGAAACAAAAGGAGTGGCTGAGCAATATAGGTGGAATGTCAATAGCAAATTTGGGAAAGTTTGTAAAATTACACAAAATCACCGTACCTAATGGGTGGCCTGCAAACCCATCCGGCCCTTGTGCGGTACGAATCCACCTCACCTCCTCTCACCAGAGAAAATACCGGGGAGGGAATTGGGGAAACGACCGGCAACCCGACAGACAGGGAGGGTGATGAGATAGGTGAGCTGGGGGCCATGGTGGAAACGTTAGTTGCCAGTGGGTCCGTGGGACCGACCGTGGGAGGGTATATGAAATGCGAGACATCTGGGTTTGGAGTCGCAGGATGAGGTTCCTTCACCGGAAGGATATGTTGACGGTTGCGTCTGTAGATGGCTCCGTTTGCTTCAACCAGATAAGAACGCGGTTCTTTAGCAGGACCGTAGATGTGACCCAGACGTGTAAGGGCCTTGTTGGTCTGGAGACGGACCACTTGTCCGTGTGCGAGAGGTTGAAGTGGCTTGCTGGATATGTCAAAGAAGCGTTTCTGCGTGTCACGTTTGAATTGAAGTTGTTTCTGGACTGCAGGCGGGGAACAAACTTGTGGCTGCAAAAGCTGCTGGGACACAGGGAGGGGAGCACGGGTTTGGTGAGACATCAGTCGTTTGAGATCCCGTGCAATGTTCCTTAGGTTGAGTAGGTCCAGGTATACGTCTGATCTTGCAAGGTAGGACCGCTCCATTAGTGGTTTTGCGCTTCTGACAGCTCATTCGGCGAGTCCGTTGGACTGCGGGAACTCAGGGCTGCTGGTAATATGTCGAAAGTCCCATTGGTTTGCAAAGTCCTTGAAAGCTTGGCTGGTGAACTGCCTGCCGTTGTCGGACAGAATACCTGCAGGGGAGCCGTGCACGGAGAGGTGACGCTGCAACTTCTCGATAACCGCTTCAGAAGTAACGGTTTGAAGTAAGTCAATTTCGAACAAGCCAGAGTAAGGATCAACAAGAACCAGATAGTGTTTCTCATGCCATTCGAATATGTCGGTGGCTAACGTGGACCGCGGGAGAGGAGGAACCGGGTGCAGCAGTAAAGGCTGCCTCTGCTGATGTGGTGTTAGGCTTTTGCAGATAGCGCAAACTTTGTTTTTTTCGCGTATGTATTTGGTCATACCAGGCCAGGAAAACATGCTTTGTGCCCATTGGAGGGTTGCCTCCACGCCGGGGTGGACCTTGTGGACGCCGTCAAAGTATTTGTCCCAGATGACAGCTGGGACAACTGCCTTGTGGCCCTTAACAATAATCCCATCCTGTAATACCAATTCGTTGCGAACCAGGAAGTATGGGCGGATTGGGAGCGGCTGTTGTGTTGTTTATCTGGCCAACCATGCTGGATAGAAACATAGAAACATAGAAAATAGGTGCATGAGGAGGCCATTCGGCCCTTCGAGCCAGCACCGACATTCATTGTGATCATGGCTGATCGTCCCCGATCAATAACCCATGCCTGCCTTCTCCCCATATCCCTTGACTCCACTAGCCCCTAGATCTAACTCTCTCTTAAATCCACCCAGTGACTTGGCCTCCACTGCCCTCTGTGGCAGGGAATTCCATAAATTCACAACTCTCTGGGTGAAAACGTTTTTTCTCACCTGTCTTAAATGACCTCCCCTTTATTCTAAGACTGTGGCTGCAGACAGTAGTTGTAAAGTCTTGTTAGCAGCCATGTGCTCTGCCAGGCTGCTCAAGCAATCAGACGGAACATACGATACCTTCATTACTGAGAATTGGTCCTGTTCAGAGAGTTGTTGTTCGTTGGTTTTGCGTGGGGCTGTTGATAGTGTATCAGCTATATGCATGTCCTTGCCTTTCTTATAGACCATGTTAAAATCAAATTACTGCAGTTGCATCATCATTCGTTGTAGTCGTGCTGGGTCAGTGTGGATGGGCTTGTTCAAAATAGTGACCAGCGGCTGGTGGTCAGTTTCTATAGGCACAGGCTTCCCAAAGATAAAGTCCTTGAATTTCACTGAAAACCACTGCGAGCAATTCTTTTTCGATCTGGGCGTAACGTTGTTCAGTGTCAGTTAGTGTACGAGAGGCGCATGAAACAGGCTTGAAATCGCCGTCGGTAGTGGTCTGCAGGCACGCAGCGCCAAGTCCGTACTGGGACTCGTCGCAGGTGAGCGTTACTGGTAACTACAAAAGAAAGTAGACAAGAGTAAATTGAACGGATTAAAGGCCGATAAATCCCCAGGGCCAGATAGGCTGCATCCCAGAGTACTCAAGGAAGTAGCCCCAAAAATAGTGGATGCATTACTGATAATTTTTCAAAACTCTTTAGATTCTGGAGTAGTTCCTGAGGATTGGAGGGTAGCTAATGTAACCCCACTTATTAAAAAGGGAGGGAGAGAGAAAACAGGGAATTACAGACCAGTTACTCTAACATCGCTAGTGGGGAAACTGCTAAAGTCAGTTATTAAAGATGGGATAGCAGTGCATTTGAAAAGTGGTGAAATCATTGGACAAAGTCAGCATGTATTTATGAAAGGTAAATCATGTCTGACGAATCTTATAGAATTTCTCGAGGATGTAACTAGTAGAGTGGATAAGGGAGAACTGTGTTCTATCTGGACTTTCAGAAGGCTTTCAACAATGTCCCACATAAGAGATTAGTATACAAACTTAAAGCACACGGTATTAGGGGTTCAGTATTGATGTGGATAGAGAACTGGCTGACAGACAGGAAGCAATGTGTAGGAGTAAACGGGTCCTTTTCAGAATGGCAGGCAGTGACTAGTGGGGTACCACAAGGCTCTGTGCTGGGACCCCAGCTATTTACAATATATATTAATGATTTGGACGAGGGAATTGAATGCAACATCTCCAAGTTTGCGGATGACATGAAGCTGGGGGGCAGTGTTAGCTGTGAGGAGGATGCTATGAGGCTGCAAGGTGACTTGGATAGGTTGGGTGAGTGGGCAAATGCATGGCAGAAGCAGTATAATGTAGATAAATGTGAGGTTATCCACTTTGGTGGAAAAAACAGGAAAGTAGACTATTATCTGAATATAGGAAAAGGGGAGATGCAACGAGACCTGGGTGTCATGGTACACCAGTCATTGAAAGTAGGCATGCAGGTGCAGCAGGCAGTGAAGAAAACAAATGGTATGTTAGCATTCATAGCAAAAGGATTTGAGTATAGGAGCCCACAACTGGAGTATTGCGTACAGTTTAGGACTCCAAATCTGAGGAAAGACATTCTTGCCATGGAAGGAGTACAGAGAAGGTTCACCAGACTGATTCCTGAGATGTCAGGACTTTCATATGAAGAAAGACTGGATAGACTCGGCTTGTACTCGCTAGAATTTAGAAGATTGATGGGGGATCTTATAGAAACTTACAAAATTCTTAAGGGGTTGGACAGGCTAGATGCAGGAAGATTGTTCCCGATGTTGGGAAAGTCCAGGACAAGAGGTCACAGTTTAAAGATAAGGGGGAAATCGTTTAGGACCGAGATGAGAAAAACATTTTTCACACAGAAAGTGGTGAGTCTCTGGGATTATCTGCCACAGAAGGTAGTTGAGGCTAGTTCATTGGCTATATTTAAGAGGGAGTTAGATGTGGCCCTTGTGGCTAGAGGAATCAGGAGGTATCAAGAGAAGGCAGGTACGGGATACTGAGTTGGATGATCAGCCATGATCATATTGCAGGCTCGAAGGGCCGAATGGCCTACTCCTGCACCTATTTTCTAAGTTTCTATGTTATGCTACTATAGCATAACTTACTATCAAGCATACCTCCAACAAGTTTGTCGCGGATGAGCTCATCTCGTAAATCATGAAATCGACAGCATGCAGCCATATGCTTCAGGTCACTGATAAAACATTCAATCAGTTCACCGACATGCTGTAAAACTTGGTCCATTCAATAATGTAGTTTGAGGGCAGGTCACATAGCTCTCTGAACTTTCTGAGCAAAACCGCAGGGTCGTCGATCGTCTCAGCAGGCACTCGGACCTGACCGTTATCATCCAAAATAGCAGGCTCAAAACTGAAGTTGTTGGCACGATTCATTGCTTCTGGTCCCGCCAAATTAAACAGAACACATCGGGGGGGGGGGGTCATTGCGATGAATGATGCAAGCATAATGAGTGTAGTCACGCTTGAAAAGACACCAGCATTCAGCCATGTCAGAGTCAAAGATCAGAGGACTTGGGCGGCGACACAAATTTGCCAAGATTTGCCAGAAAATAATTTAAAAAAACAAAACCCGACAAACATGAATGGAGTGGGCAAGATTCACTCTCTGGCACCATGTAATGAGGTGACACGAACACATATAAAGATACAACACATGTTTATTAAATCTACTTACAGCAAGGATCTGCAGACATTACATTTCCTAGCTGCTACTCATACTAACTAGTGTAGACAAGCTCTTGATAATATAAAGCACATATTAGGCGGAGACACTGCTAACAAGCACTATAATTGGCTAGTATGAAATAGCCAATCTACACAGATGATACTAAAGTAGGTACTATTGTAGACAGTGAAGAGGGTTATCAGAAATTCCATTTGATCAACCGGGCAAGTGAGCTGAAGAACGGCTAATAAAGTTCAATGCAAATAAGTATAAAGATTTGTATTTTGGGAAGTCAAAACTAGAACAGGACCTCAACGGAGAATGTTGGGTCCTGGGCAATGGTCGAAAGCAGAGAGATCCTGGAGTACAAAGTGGTGTCAAAGGTGGATAGGGTGGTAAAGAAGACCTTTGGTAAAATGACCGTCATCAGTCAGAGTATTGAGTATAGAAGTTGTGACATGTTACAGTTCTGCAAGACATTGCTGAATTACTAGTATTGTAGTTATCATCCTGCAGGAGGGTGTCATTAATCTGGAAAGGGTGCAGAGAAGATTTATGAAGATGTTGCCAGGACTCGAGGGGCTGAGTGATAGGGAGAGATTGGACAAGTCTTTATTCCTTGGAGTGCAGGAGCTAAGGGGTGATCTTATAGAGGTGTATAAAATCGTGAGGGTAAATGACAGGATAAATGCAGAGTCTATTACCCTGAATAGGAGAATCAAGAACCAGAGGGCATATGTTTAAGGTGAGAAGGGAAAGGGTATGCGAATAGTCACCACATAAATGGCGCTGACAAAGATAAAAGTATCCCGCGCCAGATCCTCCTTTGTTCTATCCCCCTCCCGTCACAGTGGTCCCCTCACGCCAGGTCTTCCTTTGTTCCCAGCGGCATGTCCTCCGGCTCCCACGTGGCCCGTCCGCCTCCGCTGGTGCCCTCATCGCTCACCGCACTGCCGATGGCAGATCAACCCTGAGGCTCAGTCGAATGTGAGGCTCCACCACCCCACGAGGCCCCACCGACCAACGAGGCCCCCACTGCCGGCTTTTCTGCAGCCTCCTGGGAGGCATCAGATGTTACCAGAGGAGGGGGATAACAATAACAACATTTTAAAAGACTCTTGGACATGGATGTGGATAGGAAAGGTTTAGAGGGATATGGACCAAATGTGGGGAAATGGGGCTAGCTAAATGGCCGGCATGGACGAGTTGGCCTGAAGGGCCTGGTTCTATGCTGTATGACTCCATTACTTTAAAAAGTACTAACCTGAATTTACCTTAAGAAATATTGGTGACCTGATTCAGGGTGATGGGGATTTGCAGCATGTGTTCTGCTCAGCTCAACATGACCCAGCACTTGAAAAGCGATATTTCAAAAATAAAATGCATTGAAGAAGGATCCTGAACCAAAAGCTAATCCTGTTGTTCTGAGATGCTGCCTGACAGTAACTCCAGCACCTTGTGTCTTCTTGAGAATAAATCAACATTCTCTTCAAGGATTAGGTTTGTCTGAAGTCTTGCTCCCTCTGCTGGTAGAAGGGTAATGGTGACAGCCTCCAATTTTTTTTTACATGATAATAGAATGGAATGCATTTTATGAGAAAATATATTTTCAATATTATCGTGAATGTTCTTTCCATTTCAAAGCCTAGTGCTGGAAACATCCTGTGCTGTTACATTTATAGTTTCATTACAAGATTTCTTCCTTTCGAATAATTAAATGGCAACGGACAAAAGCTCTGGCAGAGGCATGGGGATTGAAGTGTAGTTGAAAATCTGCCTAGCTGATATCATGTATGCTGGTGTAAGAATGTTAGTGTTCAGAAAAATTTAAATATTTGATACCAGAAATAATATTATACAGACGCCTAAACAAATATAGCCCAGACGGTCTGAAGAAGGGTCTCGACCTGAAACTCTCCCCAGAGATGCTGCCTGTCCCGCTGAGTTACTCCAGCAGTTTGTGTCGACCTTTAGTCTAGACGGTCACTGTTTTTATACGAATCTCCATTAGGTGCTTGTTTTGTATGCATTGCATCTACAGGAGAGGGTAATCGTGTGCTGTGTTTTACAACAGGGCAACAATACCTGGGATAGAAGCTTTGTCATAAACTTGGTAAATACAAGAAATCTCCAACAGTCCAGCATTCTTACACTGGCAGAGTCTTTGGACCATTTGATGTTATTTCCCATTAATACACTAATTCACTTAAAAATAATTATTCAATTTTACAAATAAATCAACCAGCCTTCAACACATACCTTCAAGGTTGGCAGAGGAGCGGCAGAAGGAGTAAGTGCGGGTACACAAAAGGCTGGAGAAACTCAGCGGGGGCAGCAGCATCTAAGGAGTGAAGGAGATAGGCGACGTTTCGGGCCAAAACCCTCTTCAGTCTGATGGGAGGTGGGGGGGGGGGGGGGGGGGGGGAGAAGAAAGGAAAAAGGAGGAGCCCGAGGGCTGTGGGAAAGGTGGGAAGGGGAGGAGACAGCAAGGGTTAACAGAATTGAGAAAATTCAATGTTCAAGCCCAGAGGATGCAGACTCCCCAAGCGGAATATGAGGTGCTGTTCCTCCAATTTGCGGTGTTGCTCACTCTGGCCATGGAGTAAGTGCGGGGATTGCTGAGAAGGGGAGCGGTCTGTCGGAGAACGGCCTTGTCGAGGGAAGTGCCTTGTGAGAAAAGTGCTAGTCTTTGGCTTGAGAGTTTTCGGCAAGAAGGCTGAGGGAGCAGACTACGCCAAAGGTTGGAGAGGGTGAGACGCAGTGAAGAAATGACAGGTAAGCTGATTCAGTGAGATGCTTGCAGGATGTGGGAGGTCAGGGATACTGATGGTGCCTCTGGCTGCTACAATTCAAGGATGGTGTGTTGCCTCCCTGGTGCCAGAATCCAGGACGTCACGGACCGATTGCAGGGCATCCTCAAGGGTAACAGTGAGAAGTGGTAGTGCATGGCGGCACAAATGACATCGGGAAGAAGAGGAAAGACATTCTGCAGCGTGACTTCGGAGAACTCAGAAGAAGGCTGAAAAGCAGGACCTCCAGTGCGGTTACAGGGCTGCCAACTCTCACGCATTGAGCGTGAGACTCACGCATTTCACAAAATTCTCACGCTCTCACGCTGATTCCAAAATTTCTCACGCTCAAAAATCTGCAGGTGCTGGAAGTTCAAAATAAAGTTGTTTTAGAGGCGAGTAAAAACCATGAGGGTGAATATAAGGTGAATGCATAGTATTTTTCCCTGGATATGTGATTCAAGCACTAGAGGGGATTGGTTTAAAGCAGGGCTGTCAAACTACCGGCCCGCCGGATGATTTTGGGGGGAAACTAGTTTAGTTTCTCCCATGCAGATGGTGTGATAGATGTTCAATGACGGTGGACCCAGCACCAACCCCCCTCCCCCTTCCCCCCTGAGGTCTGGAACCAGGAGTACCTGGGCCGCCCGCATTCCCGGGAGGGGGGGGGGGGGGAAGGGAAATGCTCCCCGGGCATCGTCAATTCTCCGCTCACTCCGGATGATGTCCCCACTTCACTGACACATGCTCATACACAAACTGGCACACGCATGGTTTAAAGGGATACGGGCCAAATGCGGATAAATGGGACTAGTTTAGATGGGGCATCTTGATCTGCAGGAACAAGTTGGGATGAAGGGCCTGTTTCCATACTGTAAGACTATGACACATTGTAGAAAGGGTGGAATTGCTCTGGAAAGGATCCAGGGGCGATTTATGAAGATGTTGGCGGGGCTGGAATTTTTTTTTGCCTTTTGAAGAAAGATTTGATAACTGGTATTGTATTCTCTGCAGCAACAGAGGTGAAGAAAAAACTTAGTTGAGATGAATAATATTATGAGAATAGGATCTGTTTTGCTTAACAATTAGTGTAGGAAGGAATTGCAGATGCTGGTTTAAACTGAAGATAGACACTAAAAACTAGAAAAACTCAGCAGGACAGGCAGCATCTCTGGAGAGAAAGAATGGGTGATGTTTCGAGTCGAGACCTTCAGCCTGAAGATGTGGAAAACCAGCCATAAAACACAATGACTGGACATGTGTTATCCAACTAAGGGCAGAAATCAGAATCATGTGTTCATCTTTATTCACGTGACACCATAATAAATATATTACAGAAAAATAATGTAATGGGGTGGCACGGTGGCGCAGCGGTAGAGTTGCTGCCTCACTACCACATGGGGTTTCTCTGGATATTCCGGTTTCTCCCATATCCCAAAGAAGTGCAGCTTTGTAGGTTAATTGCCTTATGTAAATTGGCCCTGGTGTGATGGATGGAATTGGTGTATGATAGATTGCTAGTTGGTGTGGACTTGGTGGACTGAAGGGCCTGTTTCCATATATATTTTTACATATATATCTTAATTTCATTGAACCACATATGATTGAATATGTGGCATTATTTTCATCTTGTTTCTGTATTCAAAGGATAAGGTTGATTGACTTAGTTGTGCAGAACAGTGATGGAAATCCGACATATGCTTTGTTTCTCTGTGTTTTTCTCCATATATATATATGCATAACAGCATGAATATAATCTGATTTCCATACATGAATATAGTCATTCATGTGCTGCACCTGTTGATCAAAGCCTGGCTCTATTGTGGAATGTAATTAGGAATGTAATTTAGCTTAACCTTATTAATATCTAATCCAATTTAAAGCATAAATGTTGCATTCAAGTGTAAATTAAAAGGCTCACTACAGTATGCACCAGATTGCACAATTTCAAGCTGAAAAATGCAAAAGATCCCTCCCCTCCCCTCCTCAGTCGCTACGTCCATCGCAATTTCTCACTCTCAACTCTCACCCAATGTTGACAGCCAGAGGGGGGAGGGTGCTTTTGCATTTTTCAGCTTGAAATTGTGCAATCTGGTGCATATTGTAGCAAGCCTTTTAATTGGTTCCTTGTTCCTTGTGCTGGTGAGGACAGGAACAGGGAGATAGAGGATCTGAATGTGTGGCTGAGGAGCTGGTGCAGGGGGCAGGGATTTAGACTCTAGACCACCGGGACCTGTTTTGGGGTAAGGGTGAATTGTACAAAAGGAATGGGTTGCACCTTAACAGGCGGGGGATCGGCATTCTGGCAGGCAGGTTTGCCAATGCTGCACGGGTGGGTTTAAACTAAATAGTTGGGGGGGAGGAGAAAAATTGGAAGTACAAGGATGGAGTTAAAAGGAAAAGAGCATTGGAAAAGTTAGGAAAGGGACCAGAATTAGCGGGGCAGAAAGCTCACGAATGAGTGTATGGCCAAGTGAAATAGGAATCGATGTGAAAGGGGAGGTGAGTAATGGATTAAAAGTATTATATATGAATGTGTGAAGTATAAGAAGTAAAGTGGATGAGCTTGAGGCTCAGTCAGAGATTGGTGGGGATTACAGAGACATGGCTGCAGGAGGATCGGGACTGGGAACTGAATATTCAGGGTTATACGTCCTATAGAAAGGACAGGCAGGTGGGTAGAGGAGGTGGGGTAGCTCTGTTGGTGAGGGATGAAATTCAGTCCTTTGTGAGGGGCGACATAGAGACTTATGATGTAGAGTCGCTGTGGATAGAATTGAGGAATTGCAAAGGGAAGACACTAAAGGGAGTTATCTACAGATCCCCAAACATTAGCCTGGATATAGGGTACAAGTTGCAACAGGAGTTAAAATTGGCATGTAACAAAGGTAATGCCACTGTGGTTAGGGAAGATTTCAATATGCAGGTAGACTGGGTTGGTTCTGGACCCCAAGAAATGGAGTTTGTAGAGTGCCTCTGAGATGGATTCTTAGAGCAGCTTGTACTGGAGTACTGGAGCCTACCAGAGAGAAGGCAATTCTGGATGTAGTGTTGTCCAATGAACCAGATTTAATAAGGGAACTCAATATGATACATTGAAATCTGTAATTTGAGAGGGAGAAGGTCAAATCAGAAGTGTCAATGTTGCAGTTGAACAAAGGGGGCTATGAAGGCATGAGGGAGGAGTTGGCCAAGGTCGACTGGCAAAGTATCATAGCAGGAATGACTGGAACAGCAATGGCAGGAATTTTTGGGCATAATCCAGAAGACGCAGGATCATTTATTTCCAAAGAGGAAGAAAGATTCCAAGGGGAGCAAGAGGCAACTGTGGCTGGCAAGGGAAGTTAGGGATAAAATAAAACTAAAAGAAAAGGTGTATAACGTAGCAAAGAGTAGCAAGAAGCCAGAGGATTGGGAAACTTTCAAATGACAACAGAAGGTAACAAAAAGTGCAATAAGGGGTGAAAAGATGAAGTATGAAGGTAAGCGGGCCAAGAATATAAAGAAGGATAGTAAAAGCTTCTTCAGGTATGTTAAGAGAAAAAGATTAGTAAAGAGAAATGCGGGTACCTTGAAGGCTGAAACTGGTGAAATTATTATGGGGAACACGAAAATGGAATTGGGGGCAGGGTATTGATATAGATAGAGAATTGGTTGGCAGACAGGAAACAACGAGTAGGAATAAAAGGGTCCCTGTCAGAATGGCAGGTAGTAGCGAGTTCGGTGCCACAAGACTCGGTCGGTGCTGGACCCCCAACTTTTACAATATATATTAATGATTTAGATGAGGAATTAAAAGTAACACTAGCAAATTTGCAGATGACACAAAGCTGGGTGGCAGCACAAACTGCGAAGAGGATGCTAGGAGGTTGCAGGGTGACTTGGACAGGTTGAGTGGGCAAGTGGGTGTAAATCACACGGGGAGACAGGGGATTCAGCACAATGATTGGAGGAGGGAGGTGTCAGTCAGAGGTGAAAGTCAGGGGGTGGGACTGAGAATAGAGTGCAGTGATTGGAGGAGAGAGACATCCTGGTGGGGCAAAGATCAGAGAGCGGAGCTTGAATCTACCCGTTCGTGGGGTATTTTGTCACCCGGCGCAGTTTAAAATCTCCCATGGAATCTTCCACCGCCCCATGGTCAAATTGCTGCGTAGAGGCGGTCGAGGCTCCCAATATTGAAGCCCCCGTCGGGCGATGGAAGATCCCGCGGCCAGTTTTAAGCCGAGCCGGGTGATGAAACCCCGCGAATGGGCCGATTGAAGCCCCACAATTTGGGGCGGACAAAGCTGCTGTTGCTGGATTTCGGAGTCGGTCACCAACAAGGTCAGCTCCTGATGTTACCATCCACAGGGCCCACGGCCGAAGCCTCACCTGTGTGTGCCCGCCCGTGCATCCGGCCACAAAGAGATTGTGTCCCCCCTATGGTTTGATAGCGATTTCCGCCCCCGAGTAGGCAGATGCATGGCAGATGCAGTATAATGTAGATAAATATGAGGCAATCCACTTTGGCGGCAAGAACAAGGATGCAGATTATTATTTCAATGGTGTCAGATTAGGAAAAAGGGAAGTGAACGAGACCTGTGTTCTTGTACACCAGTCACTGAAAGTAAGCATGCAGGTACAGCAGGCAGTGGAGAAAGCTAATGGAATGTTGGCCTTCATAACAAGAGGATTTGAGTATAGGAGTAAAGAGGTTCTTCTGCAGTTGTACTGGGCCCTGATGAAACCACATCTGGAGTATTGTGTGCAGTTTTGGTCTCCTAATTTGAAGATGGACATCCTTGCTATTGAGGCAGTGCAGCGTAGGTTTACGAGGTCAATCCCCGGGATGGCGGGACTGTCATATGCAGAAAGACTGGGCTTGTATTCACTGGAATTTAGAAGGATGAGAGGGGTTCTTATTGAAACACATAAAATTATAAAAGGACTGGACAAGCTTGATGCAGGAAAAATGTTCACAATGTTGGGGGCGTCCAGAACCAGGGACCACAGTCTAAGAATAAAGCGGAGGCCATTTAAAACTGAGATGAGAAAAAACTTTTTCACCCAGAGAGTTGTGAATTTGTGCAATTCCCTGCCACAGAAGGCAGTAGAGGCCAATTCACCGGATGAATTTAAAAGAGTTAGATAGAGCTCTAGGGGCTAGCGGAATCAAGGGATATGGGAAGAAGGCAGGCACGGGTTACTGATTGTGGATATTCAGCCATGATCACAATGAATGGTGGTGCTGGCTCGAAGGGCCAAATGGCCACCTCCTCCTCCAACTATTTTCTATGTTTCTATGTTAACCCAACAAGTTTAAAATGGAGCATGGGAAACATCCTCAATCAGCCTGAAAGGAGCAAGCAAACTGAAGCTCCAGTGCTTAACGGGAATCAATATTACCTGCTCTGCAGATGGTGAGCTGTTGGGGTTTATAAAGAAGAAAATACCAGATTAGAATGTAACTGTAAGCCACTACATCTTTCTTACAGGGTTTGGCCTGAACCTGAATCTTCCCACAGATGCTGCCTGACAATACCATTTTCAGTGTGTAGGAATGAACTGCAGATGCTGGTTTAAATTGAAGTAGAAACAAAATGTTGGAGTAACTCTGCGGGATAGGCAGCATCTCTGGAGAGAACGAATGGGTGACGTTTCAGGTTGAGATCCTTCTTCAGACTGACTCCCCTGACATCAGTCTGAATGTCCCCTATTCCTTTTCTCCAGAGATGCTGCCTGACCCTCTGAGTTACTCCAGGATTTAGTGTCTAAATACTATTTCCAGCATTGTTTTGTTCCTTAAGGCACAGTATGCACCAAAGTATTTCTATTGCATCTGTAAAGGCATTACAGTTCTGATGTCTCGACCCGAAACGTCACCTACTCCTTTTCTCCATAAATGCTGCCTCACTCGCTGAGTTTCTCCAGCATTTTTTGTCTACTTACAAAGGAGGTATTGAACTTCAATATAGTTGAATTAGAGAGACATTCAGAAGTGTCTAAGGTGAATACAACATTAACACAATTGGACACCTAGTAATGCTCAAGTAAACATGTTACAAAATTGACACAACATGGAGAACTGCGGAGTATCTGACGGATCACAGGACTTGACCACATCCATTTCTGAGTCTCAGACACAATTCATCAGCTCAGCTTCCCTATCAGCACTGAGCTGCATGGTGAAGGTGAGAATGAAGACATATTGTCATTCAGTGACATTGGTAGTCTGGTTTGTATCATGGAATGTACACAAGATGGTTAAACTAAATTAAACCAATCCGATCTCTGTAAAACACCCGATTGATTATGCAGATAACAAACGTAATTGTACTAAACAGAGGATTGGAAAAGGACATTATAGAAGTATTTTGTTCTGCAGGGAGTTTAACTGGAAGACAGCACTCCAGCATAGTATTTGAAAGAGACCTGGGCTTGGGAGTTTAGTTTCGTTTAGAATACAGTGTGGAAGCAGGCCCTTTGGCCCACGCCGACCAATGATCCCCCTGTACACTAATTCTATACTACGCACTAGAGACAACTTACAGAAGCCAATTCATCTACAATGCTGCACGTCTTCAGAATGTGGGTGGAAGCCGGACTTCCCGGAAAAAACTCGCAGTCACAGGGAGAACATACAAACTCCGTTCAGACGGCATTCGTAATCAAGAAGGGTCTCTCACGTTATCAGAGAGCATCTGTGCTGGGATGAATTATTTTAAGAGGTGTATGTTGTGGCAAACAGGCTTCTGTACTAAATGAGTGCGAAAGAACTGCAGATGTTAGTTTAAATCGAAGATAGACACCAAATGTTGGAGTAACTCAGAGTGACAGGGAGCATCTCTGGAGATAAGGAATGGGTGACGTTTTGGGTCGAAGCCCTTCTTCAGACTGTACAATATCAATCTGCATTTTGAAGCTGCTATCTCGCAGACACTGAATATGCTATTGCAGGCTTCCATATAGTGCAGGCATTTACTCCCTTCCTGCTTTCCAGGAGGGGTTTGCTTTACCCCGGGATGGTCTAGGGTAAAGCCCCAATTCCAACAGCTCCTGTACGCATCGTGTTAAGCCAGGCTTTTTTGGTCATTACGAATCCCTGGGACCACTCCCATCATTGAAACACTTTCTCACTGGTTAAGGAATTTTTGCTTGCTGTGTGGTATGTTGCTTTGCGGAGCCATCTGTAAACGTGGCACCAACAGCCGTGAGAACAGACAACATACCACTAGAGAACATCGTACCGAGTCCCAACATGGCGTTATACTGGGGAAACCAATGGTGGTGTTGGTTCAGACCCTGTGAACTTCGTGGTCTTATCAAAGTTTTACAAACAGTGCTAGAGTTTGCTACTGGGCGTCGGAAAGTGGAGAAACCAATTCTAACCCCATGTCCTGAAGGAGGTAGAATGGTTTTAGAATGCACCGTACCAGTGCCAAAACCTCAAAATATGTCTTGCTGCAAGGTTGACAGGATGCCTCCTTTTAAAAGAGAGATGGATATTAGGGGAGATTTAACAGCTGTCAGTGGAAATAAGATTAGGACTGGAAACCAGAATAAATAATGGACAACTTGGGATGGCTGCTCGCCGTTACGTGAAACCTTGCTTACAACTGAAGACAAGGTTATTTACACAACATTTCACCAGGAGCAGTCTGACCAGATGATCAGGATATTAAGATCCTCAACAGAGCCGAGTCACATAAACAAGACCAGCAGTTGCTTTGAGGAACACTGCTTTATTAAAATATGATTCCGATTCAATCATATGTTTATAGAAACATAGAAAATAGGTGCAGGAGGAGGCCATTTGGCCCTTCGAGCCAGCACCACCATTCATTGTGATCATGGCTGATCGTCCCCTATCAATAACCCGTGCCTGCCTTCCACCCCATATCCCTTGACTCCACTAGCCCCTAGAACTCTATCCAACTCTCTCTTAAATCCATCCAGTGACTTGGCCTCCACTGCCCTCTGTGGCAGGGAATTCCATAAATTCACAACTCTCTGGGTGAAAAAGTTTTTTCTCACCTCAGTCTTAAATGACCTCCCCTTTATTCTAAGTTCAAGAGACTTGTTTTATTACACAATCAGCAATAGAGTAAGCATTCCCAGCACCCTCTACTGTTCCTGGCAACAGCAGATACGACAAGTCTTCAATAGTCCTTGACATGATTCAGTTTGAAGAAAAGTTTGTTGCAGCAGATTGTGGAAACACCACAACGATCTCATGCTTGGTAACATCAAATGTGGGCACCTTTTCTTAGCATTGTCAGTGGTGCAACTGACAGTCTAAAGCAATATTCTCCATCAGGGGTAAACATTTCACTTTGATGCACATGAACAACTTATCATCACCTGACATGTTTCCCTGTCTGTTGCCATCATCTACTGTCACCCCTCTATTCTTCAACTTTGTTTTAAATACCAGAATCTGAAACCCTTTGTTCTCCACTGACCACATCCCACCCCATCACCATGTTCATCTTTCTCTCCTCCTACCTGACTTATCTGCTAATCAACCCATCCTCATCTGCATTCATACATCGCTTGCTTTTGCCCCATCCCTCTTTATACTGGCCATCACCCCACTATGCTCAGTCCAACTGAAGGGTTTGCATGAAAATAATGTAAATTGTCCATTTCCCCATGCAGATTCTACCTGATCCATATGGTTCCTCCTACAACTCCTGTTTTTTTTAAGCTGCAGAGCCCAAAATCTGCAGTCTTGTGTCCAAATCTGACACGTCCTTCTTGTCCCATGAAAAATCACCACAGCAAACACATTAGTTACAATCATTACAATGGTTTCTTAAAGAGTAGATGCACATGTTAAAATGCTAATGAAGTAGAGTGCTTGATATTACTATTCTAAAATGGTTAGAAAGTTCTTGCTGACTTTCACAATGCTGGAGTAACTCAGTGAGACAGGCAGCTTCTCTGGAGAGAAGGAATGGATGGCGTTTCTGGTCGAGAGCAGAGATGCTGTCTGCCCCACTGAGTTACTCCAGCATTTTGCGTCTATCTTTAGTTTAAATCAGCATCTGAAGTTCCTTCCTACATTTGTTGTTTTTCACATTATACTACAACCACCAATGTTTGCATCTCATTAAAGATACAGTACAAGGGACAATGGGGCAAACAAAGCACACAATAACAAGTTTCCATTCTACAGACTGGAGCCCTGTTTCAAGCCAGAGGAAATGTCAGAGTATTGAAGTCACCATGCTATCACTAATGAGACAATGCATTGTTTTTCTGCAAAGTTGTGAGATTGGTACTCTTTATCGGGGGAAAACAGCATTTAATAGTAAGATTAAACGAGAACTTACCAGTTTGAAGTTTGATCTTTATTTTATGAGGTGTTACGCTGAGGGATTACGTGAAGACCCCGCCAGCACGCATGCGCGACATTCTTCAAAGCAGTGGTGTGAAATCACAGAACAAACAGTCACAATGACTGACATAGTAAGAGAAAAAGAGAACTTTCATACCAGGTGATCTTTATAATAGAGGGTCGGGAGCAGAGGGCACGTAATCCCTCATCGTAACACCTCATAAAATAAAGA
Source organism: Raja brachyura (assembly GCA_963514005.1). The sequence goes on along the minus strand of OY740803.1, from coordinate 7,020,957 downwards.
TCAAACTTCAAACTGGTAAGTTCTCGTTTAATCTTACTATTTTACTTCGGAGTCACGTGAGTGACTACGTGAAGATTTCAAAGCTCTGTGATTTCATGCCCTGGAAGCTCCATGCTCACACACCACTAAAGCTGGGATAAGAGGATGGACGTGATTCAGACAAGACACTGGCTGAAAAACAAAACAGGTATTTATTCATACCAAACACAATATTGTGTCCCATAAGGGTTATTTATCTGGCAGCACTTAAAATCCTCCCTGCATAATTGTCAGGGGAGGTCACGGGTTTGTTATAAAAGCGGTGGAAGGTTTTCTCATTGTTCCAACCCGCTGTGGCCAGGATGTGATCCAGTGGTACCTCCATCCTTCTAGTCGCCGAGGTGGATGCTGCCCTGGTGGAGTGAGATTTGTACACATTAGTATCCACCCCCGCCGCATCCAGTACCACCCTTAACCATCTGGAAATGGTTTGCACCGTGACCCTGTGATGAGGCTTCTTGTGACTGACAAGCAAAGCTGTTTCCGTGCCCCTTAGATCTTTAGTGACTGAAATGTATCGCAGAATCAATGTAACGATACAAAGACGGGTGTCCGCTGGGTAAGCCAGGAACTCCAAAGTATGTCCAGACACTCCGGGTCGATCTTGCTTCAATAGTCCCTGCACCTGGAATGTGATTTTCCCACTGGTAATTGCCATGGCATCCAGACTGAGTTTGTGCAGGGACTGGACCCGTTGCGCCGTGATCAGTGCCATTATCATGACCATTTTGTAGGTTAATTTGGCCAAGGGGAGTCCCGTGTTCGGTGTCCATCCTCGCAGCATCGTCAATACCGTGCTGATGTCCCAGGTATGGCTATATCTGGGCCTGGGGGGATTGGAATTAAATATTCCCCTCATAAATTTGGATACTAGGGGATGTGACCCAATTCCCAATTGGTCACTCCCCTTGCCCAAGTAAGACGATAGGGCATTCCTGGCACAGTTAATGGCGCTGTAGCTTAGACCCTCATCGTAATGAAGGGTAGCCAGAAACTCCAGCACTTCCGTGATGGTGGCGGTTTCGTATGTTGTTTTGGTAGTCACGCAGAATCCTTCCCATTTCCTGATGTAGGTCAGGTACTGCTTCCTTGTGGACTCTCTGCAGGCTCCCGTGATGGTATCAATGGTCCTGTTGGAGAGTCCGAATCCATGAAGTGGCCGTTTTAAAATCTGCAAATTAACAAATCCATGCGGTCATGACATGGATGACATTCTCCTGTAACAGGATGAACAAGCAGGCTTGGTCTTTTATTCACCCTGATACAGGGTTCTGTGGCCATCTTCTGTACCAGAGGGAACCATGGTTGAGTAGGCCAGTCGGGCACTACCAAGATACCCGATGCGGAGTCTTGCTTGATTTTTTGCAAGACCCGACTGATGAGGCAGAAAGGGGGGAAAGCGTAGCAAAATAAATCCCCCCAGTGTAGCGAGAAAGCATCCATCGCTACTGCCCCCGGGTCTGGCTCCCAAGCAACATACGTTGGTAGTTGGTGATTTAGCCTGGACGCGAAAAGGTCGATATCTGGTGTCCCATAACGTTCTACAATATCTGTGAACACATTCCGATCCAACATCCATTCTATGTTGTCGTTGAATTTCCGTGACCTGGTGTCTGCCACTGTGTTTAGTTTACCTGGAAGGTAAGTTGCAGAGATCCAAATTTCTCTTTGCAGACACCAGTACCAGATATTGTTGGCCAATTCATCACACGATATCGACTTTACACCGCCCATGTGGTTAATATAGGCTACCACCGTGGTGTTGTCAATCTGTATTCTAACATGAACTTTGTGCACGTTGGTGCAGTATGCCTTAAGGCCATGAAATGCTGCCAGCATTTCTGAATAGTTAATCCCTAAGTTTTTAAATAGGGTTAACTCTGGTGCACTCCATCTACCTCCACAGCTAGAGGTAGTGTTAGTAGCTCCCCACCCTTTGGCACTGGCATCCGTTTGTAAGGTGATCGAGGGATTGGTGATAGTTATGGGTTTGGAACAATTTTGGGCATTACCCATCCACCAATATAATTCGGCTTTTGCCTTTTCTGGAATTTTCATGGGCCTATCAAAATGGCCAGCATGATTTTTGAGCGCTGTAATTTTGGCTCTTTGTAAGTTTTGGTAATGTAAGGGCCCATATTGTGCTGCAGGAAATGCAGCTACTATCTTCCCAATCACCCTGGCCACCTGCCGAATGGATGGGACCTTAATGCCAATGAGGCTCCTGCAAGCCTCTATCAGGTCTTCCACCTTGCTTGGTGGTAACGTGACAGACATTTGCACTGAGTCAATGATGAACCCCAAATATTTCATGGTGGTAGAGGGTTCCAATATTGATTTATCTGGATGTATCGTAAACCCCAGTTTCTGAAAAATATGTTTCGTGGCTGTGACTGCCAAGGTAGCCATTTCCAAATTCTCCCCCACAATGAGGATGTCATCAAGATAGGCCATAAAGTATGATTCTGTTTCCTTAAATAGGCCAAAGCTGGTTTCAATATCTTGGTAAACAATCTGGGTGCTGACGATAACCCATTAGGCAAAGCTTTATATTGCCATAATTGTCCCATCCAGATAAATTTTAAGTATTTCCTATGATCCTTGTGTATGGGTACTGAATAGTATGCATCTTTGAGGTCAACGCATGCCATGTAGTATCCATTGGCTATAAGCTGTATAGCAGTGTCGAAGGTGTCCATTTTAAAATGAATATACTGGACAGAAGTATTCAGGTCGGTCAAATCTATGATGATGCGGCAACCGCCATCTTTTTTGTTTTTAGTGAATATATTAGACACGAACTCCTGAGGTTCTTTAAAGGCCTTCTCAATTACCCCTTTTTCTATCAACCTCTGTAGTTCAGCATGCCCTGCTGCCTTATCTCTATGAGAAAGGATGAATTTCCGACTAGGTGCATGCTGTACCGGGGTAGGGAGTTCGTGAATAAATTCAATTTTGTAGCCCTGAATACTCCTGAGTATATAAGGATCAGAGGTAAAAGTGAGCCAATTCTCGAGGAACATGTTCAACCTGCCCCCTATGCAAAGTGAATTTGGGTCAGTAGTGTTCCTGGGGATCCCAGACCCACCTACCTCCATGGTTACTGCCGGTGTGGTGGTTTCTGCCCTTGCTTCCTCGGCTGGTTGTAGGTGTTCTGGGAGTGGCGCATCTTCCAAGGAGGCCGGCCTGGGCCTTGGCCTAAAAAAGACCGCTGAGCAGGTATGCCGGCCTTCGAGCTTTCACCACCGGCAGACCTGTTAGGGTAACTCTGCCCGGTGGGTGCGTAGGGGTGCGTTCTGTGTGGGTGATGAGGCTTAGTGTACCCAGGTACTTTAATAAGGCCCAAAGCCTTAGCCTCCTCGTCGAGATCTTTAACCTGTTTGGGGAGATCTTCCCCGAATAGCAGGCTTGGAGGCTGCGTCTTCCCAGGCTTACACAACCCCGCGAACTTGGGGTTAAGTGCCGGCTTTATAATGCTTTTCCTGAAATTATTTATTTCATACTGTGTGTTGCACAGTAAGGCCAAAGCATCTTGTAGTTCTTCCGGCATATCCACTCCCACTGCTGTTCTGGCTACTGCAGTAATCCCTGCGGTTAGGAGCTTCAGGATCTTCTGAAGTTTCATCTCCTGCCCTCTACTCGAGGGGCTCATGTTTCCCCATATCGGGTTGTTCACCGCGGGTACATTTAATGACTTGCAGTATTCTGGCGCCATATATTTTTCTGCTGTGGCATTGATGGCCTGTTCCTGAAGTTGGTTAGTGGCCATATAATCAATGCTGGCAGCCAGCTTGGGGTGGATGGGTAGGCCCTTCTGGTTGGGCATGGCATGTTTGCTCACCACATCCATATAATCTTCACACACCCCTGACGCTGCAGGTGCTTCAGCCAACTCCCCTTCTTCTGGGTCAGCCCAGTTCTGACCCTCAATGCTCCCCTGTATAAAAGGGGATACATTAGGCAGTCCTCTAAAGGAACTTGCCGTGGGCCTACTAGGGGTCCCACTGTGATCCTGCCCCTGCTTTAGCAGGTCACGTTGGAGCAGCTGCTCCATCATCCGTTCAATGCGGTCAAGGCGACCTCCGTCGCTGCCAGCGAGCGGGGTGCCCTCGGGACCGGACTCCGCTGAGTCGGCCCCGGCCGACTTCCGGGTAGTTTTCCCCGACCGTGGCGTACCAACGGTCTCAAAGTCCGAAAAGTCGGGAGCTGCAGGTAGAACCTGTAGCTCTGGAGAGGCGGTTCTCCGTTGGCTGCTGTCCTTAGCCGCTGATTTGGCCGCCGCTCTCTTAAATTTTCTCCCTTCCATAATGGTCGACTCACTCCTTCGGTGAGACTTACCTGGCGTGAGCTTTTTAAACTCACGCTGGAGGAGCCCCGCTCCTCCCGACCGTCGCTTCCGCATGCGCACGACGATATGTCGCGCATGCGTGCTGGCGGGGTCTTCACGTAGTCACTCACGTGACTCCGAAGTAAAATTCATTTTCTTTAATCCAATTTCAAAACTGTGTACATTGCAAAATGAAAGCGGACAAAAAGCAGCAATAAGAAATCTATTATTAATTTTTATAAAGAATTTGTGCTGCAATAGCATATTAGAATGTATACCATTTTCACTGACAGCAGAATTTCTATTTCATAAATTCTCCAATTTCTTTCTCTTTCATAATGCCAGGTTTATACTCCAACAGCTATTGAGGTTTACTTTTGCCTATGAATTATATCCACCTTCTCTCATTTGGCTTTGGCATGTGATTTATGCTGTTTAAAAGTTTCCATCACGTCATATTGATTTTCATTTTTGGCTCCTTCAGCATCACATACAAGTGAGTTTAACCACCCCCTCCAGCATTGATTTCAACATGCAGGGGTATCTGTGTGAGGAATGGATTAGTTTACAGTTATTACAATTAAGCCACAAGTATCCACAGATTCAAAATACTATTTTCACTGATGGTGGAATTCCAATTTCAGAGCTTCTCCCATTTCTTTCTCTTTCACAATGTTGGGGTTTTAGCAATCTAATGTTGTGTTATTGTTCATTTTCATACTTGACCATTGACCACACAGAGTAAAACACAAAGTACTGCAGTAACGCAAAGGGTCAGGCAACATCTGTGGACGAAATAGATAGGTGGCATTTCGGGTCGGGATCCTTCTTCGGACTCCAGAAGAAGGATGTTATATTTTGCACAAGATTGCAACATTTGCAGGTCCTTGTGTCTCCACACACAGACTAAAGTTACTTTAAATTAAGAAGCATATAGGGCACATAGATTGGAACATTAGGACAATTATTTATTAAACGAGTTAACAAATTGAAACAACTTTGAAGAACAACTCTGGATGATGAAATGTTAGTGTCTTTACAGCAACATGGACCATTGGAACCTTTCAGAGATCTCTTTTAATCTTAGTAAATCATTTACAGAATAGAATTGAATGGAGTAGAAACAGCAAAGGTATAAAGGTCTTTCATGGGTGAGATAAGCCCCTGTCCCACTTAGGCGATGTTTTTGGCGACTACAGGCGACTAGGCTGTCGGCAGATGGTCGCGAGATGACGCCTGTATGGTTGCGAGTAGTCTCCTCAAGTCGCCTAAAGACTTGTAATGTTTTTCTGGTTGCCGCTGGATTTTGAAATGTTCAGAGCTTTTCGGTGACTGTGGGCTTGACGTACCTCGTCTTCTCCTGTCGTAGGTGCTGTCGTAGGTTGGCGCCAGGATGACGCACGTTGTTGCCAGGTGCTGACTTCGGTGAATTCCATTGGCGACTATCTACGTCAACCTATGTCAACGGGCGACAGGAACCGGTGACTGAATTGTCTACAGTTGCCAATGACAGGGTCGTTGCTTGTCGCAGGTGGACGTAGGTTGGCTTTGGTTTTCATAGGTTGTCCCTGTGTGGTTGTAGGTGGATGTCCTAATGGGTTGCCAGTTGCCGGTAGCTTGACGTCGACTAGATGGTAGGTTGTCGTAGATATTGTCGTAGGGAGAGGTCCAGTCGCTGCTTTTTCGGCGACCTGCTATGACTGTGGCAGTCGCCGGCAGTTACAAAAAAATAATTGCCCAAGTGGGACAGGTCTTTTTTGTTCTGAGTCAACTACAGGTCAGTATGAGCAACAACACTACAAAAACTGAACAGAATCTTTTCATTCCCCATGGTAAACAACAATATTCTTATCAGTTTCATACACCTTTACTTCATAGAGTAGTTTTGGTGGGAGGCGAGTCTGTAGGTTTTCCCAGATGTAGATTGCTACATTTTCAGTGGTACTAAACAGAAACATAAAATGTTCAGTTATACGTCGTTGTGAAGTTATTCCAGCTGCACTTTAATAGTTCACTAACATCACTGCCACAGCTTTAGCACAAAGTAGGAGTGGTGCAATATCTGAACTCTTTACACACAGCTTGTAAATACATTATAATATTGTGCCACACTGCAAATAAAGTCAAAATAAGAGTAGCTTTGCCAATATATTTCTGGAAAGTTAAAAAGTTGTCAGATTAAAGTACAATTAAAAAGGTACAAATAGAAAATATTTCCTTGAGAAGGATAAAAACATGAATACTCATTCACTTCGATACTGGGCAGCATCTAATGCAAGATAAACATGGAATCTGCTCATAGCTCAAGCCCGAGAAGGAAGCAATACACACAGAAGATCAAAGCTAACTGTGCCCTGTAACAGCCTAAAAATTAAAGCCCACATTATAATGTTACTGCACATCACATGCCAGAATTACAGGAGCCTGAAAATCCTGAGCACCGCGTTGAAGAACAGCTTCTTCCCAGCAATGATCGGGTTCTTGAACCCTACACATCATTAACCACTACCTCAGCAACTATAATCTTCTGCTAACTGGGTCATTAGTTACATAAAGGACTTCAGTTTTGAATCATTATGGTTATTAATATATTGTATTGATTATTATATAATTATTCATATGTTATAGCATTATTAGGCCTGTTCAGCTATTAAGCTTAAATTAAGAATGTATTGTCAGTACAAATGACAATTATAAACTTTGAAAACAACAAAAAAAAAAATTTAGTTTCTGGGTTGCAAATAGGAGTTTTTTTGGCAGTGTAATAATATTAATGGTTCAATGGTTCTTTTTATTATCATGTGTACCAAGGTACAGTGAAATTATTTGTTTGCCAACAGATCAGTAAGATTACTGTCATACATGTCCACCACCAATTTTCCGGCAACTATTGGTCTGACGCCTCCTTTAATTACGAGAGCGAACTTGAAATCTTCCCAGGAAGTCCCACCGAAAATGTGGCACCTAGGCTGCGTGAGGCGGCCGATCTCATCGGGACTTCCATGCCGATCGGCGGATCAAATTTCCTCACGTCTCTGGAAAGCCGGCAGATCAGCTCCCATTGTTGGCTTGCGTGGCAGACTTTGCAGGCCTGTATCTTGGACCCCAAGACCATGACCTCTGTTAGTCCTACAAAACGGATAATACAGCAGGATGCCGGAAAATCAGTGGAGGACCTGTACCTGACTGGACGACCACAAAATACCCAGCTACAGAACTGTGTCTCAGACACGGTAGTGAGCGACACAGGGTCCCCACAGGAGATGGTCCTCTCTCACTTCCTGTTTACCATCTACACCTATAACCCCATCTCTTGCCACCTGCAGAAGCTTTCAGATGACTCTGCAATTGTGGGCTGCATCATTGTGGGGCGGGAAGCTGAATGCAGAGGTGTAGTCAGCAGCTTTGTTGAGTACTGTGGGCTGAATCATCTGCAGCTCAAAACAGGAACACCCCTGTCCCGTCTCCATCAATAGTGTGGATTTGCAGTTTACCAGGTGGTACAAATACCTTCGACTGTACCTGGACAGCTGAGGCCCTGAACAAGAAGGGACAGAGACGGCTGTACCATTTGAGAAGGCTCCGCTCCTTCAACTACTGCAGCAAGATGATGCAGATGGTCTACCAATCGGTGGTAGCCAGTGCCATCTTCTTCGCTGACGTGCGCTGGGGCAGCAGGGCGAAGGCTGCGGACGCCAATAGGATCAACAAACTCATCAGAAAGTCTGGCTCCATCCTGGGGGAGGAGTTGGATTCATGTGAGGTGGTCGTGGAGGGGAGGATGCTCCTCAAACTGCAAAGCCCCTGGACAATACAGCTCACCCCCTCCATTACACACTGGTCAACCTGAGGAGCACCTTCAGCAACAGACTGGTTCCAACAAGATGCAGGACAGAACGCCACAGGAGATCCTTCTTCCCTGCGGCTATCAAATTGTACAACTCCTCCCCCTTCTGTCGTGGAGTAGACTGAGACTGATTTTCCTCACCCATCCCCCAACTGCCAAATCATTGCACCCCCCCCCCCCCCCCCCCAATCCTTTCCACTCATCACTTTCATTTCATGTTTCATGTATTTTGTGTGATTTTATGAACATAGGCTGATCATTTTCCCTCCTGGGATAAATAAAGTTCTATCGCATAACTATAATCCCCGATTAAATATAGAATGTATAGAAAGCCCACTGAGAACATATGGCAGAGTTGCAGATCAGGATCAGTATTTGAACCAAAGTGTGTGCATACATCCATATTTGTGTAGATGTGCAAACCATTTTGAAAATAGGATGAAGTTAGCCAAGATGCTAGACATTGCAAATTTCATTATCACACTGGCCATAAGGCCCCATTTGTTAATTCCAGCTCAAAGTAATTCCATTCCCCAACATGTCTCTCAAAGCCCATCAGAAAACCACTTGAAATGGACTACAGTGGACTTCATCATCATCATCGTTTTGTACAGATGAAATTGTGACAAGACTTCTGATTTCATCAACTAACTTGCTGAATCAATTGTAAATTACTTCCTTGCAATACATACTTTTCTGCTTTACTTTGATTGATGGACATGTAACCGATACATAATCATCACAGTTAACTTTAGCTGCACAGATAGGTAGATATCACAGTTACAGTAACTCGAGCTGCCCGGGCGACGGTGAGCAGGCTAGGATGCTATTCCTTGGATCTCATAAAGGTCTATAAAATCATAAGAATAGATTGGGTAGATGCACAGAGTCTCTTGCCCAGAGTAGATTAATTGCGGACCAGAGGACATAGGTTTAGTTCAGTTTAGAGATACAGCACGGAAACAGGCCCTTCGGCCCACGCCGACCTGCGATCCCCGCACATTAACACTATCCTGCACCCACTAAGGGCAATTTTTACATTTACCAAGCTAATTAACCTACAAACCTGTACGTCTTTGGAGTGTGGGGGAAAAACCAAAAGTTTTGGAGAAAACCCATGCGGGTCACGGGGAGAACGTACAAACTCCATGCAGGCAGCATCCATAATCGGGATCGAACCTGGGTCTCCGACACTGCATTCGCTGTCAGACAGCGATTCTACCGCTGCGCCACCCTGACCGCGACAAGTTTAAGGTGCAGGGAAAAAGATTTACTAGGAACCCGAGGGGTAACATTTTCACACAAAGGGTAGTGGGTGTATGGAACAAGCTGCCAGAGGAGGTCATTGAGACAGGGACTATTCCAACGTTTAAGAAACAGCTAGACAAGTACACGGATAGGACAGGTTTGGTGGGATGTGGGCGGAACGCGGGTAGCTGGGACATTGTTGGCCGGTGTGGGCAAGTTGGGTCGAAGGGCCTGTTTCCACACTGTATCACTCTATGACTGGAATTGGCATATTTGGAATTGTCAGGCAGCATTTGTGGAGGGAAGACAGGTGATGCTTTTGGTCAGGACATTTCTACAGGCTGATTGGTGTAGGGGGAAGAAAGGTGGAAAAGAGAGGTGGGAGGTGGACAAAGCCTGGCAAGTGATAGGTGAATATAGGCGAGTGGACGGAATGAATGAATGGCCGATGGGTGGAGTAAGTGACAAAGGCTAGAGGTTAAAGGAGACAAAAGAATGCCAGATAAAGAGAAAAGAGGAGTGGTGTAAAGTCAGAGGAAGGGATATCAGTGAAAGAGAATAGGGAGGATGATGGGTCTCGAACCGATAGGTCACCTATTCCTTTTCTCCAGAGATGCTGTCTGACCCAGTGAATTACTCCAGCTTTTTGTATCTATTTTAGGAATAAAATGGTGCGAACTGAGCGTACAAAGGAGGAGAAAGGAACAGGGCAACTGAGGGGGAAGACATTACTTGCCCAAGACCCACCTACCTAACACAATTAGCAAAGTATGGAACATCCTTATCCAGGTTCTTGTGGTCAAGTTGCTTCATAATGACTTCCTGGTAAAGAAAAATCAGACAAAGATTTGGTGTCAATAGAGAACAAATATCATCTAATCTCACAGAGGGTTATACAAAGCAGCCATACCAGGCTAAATCAGAACATCAGACATCATTTACAAATGACCTCCATCATCCTTCCTCAATGGGATCAATACCTGCAAGTGTTCCTTCAGTTCTGTGATATTCATCACCATCCCAGTGACTGGATTGACCTGAAACAAATCGTGAATAGAAGGGACGTTAGATTTACCATTCTTCACTCATGAACCATAGAAAGACCCGATATAGACACCGATCCAAAGACATCAACCTGAAATGTTAAAGTCGCCGAAAAATCACTAAATCTGGAAATCTGACATAAAAAGGGCGGTCACGGTGGCGCAGCGGGAGAGTTGCTGCCCAACAGCGCTTGCAGCACCAGAGACTCGGATTCGATCCAGACTACAGGTGCTGTCTGTACGGAGTTTGTACGGTCTCCCTGTGACCACGTGGGTTTTCTCCGAGATCTTCGGTTTCTTCCCACACTCCAAAGAGTGTGGGAGGTTAATTGGCTTGGTGTATGTGTAAATTGTCCCTGGTGTGTGTAGGATGGTGTTAATGTGGGGGTTCTCTGGCCTGTGCAGACTCGGTGGCCGAAGGGCCTGTTTCCGCACTGTATCTCTAATGAAAGAAAAACAAAAAAATGCTGGATGGAAAGACTGGATGGAAAGACTCAATGGGTCAGACTGCATCCGTAGAAAAAGGAACAGATAATATGACATTCCATGTTGAAGACCCTTTGACAGATCTGAATAATGTAATTACTTAGTCGGCTAATTTCCAAGATGCTCTCATTTTACTATGCCTGTCACTAACTATTTTCTTCCTGGATCTCTGCCTCTACCTCAGGTGATGGGAGATCACAAACATGCATTGCAAGCCTCCAGGCTGGTGCAATATCTTAGCTCTTCATCTCAGTGTAACAAGTCCATTCTCCCACTTCCTCCATTTCCATCACATTTGATGCGACTATCTTCAAAGATGTGTCCGGGGTGGAAGATTGCAACCTTCACGTGGTCCGCCCTGTTTCGAATAATGCAATCAACTCGACGTGCACAAACGGAAGATCAAATAGAACAAGTTGTCCTACAACTTTAGGCTGTGCACAGCTCACGAAAGAAGATGAAAGACGTGTCCAAGATGTCTTCCTTCATCCTGAACAAAGTCCTTCAACTGCAACCATCCATAACCCACAATCTGTTCTCAACCTGACACAGCAACAATAACGTTACCCTGACCCCACCTACCACCTCACCAGCCTCTACATTTAACTACTGAACCATTCTATCAACAACGATCTTCCATCTACCTCTTAGGAGACCCTTGGATCAGGCTTCACCGTGCACTAAATGTTATTCCCTTTATCTTGTGTCTACACTGTCGAGGGCTCGATTGTAATCATGTATTGTCTTTCTGCTGACTGGTTAGCACACAACAAAAGTTTTGCACTGTACCTCGGTACACACGACGATAAACTAACCTAAATTATCTTTCATAATGTTTGCAACATAGTGAAGAGTCTTCAACCTGAAAAAATAACACTGATTCTTCCTCCACAGATTCCTGCAAAACTGTAGATACTGATTTACACCATTTGCTTTTAACTAGTTATTTGCCATTAGACTGTCTTCGGTTTCAGTCTAGACTCAGTCTGAAGTAGGATCTCGACCCGAAACGTCGCCTATTCCCTCTCTCCATAGATGCTGAGTTTCTTCAGCATTTTTTATCTACCTTCAATTTTCCATGAGCCAATCATTTGTCCATACATTACTGATTGACAATAGAAGGACTTTTTACAAGAATAAAATTCCAGCTAATATCACTTAGTTCCAGAAATTGGGAAATAATTGTTTAAATATTGTCAAGCAAACAATAGCTTAGTTGGCCTCAGGTTGGTCATTTTGTTTGAATCTTTGCTGGGAGATTTTAATCACATGAAATTTCGAGTCAAATGTAAATGTTTAACGCAAGGTAACAAGCGATGAATGACTACCCACCAATCAGCAGATTTTGTGTAGTATGGATTAGGTAAACGCTTCATGTTGTGACTAAAGGGCCTGTCCCACTTGCATGCGACTGCATGCGTTTGGCGCGACCAAACAGAAGCGGAGTTCGCGCTACGTTCGCGCATGACGGAATTTGAGTCATACTCACCAATCAGCTGGGCAGGAGGCGGGCCGACTGAATTTGGGCATCGCACGGCATCGGATGGTGACATCATCACGCCGGGCGGTGACATCATCATGCAACGCCATGCGCTAGGCATACGCCGTCAAGACGCTGCGTACGCCGTCAATGCACTTGCGGGCCGACAGGCCGTTGGCGCGCGGAATTTTCGGACAGTGCAGGATTTTCGGAGGCCCGCGTGACGTCAGGACCAGCCACGCACAACTCCATACGCCTCCGCACTTCGAAGTGGGACCGGCCCCGCATGGCGCGTACGCCTCAAGCAACCACGTTTGGTCGCGCCAGACGCATGTAATCGCATGTAAGTGGGACAGGCCCTTAAGCTTCACTAACTGTGGGGCTTTCCGTTTCCTGCAGGCTGCTCACTCACCTGCAATCTACTGCCTCAGCTTCTTCTCTTTCTCTACCTCATGTCCCAGTCCAGGGGAGAGGCGAGATCATCGTCACTAAGTTACAACCTGCATCCACACCTTTGAGTTCACTAACTGAGCTGGTTCACTCCACAACCTGCACTTCATATCCTGCGTGCATATACTGACAAACAGACTTGCATCCCGAGATTTCCAGGGGTCTCATTTAACTCCAGTGACCCATGGATAACCTGGGAAGATTGGTAACTCGAGGTTAGCCATTTCTACAGGTTGAGACTTTTCATGCAGGTGGGTCTGACATGTCTTCCTGTAAATAGATGCATAAAGCAGTAGTAACTCTGAGGGTCAGGCAGCATCCCTGGAGAGAAGGAATAGGTGACGTTTTGGGTTGAGACCCTTCTTCGGACATCTGCTGTTCCTTACTGCATGTCTTCCAGAACCTTGGCTTTGCTGCACCAAAGTTAACCAAAACCTTGTCTCTTCTATTTACCACAAAGGTCCATCATTCCCTGTCCACCCCTGCCCCACCTTTCAGCTCAAAGCCTCCGCACTCAGTGCATCATCTTCTGCAAGTTCCAACTCCTAACAAAGGGTATTCAACCTGGAACATTAACTGTGATTCTAATCCACAAATTCAGTTGGAACATTTACAGCTAATAAACTGCTGCTTTGTTATATTAATTGCAATCCAACAGATCAAAGGCTGTCAGATGGCAGTCAATTCATGGAGTATTCTTGTGCTAAATAATGAATGACAGCCAGGCAGTCGGAAGAAGGGTTTCAGCCCAAAACGTTGCCCATTTCCTTCGCTCCATAGATGCTGCCTCACCCGTTGAGTTTCTCCAGTACTTTTGTCTATCTTCGATGTTCCAGCATCTGCAACAGCAGTCTTTATTCTTATTGCTTTTCTCTGAAGCCAGGTCAATCACAAGTGCAAGTTACTGAACTTTTGACACTCAAACAGTTTGAAATAGTCCTTGCATTACATTGCGAGTTGCCAGCATCTTCACTACTTACCTCACCACATACTGTAACTTCCACTGTAAAACACAAACACATCAGGTTAGAACAAGACCACAGATTCTATTGCCAAAAAGAAAGTTAAAAAAAACACTCGTTCTTCAAAAAGGCAGCTATTTTGTAGAATATGTGTTCAGGGTTTATTTTGTTAAATAGGCTCTTAACATAACAAGCACAACTATTTTATTAGAGAGTGAGAACTATAACTGAGATGCGTCAGAAGATTGAGGTAGAGTTAAATTCTGCACAGTCCACAAATGAAATGTCACAGCTGGTAAGACAGTAATCCTCGAGTTCAGTAGAAGCAGCACTGTGGCACAGTGCCTTTCAATCCCGACTATGGGGGTGCTATCTGTATCGAGTTTGTACGTTCCCCCCGTGACCTGCGTGGGTTTTCTCCCACAAATCTTCAGTTTCCTCCCACAATCCAAAGAGGTACAAAGACAATGTACGTTTATTGTCTTGGTAAATGTGAAAACTGTCCATAGTGTGTGTAGGAGAGTGTTAGTGTGCGGGGATCGCTGGTCGGCAGGGACCCAGTGGGCCTGTTTCTGCACTGTGTCTCTAAACTAAAATGAAGCAAGACGAAAAGTTACATACAGCTTTTCGATTACTCTGTCAGTACTGCAGAGCCTAGCTATGCACCAGACTTTGCCCAACTCATTTAACGCTCCCCTCCCTACCTGGTGTAAGTGTATATTGCTTGGTTGTACCCAGGCACCGTATGATCTCATTTAATTGCATGGCATGCAAACAAAAGCTTGTGTTGTACCTCAGCACCGTGACAGTAATAAACCAATACAACACCTTCAGATAAATACTTCCTGCTTCTCAATTACTGTTGAACAACACAAGGAAGCAATCAGTCAATTATGCAGATCCAGTGACTAGACTAAAGGAAGAACAACACAACGGAACTTTATTTTTCCCCAGGAGGGAAATTGATCTGTCAACAGTGATAAAACACAAGATACGTGAAATTAAACTGATGTGTGGAAAGGATTGGGGGTGTGCAAAGATTGTGGGGGGTGGGGAATCAGGTTACCCCACAAGCAAAGGGGGAAGAGCTGCACTGTTTGATAGTTGTTTAAGAAGGAACTGCAGATGCTGGAAAATCAAAGGTAGACAAAAATGCTGGCGAAACTCAGTGGGTGGGGCAGCATCTATGAAGCAAAGAAAATCGGCAACGTTTCAAGCCTTCTTCAGACTGATGTCAGGGTGGGGGGGGGGGGGGGGCGGGAAGAAGAAATGAAGAGGATAAGCCAGAGGGCTAGAGGAAGAGCAGAGAAGGGGAGGAGACAGTAAGGTAAGGACTACCTGAAATTAGAGAAGTCAATGTTCATACCGCTAGGGTACAAACTGCCCATGCGAAATATGAGGCGCTGCTCCTCCAATTTCCGGTGGTTCTCACTCTGACCATGAAGGAGGCCCAGGACAGAAAGGTCAGTAACGGAATGGAAGGGGGAGTTGAAGTGCTGAGCCACCGGGAGATCAGGTTGGTTATTGCGAACCGAGCGGAGGTGTTAGCGAAGCGATCACCAACTCTACGCTTGGTCCCACCGATGTAGATCAGCTGACATCTAGAGCAGTAGATGCAATAGATGAGGTTGGAGGAGATGCAGGTGAACCTCTGTCGCACCTGGAAAGACTGCTTGGGTCCTTGAATGGAGTCAAGGAGGGAGGTAAAGCGACAAGTGTAGCATTTCTTGCAGTTGCAAGGGAAAGTGCCCGGAGAGGGGGTGGTTCAGGTGGGGAGGGACGAATGAACCAGGGAGTTATGGAGGGAACGGTTTCTGCGGCAAGCGGACAGGTGAGGAGATGGGAAGATGTGGCAAGCGGTGGGGTCACGTTGGAGGTGGTGAAAATGACAGAGGATTATTTGTTGTACGTGACGGCTGGTAGGGTAGAATGTGAGGACTAGGGGGACACTGCCCTTGTTACAAGTGGGGAGATGGGGAGAGTGAGCAGTGTCTCGGGGTATAGAGGAGACCCTGGTGAGAGCCTCATCTCTGGTAGAAGAGGGGAACCCCCGTTCATCTCCGATGCCCTGGTGTGAAACACCTCATCCTGGTCACTAGGGGCGCTGCACTAACAGCAGCCTCTGCCTGCGGCCCGTTTGTTTCTCCATCTTTTTTTAAATTTTTAGTCAGTTTAAAGTTTGTTTTTGGGGGAGTCTTTAACTTTTATATGTGGGGGAGGGGGGCAGCGTAAGGGGGAAACTAACTCCCAGTCGCTTCCTGGCGGGGACGCGACTATTTCTCCGAATCGCGTCCTCGCCCCCCACCTCGCGGCCTACCTCCTGGATCGGAGCGGCCTTTCCTGCCGGGGACCGGGAACCGGACCAGAGCGACAACAGCAACGGTGCAGCGCTGGATTCACCGCGGAGCGGGCGATGCCTACCTGGGACCGGAGCATTGGGCCGCTGCTCCAACATCGTGGAGCTGCGGTTTGTGAGAGCTCCCAACGCGGGCGGCGCTGAACAACTCCGTGGAGTCCTGGGGCCCTTTGCCGAGGGCTGCCAGTGTTGTATCTCCACCCGGCGCGCCCTGCGGACTTTGGGAGCTGCGGAGTCCAGTAGGAGGGGGCCGACTCGGGGTCCAGGCCGCTGAGGACGTCCCCGAGCCCCGACGTCGGACTTGTATCACCCCGGCGAGGGGGCCTGAACATCTGGCCGCCCGGAGCGGCGACTACGGAGGGCTCGGGGAGACCCCAACCACGGGTGAACAGTGGGGAACATTGGAGGAAGAGACTGTCTTTGGTGCATTCGCTCACAGCGGGAAACGTTGATCCTGCTGTGTAGAGATGTTTTATGTTAAATTCTATCTACCCCATGTTGTGTTCTTTATTTTTTACTGTATGGCTATATGGTTATTTCATTTCACTGTGCCAATTGGCACACGTGACAAATAAATGTATCTTGGGAGCAGATGCAGTGTAGACGGAGGAATTTGGAGTATGGGATGGAGTCCTTACAGGAAGCAGGATGGGAATAAGTGTAGTCCAGATAGCCATGGGAGTCGGTGGGTTTATAGTGGATGTCAGTCAGAAGTCTATCGCCTGCGATGCAGATAGTGAGGTCCAGAAATGGTTGGGAAATGTCGGAAATAGTCCAGATCCCCGTCTACTGATACTCTTCCCCGCCTACTGGAACTGGTCCTTACACTAAACTTTTCGTTTGACTCTTCCCATTTCCTCCAAATACAAGGCGTAGCTATGGGCACGCGCATGGGCCCTAGCTATACCAGCCTCTTTGTAGGGCACGTCGAACAATCCTTGTTCGAGACGTACCAGGGCCCCATGCCCTCCGCTACATCGACGACTGCATTGGTGCTACCTCCTGCACCCACACACAACTCACTTACTTCACCCATGTCGCCACTAACTTCCATCCGGCACTCAAATAAACCTGGACCATTTCCGCCACTTCCCTACCTTTTCTGGACATCACTATCTCCATCGCAGGTGATAGACTTCTGACCAACATCCACTATAATCCCACTGACTCCCATGGCTATCTGAACTGCGCTTCTTCCCCCCTGCTTCCTGTGAGGACTCCATCCCCTACTCCCAATTCCTCCGTCTACGTCGCATCTGCTCCCAGGACGAGGTGTTCCACACCAGGGCATCGGAGATGTCCTCGTTCTTCAGGGAACGGGGGTTCCCCGCTTCTACCATAGATGAGGCTCTCACCAGGGTTTCTTCGATACCCCGTGACACTGCTCTCTCTCCCCATCCCCCCCACTCGTAACAAGGGCAGAGTCCCCCTTGTCCTCACCTTCCAGCCGTCACGTACAACAAATAATCCTGTCATTTTCGCCACCTCCAACGTGACCCCACCGCTTGCCACATCTTCCCATCTCCTCCCCTATCCGCTTTCCACAGAGACCATTCCCTCGTAACTCCCTGGTCCATTCGTCCCTTCCCACCCAAACCACCCCCTCTCCAGGCACTTTCCATTGCAACCGCAAGAAATGCTACACTTGTCGCTTTATCTCCCCCCTTGACTCAATTCAAGGACCCAAGCAGTCTTTCCAGGTGCGACAGAGGCTCACCTGCACCACCTCCAACCTCATCTATTGCATCCGCAGCTCTAGATGTCAGCTGATCTACGTCAGTAAGACCAAGCATAGGCTTGGCAATCACTTTGCCGAACATAGAAACATAGAAAATAGGTGCAGGAGTAGGCCATTCGGCCCTTCGAGCCTGCACCGCCATTCAATATGATCACGGCTGATCATCCAACTCAGTATCCCATACCTGCCCTCTCTTCATAACCCCTGATCCCTTTAGCCACGAGGGCCACACCTAACTCCCTCTTAAATATAGCCAATGAACTGACCTCAACTACCTTCTGTGGCAGAGAATTCCAGAGATTCACCACTCTCTGTGTGAAAAATGTTTTTCTCATCTCGGTCCTAAAAGATTTCCCCCTTATCCTTAAACTGTGGCCCCTTGTCCTGGACTTCCCCAACATCAGGAACAATCTTCCTGCATCTAGCCTGTCCAACCCTTTAAGAATTTTGTAAGTTTCTATCAGATCCCCCCTCAATCTTCTAAATTCTAGCGAGTACAAGCCGAGTCTATCCAGTCTTTCTTCATATGAAAGTCCTGACATCCCAGGAATCAGTCTGGTGAACCTTCTCTGTACTCCCTCTATGGCAAGATTTCCTCAGATTTGGAGACCAAAACTGTACGCAATACTCCAGGTGTGGTCTCACCAAGACCCTGTACAACTGCAGTAGAACCTCCCTGCTCCTATACCCAAATCCTCAAATCCTTTTGCTATGAACACCTCCGCTCGGTTCCCAATAACCAACCTGATCTCCCGGTGGCTCAGCACTTCAACTCTCCCTCCCATTCCATATCCGACCTTTCTGTCCTGGACCTCCTCCATGGTCAGAGGACCACTGGAAATTGGAGGAGCAGCACCTCGTATTTCGTTTCGGCAGTTTGTACCACAGCGGTATGAACATTGACTTCTCTAATTTCAGGTAGTTCTTACTGTCTCCTGCCCTTCTCAGCTCTCCCTCTAGCCCTCTGGCTCCTCCTCTTCCTTTCTCCTTCCTGCCCCCACCCCCCCACCCCCCACCCCACCCTCACATCAGTCTGAAGAAGGGTTTCAGCCCAAAACGTTGTCTATTTCCTTTGCTCCATAGATGCTGCCTCACCCGCTGAGTTTCTCCAGCATTTTTGTCTACCTGCACTATTTGTTAGCATTGATATCACGACTTGGTGTTGTATTTATTCTGCTTAATAGTTTAAAAAGTATGAAAATAACTGTCTGTGCTAAGTCAGAGCAAAAGTACCCAAGTTTTATGTCACTCAGACTTTCAATGTGGGGGTGATCAAGGGCAGCATAGCTGAACCTACTTAACTGAAGCCATTTTGTGTCAGTCGCTAACAGATACAGACAGGCTCGTTGCAATGGGTCTTTTGTGATGAAACAGTTCTGTGAAGAAACATCTGCATGGGTGAATTGTGACCACAGGAACCTAGGTCTGAAGTGAAGCAAGACTACTGAAAATGGTCACCAATTCAGTTCATTCTAAAACTGATTCTTGACAAATTGTTAGCTGACTCCATAGCCAAGTCCACCCACCACTCTGTGCGTTGGAATCTACTGAAACACATATTCTCTCTGTAGGTCCATGGATTGAAGCTCCCAGCTCTTCAAAGAACATTAAGCAATCTAATTTACCAGAGTTCGTCAGATAAGGTGCAGCTGGATTCAGTCATTTGCTAGCCATATGCTTTTTTTGAATCACTTGCATGTGCCAACAAGTCATTCATCGGGTACTGACCTTTGTAGTTATGACCATGGCCATTTGGGCTGTTGCACTTTCCAAAAATTCTCTTGTTATCTTCGGCACTCAAGAAATTACTGGAAAACAAGTTACCAATTAAATTTTCAAAACAAACATGAAATATTCCAGTTTTTTCACATTGGTATTCAGTAATAGTTTGCAGAATTCTCAGACAAGTTAATTCAAATGTAGCCAGATTTCCCAGTATTTGCTGTTTCCGTCTCTGATATGGAATACTGACAAGCACCCAGACTAATATGGATATGAATCAGAGGTGAATAGGAAGCTGAGGTCAAATACAAATCATTTATAAATATTTATCAATGATTCAGAATCACATTTACCTTGTATTAAAATAGTGATTACATAAGAAAAGAACTTCATTGGGTTTGTAACATCTTGGAACATTCTGGAGGTGAAAGAAGTTTGCAAATGTAACCTCTAACAAACTGACAAATCAGAGCACAAATTTGTAGTTGGCTCCATAGCCAAGTCCATCCATCAGTCTGTTCCAGAAGCTACAGCTCATCTGTTGCCTAGATAGTGTTGAATAATACAAAGATTGTGAATGGTGCCATGTTAGTATCGAATAGTACAAAGATTGTGACCTAACGCACAAGGGAACCTAAGCAACCTGAAATGAGTAATAATAATTTGGATGTGGAGGCTTTGGAAAGGTGCTCCTTTACCAGAACGATGCCTGGATTTGGGGTATAGTTGCAGGGAGAGGTTGGACAGACTTGGATTGCTTTCTCTGGAATGCTGGAGGTTGAGGGGGAGCCCTTATAATAGCGATGTTACAAAACCTACCATCAGTGGCACTCCAGATCTGCCACTGGCTGTGTGTGCGACTCCGGAGCCTGGGGGGGGGGGGGGGGGGGGGGGGCGGGCGATTAAAATGCAGGTTTGTATTGCTTGTCAGAGAGGGATTTCCTCGGGCTATTAGCTGATGAAGAAGAAAATCGGACTTCCATTCACAATTTATTTATTTTTTTTAATTGCTGGACAATTTAATCGCTGGATTAAAGTAAAAAGTGACTTCTAACGCCCTCAACGCCTTCAACGTCACGGATTGCAATATCAGGCCAAAACAAAAGATATGTCGTTTATTTCACATATAATCTTGCTTTTGGGGTGGCTTTAGTCTAATCTTATGATGCGAAAATGTTATTTAGGCCCACATACGAATCGGCCTTGTCTTGCCTTCCGATATGGGCTTAACATTTACGGCAACGGCAGCATTCCAATCGATCACAATCCAGAAACACCCACTCTCAAGATAAATAAATTCTTTTTTTTTGGAACAACATGTCATAAAATTGACTAAATCATCTATATTTTGTGTTATTGTCTATCCATGATTAATATTTTCATACTAAATATCCACAACAGTTTTAGTCACATGTATTGTGCAAAAAATAATGATTTTGATTATACTTAAAGTGGATGTTTCTGGATTAATTTATGGGAATTAACCATGAAATTCCTTCCATTTTGCATAGTTCATGACAGTGAGATTTAAAAATCATGTTATATTGTGAGTTCTTGTGTGAACGGGATCAGTTTGTGATTTGTTATTTGGATACTTAGGTTATTTTAAAAAATGTAGCCTTTTCTTAAGAAATGGATAGATGTTTAGATCTAGTATTGAATTTAGATGAATTGATTAGATGAATTTAATTTATTTGATGAAACTGATGAATATGAATTTAAAACTGATTTGCTTTAGCATTTAACTTTATCATTTCTACCTTTTTTCTAAAACTGCAAATAACTTGTTTCTGTTAATGCTGTTCAGTGTTTTTTTTTCCTTTACATTTTAAACAGATGGCTCCAAAGAAGAAATGCAAAATCGTCAATCCATATGCCCAGCAAAAGAGATTGATTTAGACAGCATTCGCAGAGATTATCCGAATTTGGACTACTCCAAATGTGGTGTTCTACAGAACATTCTTAATGGGAAAGAAGTGGGCAGAAAGGCATGTCATGCATGGTTTGCAGAGCAAAAACCTGTAGTTTACAATGCCAACATTGAAAAGTTGAGGAAAACCAAGGTGTACAAAGTTGCAATCTGAGGAGTATGATGATGCTACTGATTATGATATGCCAATGTACCAGCCAGCAACTGATCTTCTCCATAAAGACTTGGTCTATTGCTCGAAAAATTGTAATTTATTTGCCCATCTGTTACAGACTTGCAACATATAATACAATAATATTAAAGTTCTGATCTTGAGAATATCACATTTTTGAATTTTCAAGGTCTGGGTGTTTATTACACTTTCCGTCACAATGGTCAATTTTGTAATTAGGTAACTAACTAATTATATGCTTTAATTTCAGGTCATCCAAGTAAGATGTTTTATATTTGTTTCAGAATGCTTCAATCTATAATAACTGAAAATGTCATTCAGTTCTCTTAATTTTTAAGAAAGTTATGGGCTTTTGACTGTCCTCGATCACAGCTTTTGTGTTAAGTCAATGGAAAAGCAATAGGGAACATGATGCTAATTTCCGAGTATGAAAATGGCCAAAACGTTTTTTAATACTGAAGATATGAAAGTGAATTAGGTATCAAATGAAAGTTATTTTTATGCTTTATCTGATGGGATAAATTACAGGCTTGATTTTTTTTAATCTCAAAAATTTGTAATATTCCTACTTATAAAATGATGCGAGTCATCGATAGGGTAGGCACTCAAAACCTTTTACTCAGGGGGAAAAATCAAATACCCGATGGCATAGCTTAGATGAGTCTGAAGAAGGGCCCCAACACAAAACATCACCTATCTATTTTCTCTGGAGATGCTGCCTGACCCATTGACTTACTAAATCACTTTGTGTCAATATTTAATATAAACCAGTATCTGCAGTTCCTTCTTATTAATTTCTCAAAGCAACACGACTGACAATGTAAATTCTGCATGGTTGACTTTCATAGGTCTAGAGTTACAGCATAGAAACAGCCCTTCAGCCCATTACGTCCATGCTGACCACCTGTTCACGCTAGTTCTATGTTATCCCACTTTCTCATCCACTGCCTACATACCAGGGCAATTTATACTCGCCCATTGACCTACAAACCCACATGTCTTTGGGATGCGGGAGGAAACTTGTGCAGTCAAGGGGAGAACGTGTATACTCCACCCACACGGCACCCAACATCAGGATTGAACTTGGGTATCTGGTGCTACGAGGCAGCAGCTCCACCAGCTGTGCAACTTTGTGTTTATTTTTCTAAATCCAGGTAGGCTTTTAAGACCATTTAACTTATTTAAAGCCAAAATATTTTGCTTAAATGGACAAGCCCTTACATTTTCTGTTGGTGTATATTGGGTGACTATCAACGCAGTTAATCTGAAAATCTGGACAGATTTTTTAATTAAAAAATTCCTTGTTCACCACAGTTCATGCTCATACACAAATACATCCTGATGCAAAAGGCTTAGATGGGGTGGAATTTGTCCAATTTGTTCAGGAGAGTTTCCTTAAGCAGTATGTTGAGGGCTGTTCAAGGGAGGAGGGATGGAGAGTTATGGAGCCATGCCCAACTTGCCCACACCATGCCTCATCTGCCCCATTTGACCCATATCGCTCTAATCCTATCCTATCGATGTATCTGTCTAAAGGTTTCTTACAGTTTGCCATAGTATATGCCTTGACTACCTCCACCTGCAACTCAATCCATACACCTAACTTTGGGTTTACAAGGCCAACTTTGATTGTATTAGACAGGAACTTGCGAAAGTTGATTAGAGTACATGTTCGTGGGGAAAGGTACATCTTGAAAGTGGCATGCTTTCATAAGTGCGATGGTGAGAATTCAAGGCATGCATGCTCCTGGAGTTGGAGTGAAGAGCAAGACAGCTGGAAGTAAGGAAGCCTGGCTAACAAAAGAAATAGAACTCATTAGGAAAAATGTAAAGGCAACTGGGATCAAGTGTATCCCTGGAGACATTCAGGAGACAGGAGCATACTCAAGGAGGAAATCAGGAGGGTAAAACAGCAGCAGGAAATAGCTTTGTCAGAGATGTGAGATTTTATGTGCAATATGGGATATGGGGTAATTAGAGGAAGCATGGGGCCTATCAGAAAGCAAATCAGGTATCTTTGCGTGGAGTCACGGAAGATTGGCAAGGTCCCTAATGGGAATTTCTCCTCCATTTTTATCATGGAGAAAAGACTATGGAATTTGGGATACTAAGAGGTATGAACGAATAGTCTGTAGCCTCCTTTTGCTTTGGTATTTTATTTCTTTCACATATTTAAACTATAGTGTTTTATTATTGATGTTTAATGTTCTATGTGTCATTCTTAATTTTTACTGTATGTCATGTTGTTACTTGCGAGCGGAGCACCAAGGTTCCACACAATAAGCTGCCCTGGAAGGTTTCATTGTGAAGAACAGGGGTGGGGATCCTGCGGCCTTAAGGCCACATGCGGCCTTCTAGGCCATTAAGTGCGGCCTTTAGAATGAATCCTAATTTTGTAGAACAAATCCTTTTATTTTTATTAATATGTCTTATATTATTTTTTATTTTAATCTTAAAATGAACGTATTTTAAATACCATAGAGTAAAAGAAGATTCAAAGACATAATCCTCCCTGCACGAAAAATGCTTCTTGCTTTTCGACCACTTATTGCTGCGAATCTACATTCTCCTACCTAACCCAAATCAAGAAACCCTTAAGGATACCCACCTAGAAGATCAGATGAAACTGCTTACCTTCATGTTGCAACCAAATATTCAAATGCTTCCCCACAAAAAGCAGTCGCAATAAAGTCATTAAAAGGTTAGTTAACTTTAGAATGAACAATAATTTTTCATTTTCTTGAAGTTAGTAAATAGTAGTTAGATTTTTACAAAATAATGTACATTTTGAAGTATATCTAATTTACTTTTCTTGGATGCGGCCTTATTAGATTACAGTTAACTTAATGTGGCATTCCAACATGAAAAGGTTCCCCACCCCTGGTATAGAATATCATCAAGCTGGAATGGGTGCACAGAAGAATTGAGGATTTGGCAGGACTGAGCTGGAGGGAAAGGTTGGGAGTGCTAGGCTTCTATTCCTTTAAGCACAGGTGGTGATCTTATAGAGGTGTATAAAATCACATGGGAAGTAAAAAATGCAGTGCAGGGGAACCAAGAATCAGAAGAGGTGTAAGGTTTAATAGAAACCCAAGCTTTTTCCACTCGGGATGGTGGGTTTATGGAATGAGCTGCCAGAGGAGATATTGAGGCAGGTACTATAACAAAATGTAAAAGACTCAAATAGTATTAAAATTTAGAGGTATAGCAGCCAAACACAGGCAAATGGGACTAGCTTTGATGGGTACCTTGATTGGCATGGACTTGTTTGGCCAAAGAGCATGCCTCCACAGAGGAACTTCATGAAACTGCAGATGCTTGAAGTTATATTTCACCTGGTTGGCCTACAACCCAATGGTATGAACATTGAACTCTCCACCATTGTAATAACCCCCTCCCCAACACACATGTTTCCCACCACCTCCCCAGTCATCCTGCATCTTTCTACTCCTGCATATACATATCCCATGAGTAGAAAGGAAGTGCAGATGCTGGTTTAAACCGAAGATAGACACAATAAGTTGGAATCATTCAGAGGGTCTGATAGCATCTCTGGAGAGAAGGAATAGGTGATGTTTCAGGTCTCGACCTGCTGAGTTTCTCCAGATGGTTGTGTCTATACACATATCCCATCCCAAGTACCATATTTCCTTTTTCCCCTCTTTCTCACTCTTTCCCCTCTCCTGTCACCTTACTTTTTTTGTAAATTTCAAAATATACTTTATTCGAGAAATAAATATAAACAATAAATGATCCTTAGTAAACTCCATCCGACATCCTCGAAGGCTATGCATACATTCAATACTGTTTATGCAAATTACACAAATTTATCCCCCACCCTTCCCTTATTTTGAGGGGCATCTCCACCACACCCTGCCACCCATGTCCAGCAGCGGAAGGACCCTAGACTGTGGCCCTCCCCCACCGAGCCTTGACATTGGCTACACCGAGCTTTGGTGCGTCCCTCAGCACGTACTCCTGCAGTCTGCAGCGGGCCAGTCGGCAACATTCCCCGACGGATATCTCGCTCCGCTGGGTGGTGAACAACGCTCGGGCAGACCAAAGAGCGCCTTTCACCGAGTTGGTGACCTTCCAGCAGCACCTGATGTCAGTCTCTGAATGCGTCCCTGGGAACAGTCCGTAAATCACAGAGTCCTCAGGGACAGAGCTGTTCGGAATATACCGTGACAGGGACCCTTGCAAACCTCTCCAGACTCTCTTTGTAAATCCACACTCTGCAAAGAGATGGGCAACTGTCTCCTCTCCATAGCAGCCGGCCCAAGGGCAGCGTGCGCTGGCAGTGAGGTTCCGACAGTGCAGGACTGATCTGACTGGGAGGGCTCCCCTCACCACCAGCCAAGCCATGTCTTGGTGCTTGTTGGTGAGTTCTGGCAATGAGGCATTTTGCCAGACAAACTATGCAGTCTGCTCTGGGAACAACACCACAGGATCCATGGAGTCATTTCCCTGCAGTGCCTGCAGGAGGTTCTGTGCTGACCACTGCCTGATGGACTTGTGGTCAAAGGTGTTGGTCCGGAAGAATCTTTCCATGAATGACAGATGGTGCGGCAATGTCCAGTATTTGTGCCAGGCCCATCCTTCGCAACACTGGGGACAGGTAGAACCTCAGCATGTAGTGACACTTGGTGCCCACGTGCCTTGGCTCTACACTCCGCCTGATGCAGCCAGACACTAAGGTGGCCATCAGGGTGAGGGCAACGTTGGGCACGTTTTTACCCACTTTTTCTGCCGACTTGTGCATTGCGGCCCGTCGCACCCAGTCCATCCTTGACCCCCAGACGAACTGGAAGACTCCCAATGATCCCTGTGGTGTAGGAGGGAGGGACAGGCCAGACCTGCACCAAGTACAGCAGCCCTCACACCTGATAACCAAATTATTCCCCATTATAGAGAGGGAGTGCTGCTTCCACAGCTCCAGTTTCTTCCCTACTTTGGCTCTCTGCTCCAGCCAATTCTTGACACACGCCTCAGCCCCCCCAAAGCAGGTCCCCAGATCAAGAAGTCAGGCTTGATGGTGAAGGGGACAGAAGATCGGTCGGGCCAGTTGCCAAAGAGCATGGCCTCGCTCTTCCTGCGGTTCACCCTGGCTCCCGTGGCCGACTCAAACTGGTCACAGACACTAATCAATCTGCGGACCGACCCTGGATCCGAGCAGAAGACGGCGACATCGTCCACGTACACGGAGGTTTTGACCCGAGTGCCCCCACTGCCTGGCAATGTCACTCCTCTTATGCTCGCATCCTTCCTGACAGACTCGGCAAAAGGTTCAATACAACAGACGATCAAGACAGGGGAGAAAGGGCAACCCTGTCTGACTCCAGACCTGACAGGGAAACTGTCTGATTCCCACCCATTGATTTAGACTGCACTACAGATATCGGTGTGGAGCAGTTGGATCTAATTTCTGATTCCCTCCCCAAAGACCATTTTGGAGAGCACGTCCCTCATGTATGTGTGCCTTAGACAGGATCTTGTAATCAACATTCAACAATGTGATGGGTCTCCAATTCCTTATACCCTTCAGCTTGTAGATTAAGGTGATGCTGCAGATGTATGGCAGGTGCTGTATAATGTGGATAAATGTAATGTTATCCACTGTGGAGGCAAGAACAGGAAGGCATATTATTATCTGAATGGTATCAGGTTAGGAAAAGGGGGAGTACAACAAGACCTGGGTTTCCTAGTACACCAGTCACTGAAGGTAAGCATGCAGGTACAGCAGGCAGTGAAGAAAGTGAATGGCATGTTGGCCTTCATAATGAGTTAAGTATAAGAGCAAAGAGGTCCTTCTGCAGTTGTACAGAGCCCTGGTGAGACCACACCTGGAGTATTGGGTGCAGTTTTGGTCTTCTAATTTGAGGAAGGACATTCTTGCTATCGAGGAAGTGCAGCATAGGTTCACAAGGTTAATTCCCGGGATAGCGGGACTATCATATGATGAAAGAATGGAGCAACGGGGCTTGTATTCACTGGAATTTAGAAGGATAAGAGGGGATTTATTGAAACATATAAAATTATTAAGCGATTGGACATATTCGATGCAGGAAACATGTTGGAGGAGTCTAGAACCAGGGCCACAGTTTAAGAATAAGGGGTAGGCCATTTAGAACTGAGATGAGGAAAAACATTTCCACCAGAGAGTTGTGAATTTGTGGAATCCTTTGCCTCAGAAGGCAGTGGAGGCCGATTCTTTGGATGCATTCAAAAGAGAGTTAGATAGAGCTCTTAGGGCTAGCGGAATCAATGGGTATGGGGAGAAGGTAGGAACGGGGTACTGGTTGTGGATTATCTGCCATTATCACAGTGAATGATGGTGGTGCTGGCTCGAAGGGCTGAATGGCCTACTCCTACACCTATTGTCTACGCATCTATCCATTTCATTGCCTCTTCTCTCTCTAGCTGACACCGTTTTAATCTATTTTTCGAGCCTTTGCCACTAGCTCCACCCATTGCCCCACTTCGCCTGTATAAGCTGCTGCCGGACCGGACAGTCCCGCCCCACCTTATGTTTCCGGCTTTCTTCCTGCTGCCCCTTTCCCTCCTCCACGGGTGCTGCCCGGGGCGCTGAGTTCCTATAGCACTCTGTTTTTGTTGCTGCGTGTCCTGCGAGCATTCCCAGTATTGCCCCCGTGTTATTCGGGATCGTGTAGCTGCCCTGCCCTGCCCTGCCCGGCCGGTGCGGTGCGGGAGCCAGCACAGCTTGCAACACTCAAGCGAAGCCTTGTCCCCACAACAGAAGGAAACAACTCACAGCCTGTGGTTGCCGGGACGTAATGCGTCAGTAACCCTCCAACAGTGTGCTCGCAGAGGAATAAACAAAGCCGCAATTCATGTAGGATAGACACAGAATGCCGGAGTAACTCAGTGGGACGGGCAGCATCTCTGGGGGGGGGAGGGGAGGGGGGGGGGGGGGGGAGGGGAGGGGGGGGGGAGGACTGGGTGGCATTTCGGGTCGAGACCCTTCTTCAGCTGCAGATCTTTGCTACACATTTCACGTAAGGACAGGCGGAAGGGGAACTCCTCTCCCCTCCTCTCTACAGATGGCTATTCCCCGCCCTGCACCGTTGCCGCGTGGAATATTTACCTGTGGAGACGGTGAGCTGCACAGAAAGTCTCCACTCTGGTCAGCCGCAGCAGCCTGCGACCTCCCGTCCCCTTCTCAGCCGCCTCCACCTCCATTTGTCCAGCTGTGATCCCGAGTCGATTGGACGTGCCTCGCAGTCACGCTCAGTAAAACCAGGCGACGCTGCAAAGCTTCATGTCCTTGTCACGTCAACATGTAAAGTACATAAACGTTTGCAGCAACTGCACGGGGTCTGATACAAGGGACTGTATTACGTGCCAGTAAATTAGTCAAATAAATCTTTGGCATAAAATTAGTCGTTTCCAGAGGAACGACAGAGAGTGCCGTGGCGTGTATATAAAAACAAACTGCAGATATTGAAAACCCGAAATAACAACTGAAAACGCGTTTTTTTAACGGCGTATGTTTCATATTTCAATGGTCCTTTATAGTCACGTGTACCGAGGTACAGTGAAATTTTACTTACCATACAGTCATACTAGAAAAGCAACACGATACAAAACTATATAAACATTTTAACATAAACAGCCAGCGTGTGAGAATCCCCAGGGCACACAGCATTAGTGGAGACCCACAGCCATCAGTTCAATGGGCCATATTCTCAGTTTATTCATACTTTTAAAATATGTTATGTTGCTAATTCTCCACACAATATATATAATACAAATAGACATTGTTTAATATTGGGTCAAAGTTTACAATGTCACCTCAAACCTTCCAATTTATACAGTAGCTTAACGTAATATGGAGCATTCCAACATTTGCCTTGTATATACAATATCAGGTCGATTGTAAGATCCATGATTTTTTACTGTTATGATGGTTTGTTTCTACTGAGCGGAAATCAGCTGAAATCATCCTTTGGACAGTGAAGTATAATTTGCAGACAGAGCCAGACACGCAAAACAAGTTTAATTAATTGGTTTTGCTGTTCTCTTATCCAAAACAAACATTGATATATTTAGTAATATATTCAAAGATGCTGCCTGTCCTACTGAGTTACTCCAGCATTTTATGTCTACCTTCGATTTAAACCAGCATCTGCAGTTCTTTCCTGCACATAGAGTATAATGCTGCAATGGTGACATACATAGCTGAGAATTTTTATTTGGGGATGGTCCCAAATCTTATGTTTAAGATAATCAGTCGATAAATCAGATTTGTCCTTTTGGACGAGTATAATTCTTTTCAACAGATATGGTCTCCATATATACAGTATTTAGAGAAGTAGCTGTTCTTGGCATCACGGCTCGACTGGCACCCTGCGGGATTTGATGAAAATAATGTATTGGTATACCAGGATATATGCATGTCTTTACTGATATTATTATTTGTAGTTGTTTCATTTATAATATATTGTGTGGCTTTTAATTGATATATATACATAATGTCTTTTTTCTTTTTCTTCATTTTTTCTTTTTTTTATACCAAATAATTATTAAGGAATTATAATTTTATTGATTAATAATGGTATTTCTCTTTACCCACTTTTATTTAAAAAAAAATAAGATAATAATCATTAGAGTACAAATATTGATTTAAGTTGATGTTTATAACTCAGTTTTAAACATTGAGAATTGTTTATTGCTAATAAAAAAAATTATTCAAAAAAAAATAAAATAAAATAAAAAAAGATAATCAGTCGATAATTTCAGGGTAAAATCTAAATTCAAAGATAAGTGCGATTGAGGAAAATTAGGATTAAGGTTTGATAAGGTTTAAAATGATAAATTGAAAAGATTTAGTCGAAAATCAGAAAAATTAGGTTTAGAGTGATGTTGATAAGGTTTAGCGTAATAAGATGATAAAGTTTACAGGTTTGGTAAAGTTCTTCATTTTTTTACGTATTTTTTTAATTCATGTCATGATTCATAGAAACATAGAAACATAGAAAATAGGTGCAGGAGTAGGCCATTCGGCCCTTCGAGCCTGCACCGCCATTCAATGTGATCATGGCTGATCATCCAACTCAGTATCCCGTACCTGCCTTCTCTCCATACCCCCTGATCCCTTTAGCCACAAGTGCCACATCTAACGCCCTCTTAAATATAGCCAATGAACTGGCCTCAACTACCTTCTGTGGCAGAGAATTCCAGAGACTCACCACTCTCTGTGTAAAGAATGTTTTCCTCATTTCGGTCCTAAAGGAATTCCCCCTTATCCTTAGACTGTGACCCCTTGTTCTGGACTCCCCCAACATCGGGAACAATCTTTCAGCATTTAGCTTGTCCAACCCCTTAAGAATTTTGTAAGTTTCTATAAGATCCCCCTCAATCTTCTAAATTCCAGCGAGTACAAGCCGAGTCTATCCAATCTTTCCTCATATGAAAGTCCTGACATCCCAGGAATCAGCCTAGTGAATCTTCTCTGTACCCCCTCTATGGCAAGGATGTCTTTCCTCAGATTTGGAGACCAAAACTGTACGCAATACTCCAGGTGTGGCCTCACCAAAACCCTGTACAACTGCAGTAGAACCTCCCTGCTCCTATACTCAAATCCTTTCGCTATGAATGCTAACATACCATTTGCTTTCTTCACTGCCTGCTGCACCTGCATGCCTACTTTCAATGACTGGTGTACCATGACACCCAGGTCTCGTTGCATCTCCCCCTTTCCTAATCTGCCACCTCACATTTATCCACATTATACTGCATCTCCCATGCATCTGCCCATTCACTCAGCCTATCCAAATCACCCTGCAGCCTCCAAGCATCCTCCTCACACCTAACTATACCCCCCAGCTTGGTATCATCTGCAATTTATAACAATTCATAACAATTAAAATTGTTTACGTTTGGAGTCTGGTTTAAAATTGTTTACTGCGTAAGAATCTTAAGCGTATGAGTGTTAAGTGTTGAATCTTAAGTGTATGTATGTTCATCTGAAAGTAAGTGTTTAATGTACTAAGTATGAATGTGTCATTTGATGTATCAAAGTCGTATGAGTCTGAATGATTTCCTTGCGGTGTGTATGACTGTTTTACTTTGAGAATTGTGTTAAGTGTGTGAATGTCTGAGAGGTTCAGCATCTTGCATGAGGTGTGGCAACTTGAGAGTGACTTTCGATTAATGTAAAAAAAAGTATGAAGCAAGTTAAGAGATTGTCACTTGTATGTGGGATGGTTCTGGGAGAATGGTGAACGAATCCTATCGTCCAGATAAAATCACTGCAGCCAAAGTTTCAAGTCAAAGAACATTGTACGTGGGTCCATGAGTCACACTGTAAAATGGCCGTGCCACAACAGTAACGTAACCGCACAGAGGAAACCTTGTTGATTTTACAGACTTGCCATTGTATGGACACATGTCGCTCCAAACTAAACCATAATACCTGCTGAAACAGGGCGCATAATTATACCAAGACTACTAACTAAACTGCATGCTGGGTTTGTGCACATGTCACCCCTCACAGTAAGGGTGGTACCAACTATCCTTCGTCACATACTTCCCTTCTTAACAGTCACCAGTCTGGCGGACCAAATTCACAAGGAAGTGGCAAAATCACACCAAGAGCCAACTAGCTTGTGGGCCCCGTGGGGTTTGTGACAGGGGTGGCTGGGAAGCATCGGTACCAGCCTACTACACGGATTAATCACATATATTATCATGGTCTCGCCCTGTACTGTTGCTGCCCTGATATGACGTCGATGACCTCAGGCAGCTACTACACTTGTCACCACAGATTCAACAGTGACGCTGGTGCAAGCACCCGACTACGGAAAGGCTATTTAAGAGGAGTTTCTCAGGCTCCCCATAGTGGCTGGAGCAGTTTGGTTTGTTGTCCTATAAGGACAAAAACAGGGAGTGTGGAAGTCCCAGAACTGTTGAAGCTGCTTTATTTATTAAATACATTTAATAAATAAAGCAGTCGGCAAGTCGGCACAGTGGAAGGGAGGAACAGTGGCTGTTACAAGGGCATAGGTTATAGCATCCAAATTGGCATTCTGTTCATAAATGCAACAACTTGCCTTTGTTATGATAAAATATGGTGAAAAGAGCAGATGAATTTTAATCAAACAATCGAGAGGAATGAAGGATAAACGGTTCTGTTTTGATTGAAGTTGCTGGATATTGTGTGCATATTGAAACTGGAACAATAGGTTTAGAAAATGATTTATATAGCATACACATTTCTGGGCTTAATCAATCGAGGCACAGAGCATTAAAGTAAGGAAGTCATTCTCAATATTTATAACAGCGATCTGGCCTCAACTGGAGAAATGTATTAAAGGTTTAGGAAGGAACTGGTCTGAAGAAGAGTCTTGAACCGAAATGTCACCCATTCCTTCTCTCCACTGAGATATTCCAATATCTTGTGTCGATCTTAAATATATTCAATTCTGATTGTTTTACTATAGGAAGGTTAAGAGGTGCTGGGGAGGGCATGGACAAGTCTTCTGAGACGACAGTTACAAGGCAAGATTAGAGAGGCTGGGCTTGTTTTCAGAAGGGAAAGCTAAAGATAAGTTTAATAGAAGAACAGTAAACCCTCGGTTTTATGGACTTCTTGATAATGGGTTTTGTTTATATCGATGGATAGTTTCACGGCCAGGTTTGGCTGCCGACTCCACCCCCGGCCCACATCACCATGCCCAGCTGCCTCCAGGCTGGCACCTCAGAGCCACCGGCAGCTGTGTCCAGTTGTGCCCGCACTGCCAACCCCGGCGGCTTCCGGAGCGGGCTAGCCACGCCATCCTTGGCCCTGGCTAGCTCAAGGCCAGACCTACTGCCACCATCTCCTGCCTACACCGTTCCATCGGCTGCTTCCAAGCCGTGCCCACTGCCGCCACCACCGTCGACCATTCCCCGCACCCCAGCCGCTCGTAGACCATGACTAACGATTCCGCCGAACTTCCCCTCAACTCTCCTGGATTCTAGGCCCAGTTCCACACAGAGAGTGTGAGGAAAGGTTGACTCAAAACATCATTTGTCCATGTTCTCTAGAGATGCTGCCTGACGTGCTAAATTACTCCAGCACTATCTGTCCTTTTGTGGATTAACCAGCACCTGCATTTCTTTCTTTCTACGTCGACAGGACTGCGAGGGGGCTGGAGAAGTTGGACGTGAGGAGCAAGGACTGTTGGGAGGATGAACTGGGGCAATGCCTCCAGCACCTTCAGGTAGGCTGCAGGAGGTGCCCCCAGGACACAAAGGTGGCTGGGCGAGGAGAGGGACGTTGGTTCATGGAAACTGCTCCATTACATTGAGCTGCTGAAGAAACTGGACTTTGGACTTTGAATAATGGCCCAGAAAATGGTGGCAACCACACGTGTAATATATGCAAAATAAGCATAGTAGGGTCCGGAAGAGAGCAGGCGGATGACCGTGGAGAAGCTGATGGGCGCGACCCATTCAGCCACCTCCGTGGAGGCTGTAGAAGGGAGCAGGCAGCGGTATGCAGAGAAGCTGACGGGCGCAACCCGTACAGCTACCTCCGTTTAAGATCCGGAAAGGAGCAGTCGGGAGTCACTAGCTGGCTCCGCAAAAGAAGCCTGTTGAACCAGGCTTGCAGTACTGGCAGGCGTGACCTGTCCAGTGAGCCCTGCTGAGGTTCCGAAGGAGCAGCTGGCCAAAGGAGCAGCCTGTCGATCCAGGCTGGGAGAAACTGGCAGCATGATCTGCACAGTCAGCTCCAGCAAGGCTCCAAAAAAGGCAGAAGGCCACAGGGGCAGCCTGTCGAATCCGGCCTGGAGTAATGGCAGGCGCGCCTGTTCAGGGAGCTCCGCTAAGGCTCCAAAGGAGCAGAAGGGGCTGAAGGAGGGGCCTGTCTAACCAGGCTGGGAGTAACTGGTAGCATGACCTGCACAGTTGCATCTCCCAATCATTGGTTCCCCATAACTGGCCTGACTCAAACCTATCTGCAAACTTCCCTCCTCAACCTTTCTCTCCCTCACAGACAAAATTAATCACGACACTCTCAGTCCTGATGCTTACTGAATTCACTTGTGCTCTTCTCTCAATTTCTGCAGCCATGCACTTCAAGGCCTAGCTATGCCGCCAAGTATACCAACCTTGAGAGTCCTACATCCTGATAAAATATGCCTCAACGTTGTCACCTCTGAACACAAGGGACACGTCTGGTCCCCACCTGCCCATTGTTTGAGGTTCTGCGATGATGGCAGCACATCATAAATAACCCTTACGAGGAAACTTACACGACCCGCCTCCATACACCTCGGTTCCCTCCAGATATACTTCCCTCCATACACTGCAGTTCCCTCTGGTCTACACTTACTCAGTTCATCCACTGTCCCTGCTTAATCTGGGCAACGTCTCTTATACATCTCACAGCTTCCTCCTGACAACGTACCTGCTCTACGACCAATTTCCTCCTCTCTCTTGGACCTGCCTTACTCCACACTGGTTTCCCTGTGCAGAGCCCAAAGCCTCTTTTCGCTTGCTGCCCTCCACCAACAATGTCTGTATGCCTCAGAGCTGCTTGTGCGCCTTCTACTGCCTGCTTTGAGTTCCACTTCCTCCCTCTAGTTACAATTGGCTCCAGATAACTAAGGTATCCTTCCTCACTGATAATTGCAACTTTAACCTCACCTTAGCACACTTAAACACCTTTGTTAGGCTAGACAATGGTATATGGAGCATACCTTTTCCATATAAAGCCACATTAAGGGCCTGTCCCTCCAGCATGCAACTATGCGATGAACGCGATCAAACCGGCAGCGGGGGGCTGCGTGGAGGTCGGGTGATCCCCTGTACAGGGCCGTTCCCACCAGCATGCGCCTGCATGTGGCAAGCGCAACCAAACCGGCAGCAGGGGCCGCGCGGAGGTCGGGTGAGTGGCGCAACGCGGCGCAAAGTGAGGCGAACTTGAAGCAAGTCCAAGGTAAGTTCGCCAGGACAGAGAGGGGCACACAGAGAGGGGCACCGAGGCACACACACACACACAGGGCCACGGAGCCTCAAGAGGGTCGCGGTGTGTAAATGTCGAGGCGACTGCGAGCCGACAAGCCGTCGCCGTGCGGAATTTTTGGACATTTTTCAGTTTTTCGGAGCCCCGCGCGGTGTCGGGACGAACTCGGGACGAACTCCGCACAATTCCGCACGGCTCCGGCGATCGAAGTGGGACCGGCCCCGCGACGCTGGACGGCTCAAGCGACCACGTTAGGTCATGCTAATCGCATAGAGTTGCATGCTGGTGGGACAGGCCCTTTACTAAGACACTGTGGAACTCCTAACCATTTTCTAACATATGAACTAATCAATCTTTCCAACCTTTCCACCTTACAAATTGGCACCTCATATACTGTCAATGGCCACATCAACATAGAAACATAGAAAATACGTGCAGGAGGAGGCCATTCGGGCCTTCGAGCCAGCACCACCATTCATTGTGATCATGGCTGATCGTCCGTTATCAATAACCCGTCCCTGCCTACTCCCCATATCCCTTGACTCCACTAGCCCCTAGAGCTCTATCTAACTCTCTCTTCAATCCATCTAGTGATTAGGCCTCAACTGCCCTCTATGGCAGGGAATTCCATAAATTCACAACTCTCTGGGTAAAAAAGTTTTTTCTCACCTCAGTCTTAAATGACCTCCCCTTTATTCTAAGACTGTGGCCCCTGGTTCTGGACTCACCCAACATTGAGAACATTGTTCCTGCATCTAGCTTGTCCAGTCCTTTTATAATTTTATATGTTTCTATAAGATCCTCCCTCATCCTTCTAACTACAGTGAATACAAGCCTAGTCTTTTCAATCTTTCCTCATATGACAGTCCCGCCATCCCAGGGATCAGTCTCGTGAACCTATGCTGCACTGCCTCAATTACAAGGATGTCCTTCCTCAAATTAGGAGAAAACTGTACACAATACTCCAGAT
Organism: Raja brachyura; assembly: GCA_963514005.1. The sequence goes on along the minus strand of OY740803.1, from coordinate 6,984,215 downwards.
ATGGTCTCACCAGAGCCCTATACACCTGCAGAAGAACCTCTTTACTCCTATACTGAAATCCTCTTGTTATGAAGGCCAACATTCCATTAGCTTTCTTCACTGCCTGCTGTACCTGCACGCCAACTTTCAGTGACCGGTGAACAAAGACACCCAGGTCTCACTGTACCTCCCCCTTACCTAAACTAACCCCATTATAATAATCTGCCCCCTTGTTTTTGCCACCAAAGTGAATAACCTCACATTTATCTATATTATACTGCATCTGCCACGCATCTGACCACTCACTCAACGTGTCCAGGTCCCCCCGCAACCTCCTAACATCCTCTTCACAGTTCACACTGCCACCCAGCTTTGTGTCATCCGCAAACTTGCTGGTGTTGCTTCTAATTTCCTCTTCCAAATCATTTATATATATGGTAAACAGTTGCGGCCCCAACACCGAGCCTTGCGGCACTCCACTCGCCACTACCTGCCATTCTGAAAAGAACCGTTCACTCCTACACTTTGCTTCCGGTCTGCCAACCAATTTTCAATCCATGTCAATACCCTACCCCCAATACCATGTGCTTGAATTTTGCCCATTAACCTCCTGTGTGGGACATTATCAAAGGCTTTCTGAAAGTCGAGATACACTACATCCACTGGCACCCCTTCATCCATTTTACTTGTCACATCCTCAAAAAATTCCAGAAGATTAGTCAAGCATGGTTTCCCTTTCATAAATCCATGTTGACTTGGACTAATCCTTTTACTGCTATCCAAATGCTCCATTATTACCTCATTAATAATTGACTCCAGCATCTTTCCCACCACAGAAGTCAGGCTAACTAGTCTGTAATTCCCCGTTTTCGCTCTCGCTCCTTTCTTGAAAAGTGGGATAACATTAGCTATCCTCCAATCCACAGGAACTGATCCTGAATCTATTGAACATTAGAAAATGATCACCAATGCGTCCACTATTTCTAGAGCCACCTCCCTGAGGACCCTGGGATGCAGACCATCAGGCCCAGGGGATTTCTCATTAGCCTGCCCAATACTATTTCTCGCCCAATGAAAATTTATTTCATAGAATCATAGAAAATATGTGCAGGAGTAGGCCATTCAGCCCTTCATGCTTGCACCGCCATTCAATATGATCATGGCTGATCATCCAACTCAGTATCCCATACCTGCCTTCTCTCCATACCCTCTGATCCCCTTAGCCACAAGGGCCACATCTAACTCCCTCTTAAATATAGCCAATGAACTGGCCTCAACTACCCTCTGTGGCAGAGAGTTCCAGAGACTCACCACTCTCTGTGTGAAAAAAGTCCTTCTCATCTCGGTCCTAAAGGATTTCCCCCTTATCCTTAAGCTGTGACCCCTTGTCCTGGACTTCCCCAACATCGGGAACAATCTTCCTGCATCTAGCCTGTCCAACCTCTTAAGAATTTTGTAAGTTTCTATCAGCACCCCCCTCAATCTCCTAAATTCTAGAGAGTATAAACCGAGTCTATCCAGTCTTTCTTCATAAGACGGTCCTGACATCCCAGAAGGCCGTCAGCCCGCATGGACGTCAATGTTTGAAAGCAGCGGTGTGAAATCACAGATAACCGTTGTTGAACTAACAACGTAAGATTTAGCGATGACTAGAACTACCAGGTGATCTTTATGACACGAGGTTTGGGAGCAGAGGGCATGTAATCGCTCATCGTAACTCCTCATAAAATAAAGATCAAACTTTAAACTGGTAAGTTCTTGTTTAATGTTACTATTTTACTTCGAAGTCACGTCAGTGACTACATGAAGATTTTGAAGCTCTGTGATTTCATGCCATGGAAAAATGAGTCCACACAAGTACTACTGCATCAGTTGACCACAGATAAGGGAAACATTCATAATGCATACAGACATGACATGGATTTAAAAACATGCTGATGCTGATAAATGACAAACAATAATAACAGTAACACCTCTCATCTGAGGGGAAACAATAAAATAGAATCTAAAATAGAGTTGGCAAATACCCCCTGGTCTGGCAATGGGTTAAAATAAAATGTTGGATACCTCGTTCGTTAGACCATCCTGCAGTTGATAGGATGTGGTCCAGAAAACCACACATAACCCTTGCTGCTGGTGTTGTAGCAGCCCTGGTGGAGCGAGATTAGAAATTTGTATCTACTCCTGTACAAGCCAAAATCCCGTATTAACCACCTGGAGATGGTCTGAACTGATACCTTCTTATGAGTTTTTTCGTAATTAACAAACATAGCTAGTATCAGAGCCTCTAAGGCTCTACATGCCCTTGACATAATGTTGTAAATATGTGACCACACGTAACCGAAGGTGCATGGGGTATGTAAACATGAATTATTATATAGCAGGTGTAACGATCTTGACAATTCGCAATTTTTGTAATGACTGGACCCGTGCGCTGAGGGCAGCGCCAGGGGATAACTACCTATGAGAGAAGAACCAAAGATAGAGATATAGCTGGAGCTCCATGGTGATTAAATGTTAACACAATGTCAATATCCCATACTTCCGTGTACTTGGGTCTCGGACAACTTGTGTTAACGATATCCTTAATAACTGGACACCTTATTTTTCCTCTTTTTCTTCTCTCTATCTCTTATCTTTCTTTACTTCCTTTTCAAAAACATAAAACTAGAGGTTGTACATAGAATGTATTACGTTATGACATAGTTGGCACCTACAATAAGGTGCCACTGTATTGTTTTGTACTTGTAACTTGTAATAAAATAAACAAAAACAAAAATATGACTGGACACCAGAGGGTGAAACCCGAGAGAGCGGGTCCCACTTGCTGCAGCAACTATGATAAGAAGCATGTTGTGCACAGTTAATGCGACTATAACTTAATTTATTGTCAAAGACCCATAGAAAATGAACTCTAAGACATCAGTGTCAGTGCCGTATTATATATGACATAACATTTAAACAGAAAATGCTTCCATTTCCTGAAGAGGCAAGTACTGCTATTTTGGTGCTATCCCTGCACTCTGCAGTGAGCACGTACATGGATCAGTCTGACAGCCCAAGCCACAGGAGCGGTCTTCTCAGATTCTGCAAAGCAATGAATTGATTAATCATGTAGAGGCTGGTTCCCCGAATCCCAGGCTGAACCAGCAACGTTTTATGTTTAGAACCCCATATAAGGTTCTATTATTATTCCCAACATTTGCGGGAAACCATGGCTGCATAGGCCAGTCAGACAGTACGAGAACCCTGAATGTGGGATCTAGCTGAATTATTGCAAGACCTGGCTGGTGAGGCAAAATGGAGAAACCACATAAAAGAACATTCCTCCCCCATGTAGCGAGAATCAGCCTGTATGCAAACATATCGATATTGGGTGCCATCGAGTCATAGATCCTAAAATACTTTGTGATCCAGCATCCATACTGTGTTGTCGTTGATTTTGCATGATGATACGCCAGCGCCAAAAAGGTTAGGTAAATTATGACAGGATACTTTGACTTTATTGCATCCATGTGCCACCACCACAGTGTATCAAGTTTGCATTTTCGCACAATAACCCTTTAACCCATAGTATGCACCTAGTGTAGGTAGTTGATGCCAATAACTGAAGAATTGGTGATTCATGCAAATCCCATCCGCCTTCATTACTAGAGATGACATTCGTAATGTTCCATCTTTGAGCAGTAGCAGCTGAAACACAGCTGCTATATTGCCAATTACACTTGATGAATAGAAGACTGCTTGACAACAAGTTTGTTACAGGCTTCTATTGATTCCAATCTGTTGCCCCAGGGCGGAGTCACAGATAAATTAATAGTTAAAGATAAATCCTATAAACAATACTTCCAGTTGTTATCAACTTAAATTTGACTGGATGGCTGAGGAACCTCAAGTCCTCAAATATAGTTGCAGCTGAAACAGTTGAGTTAAGCAAAAACACAGCGTTAGAGATATCCTCCAGATCAATTTCAAATGTCTCCGGTGATCTCCTGTGAATGGGACCTAACTAGTATGCATCTTTGAGATTGATGCATGCCATAAAGATCCTAAGGAAATCAGTAGTTTGACAGTAGAGAAATTCCATATGCTGAAAAGCTATGTTGCACATGGGAGTTAAATGAATTATGAACCGACATCCTCCATCTTTCACAATGAACAGGCCACGCCTGCCATAATTCCATGCCTGCCTTGAATGCAGCTCTGGCCATACTACTGGCCTGCCTTAAAACTGCTCCAGCCGTAATTCTGAGGATGCCTCGAAAGACAACTCGGGCCATATTACCGAGCTTGTCGTGGAAGGCAATGCTGGCCGTAATCTTGAGCCTGCCTTGAAAGAAAATTCTAGCCCCAATTCCAAGCCATGCTTGGTACCCTTGTATACTGTGTAATAATAACCCATCACATGTTATCATTTTCATTTGTACAAAACAAGTGTAAATATTACCAACTTGTAAATGGTCCACTTACCCCATGTTTCAGAAGAACCAGACCCACCTACCTCCATGGTTACCGATGGTCTTATGGTAAGCCCAAAGGCCCCTGATGTGGGTTCTATTCCCATCCTTGATTGGATAGTAGGACTGGTAGTGAATTCCATATTCCTGAGTCCGGCTTGGCCCTTGGCCTGAAAGACCTGTGCCCAACCAGCCATCAACTTCAGAGAACTGCTTACTGCCGATGAGGCGTGGGGGTGTCATCGCCTATACAATGGTTTCATTTGATAGCTCTCTTTACTGCTGGCACTTGTAGCATGAGAGAAATCTGGCCCCTTCCGGGTTTTCTCCCTCTTCCCTTGCAAGTATATCCTCGCACTCCCCTGCACCGAGAGGGAGACTGAGACTGAGACTAAGCCCTGAGACAGGTGCTGCCGCAGGCCACTGAGGATACCTGCGCGGACATGGCCCTTCGGACCTATATCAGGATATGACTGGGCCAGAGTTTAAACTGATCCCTGATGCTCCCCTCCTCAGAGAGAGAGAGAGAGAGACATTGTGCAGCCCTGAGACAGGTGCCGCTGCCAGCGGGTTCTCCATAATACCCGGGCTCAGATAGCTCTCTTCTGGAGCATATCTCTCTGGAGCAACCTCTCCATCAGGTGCTCCAGGTGGGTTTTAGGCAAACCAGACGCTACCCATAGAAGGAGGGGAGGTCCTCCTGTCCCGACTCGACCGAGTCCCAAGGCCTGACCGGCTTCCTTGTGGTTTAACCCCTTTCCTGGGGAACCATAGCGGTCTGTGAGTTGCTGACCCCATAGTGAGTGACTGGGTATCGAGACCAGCTTACTGCCAGTTTTCCCCTTATTTGGGGAGACCTTAGTGGTCTGGGAGCTGCTGACCCCATTGTCAGCGACAGGGGTAGCGAGACCGGCTTACTGCCAGTCTAACCCCTATTTCTGTGGGACCATAACGGTGTAGGAGCTGCGGACCCCACAGTGAGTGACTGGGGTAGCAAGACTGGCAGTTAGCCAGTCTATCCCCTTTCTCTGGGGGACCATAGCGGTCTGGGAGCCCATACTGCGGGAAAAACCCCCACTCGCATTCCTCTCCTGGATGTCGCTGACCTTGTCAGTGACATGGGAGCAAACCCGATGGCTGCCGGCAACCCGCGCTTCCACGGTCCGGACCGGGATTTCCCCACGGTCCAAAATCGGTTTCCCGCGGCCCGTCCAACTTCGCCCCGAATCCAGCAGGCAAACTCTGTGAGGAGCTTCCTGCAAAACAAAAAACATCCCGACAAATAAGTTTAAACTTACCTTCCAGGTTTAAAACTTACCGCTGGCAGGGGCAGCGCGCCTGTCAGTCAGCCGGTGCACAATGCGCCAGACGTAATGACGCACATGCAGACTGACGGCTTTCTTCACGTAGTCACTCACGTGACTCCAATGTAAAATGGTCTGCTAAGCTCCAGATGTCAGTATGTCAAGGAGATTAATGCTGATAAGTGTGAGGTGCTACATCTTGGCAGGACAAATCAAAATAGGACGTACATGGTAAATGGTAGGGAATTGAGGAATGCTGTGGAACTGAGGGATCTAGGAATAACTGTGCATAGTTCCCTGAAGGTGGAATCGCATGTGGATAGGGTGCTAAAGAAAGCTTTTGGTGTGCTGGCCTTTATAAATCAGAGCATTGAATATAGGAGTAGGGAAGTAATGTTAAAATTGTATAAGGCATTGGTGAGACCAATTCTGGAGTATGGTGTACAATTTTGGTCGCCTAATTATAGGAAGGATGTCAACAAAATAGAGAGAGTACAGAGGAGGTTTACTAGAATGGTGCCTGGGTTCCAGCAACTAAGTTACAGAGAAAGGTTGAACAAGTTGGGTCTTTATTCTTTGGAGTGCAGAAGGTTGAGGGGGGACTTGATTGAGGTCTTTAAAATGATGAAAGGGATAGACAGAGTTGACGTGGATAAGCTTTTCCCATTGAGGGTAGGGAAGATTCAAACAAGAGGGCATGACATGAGAATTAAGGGACAGAAGTTTAGGGGTAACATGAGGGGGAACTTCTTTACTCAGAGAGTGGTGGCTGTGAGAAAATGATCTTCCAGCAGAAGTGGTGGAGGCAGGATCGATTTTAACATTTAAAAGTAAAGTGGATAGGTATATGGACGGGAAGGGAATGGAGGGGTATGGTCTGAGTGCAGGTAGATGGGACTAGGGGAAAATAAATGGTCGGCACGGACTGGAAGGGCCGAGATGGCCTGTTTCCGTGCTGTAATTGTTATATGGTTATTATATGGTTAACATTCCATTAGTTTTCTTGCTAATTCCATTAGCCTGCTGTACCTGCACGCCAACTTTCTGTGACTGGTGTACAAGGCCACCCAGGTCTCGCTGCACCTCCCCTTGCCTAACCTAACCCCATTGAGATAATAATCTACCCCCTTATTTTTGCCGTCAAAGTGGATAACCTCACATTTATCTATATTAGACTGCATCAGTAGATGAGGTTGGAGGAAGTGCAAGTGAACCTTTGCCTAACGTGAAAGGACTGTCGGGACTAGGCTTGTTTTCACTGGAGTTTAGAACGATGAGGGGGGGATCTTATAGAAACATATAAAATTATAGAAGGACTGGACAAGCTAGATGCAGGAAAGATGTTCCCAATGTTGGGTGAGTCCAGAACCAGGGGCCACAGTCTTAGAATAAAGGGAAGGCCATTGAAGACTGAGGTGAGAAAAATTTTCACCCAGAGAGTTGTGAATTTATGGAATTCCCTGCCACAGAGGGCAGTGGAGGCCAAGTCACTGGATGGATTTAAGAGAGAGTTAGATAGAGGTCTGGGGGATAGTGGAGTCAAGGGATATGGGGAGAAGGCAGGCACGGGTTATTGATTGAGGATGATCTGCCATGATCACAATAAATGGTGGTGCTGGCTTGAAGGGCCGAATGGCCTTCTCCTGCACGTATTTTCTATGTTTCTATATTTCTATGACAACTGTTGCCCCAGGTGGATATCATGATGTGTGCAGCAAACATTGATTGGCCACTGGTGGGCGAAGGGTAAATGTGGTAATTGGCTTGATTGAAGCTGATTAGAAATTTGTCAGCTGCTGTGTATAAAAGGGGGAGTTAAGGCAGCGTCTGAGTGCAGTTGTTCTGGGCTTTGGATGGGAGCAGTGTTCCTGGGCTTTGGATGGGAGCAGTGTTCCTGGGCTTTGGATGGGAGCAGTGTTCCTGGGCTTTGGATGGGAGCAGTGTTCCTGGGCTTTGGATGGGAGCAGTGTTCCTGGGCTTTGGATGGGAGCAGTGTTCCTGGGCTTTGGATGGGAGCAGTGTTCCTGGGCTTTGGATGGGAGCAGTGTTCCTGGGCTTTGGATGGGAGCAGTGTTCCTGGGCTTTGGATGGGAGCAGTGTTCCTGGGCTTTGGATGGGAGCAGTGTTCCTGGGCTTTGGATGGGAGCAGTGTTCCTGGGCTTTGGATGGGAGCAGTGTTCCTGGGCTTTGGATGGGAGCAGTGTTCCTGGGCTTTGGATGGGAGCAGTGTTCCTGGGCTTTGGATGGGAGCAGTGTTCCTGGGCTTTGGACGGGAGCAGTGTTCCTGGGCTTTGGACGGGAGCAGTGTTCCTGGGCTTTGGACGGGAGCAGTGTTCCTGGGCTTTGGATGGGAGCAGTGTTCCTGGGCTTTGGATGGGAGCAGTGTTCCTGGGCTTTGGATGGGAGCAGTGTTCCTGGGCTTTGGATGGGAGCAGTGTTCCTGGGCTTTGGATGGGAGCAGTGTTCCTGGGCTTTGGATGGGAGCAGTGTTCCTGGGCTTTGGATGGGAGCAGTGTTCCTGGGCTTTGGATGGGAGCAGTGTTCCTGGGCTTTGGATGGGAGCAGTGTTCCTGGGCTTTGGATGGGAGCAGTGTTCCTGGGCTTTGGACGGGAGCAGTGTTCCTGGGCTTTGGATGGGAGCAGTGGTCCTGGGCTTTGGATGGGAGCAGTGTTCCTGGGCTTTGGACGGGAGCAGTGTTCCTGGGAGTCTCCCCTTGTGTCTGATGTGGATCTACATCCCCAGGGCATGAGGTCGGTGAGAACACTACAGCTCTCTACTGAATTATGTTTGCTTCGTTGATTAATTGTGTTGACTTTTCCTTATAATTGTTGTCATTTTAAGTGTCCAAGGTTTTCAATGATTAATATTTCCTGGTGCAACTGGAATTGTGCTGTTTCTTCGCTGTATCTCAGAACTAAAAATATGTTTCCACTAGTAGGAGAGTCTTGAACCAGAAGGCACAGTGTCAGAATAAAAGGATCTATCTTTACTAAAGTGACGATACCCTAAACTTAACACAACTGAAATTGAATCTGGCTGATGTAAAATGTAGAAACAAAGACCTGTAGATACTGGTTTATACCAAAGATAGACACATTTGTAGATGCTGGTTTATACCAAAGATAGACGCATTGCTGGAGTGACTCAGTGGGTCAGGCAGCATCTCTGGACAAACAAGAGATTTGGGGATGGAACTTAAGGGTTCTTACCCAAAAATCACCCATCCTTCTCCAGAGATGCTGCCTGACCCGCTGAGGTGCAGACAAGATTTATGAGGATGTTGCCAAGAATTGTTGTTGCGGCGAAGTCAAACTTTGTCTACCTATCAGATGGGCCTGCCATGCAGCAGATCACCACACGATGGACGTGTTGGCCACAAACTGTCTGGGCCTGCAGTGCAGCGGATCACCATGTGGTGGGAGTGTTGACCACAAATTGGAATGACCCGTTGTGTGAATTCACTGCACAGTGGGATCTGCTGCCTAGAAATTAATTATAATTTTGCTCTTTACTGCAAAATTGATCTTTATTGCTGTGTGACCTGTTTCCTTTCCCCGTAGTGCACCCATTGTACAGATGCCAAAGGTTGTAAAAGCCCTGAAACCAGGGAAGATTTGGGTGAAAATCAAGGTTTACAAAAAAAAACTAAGTGCTGGAGTAACTCAACTGGTCAGGCAGCATCTGTGGAGATCATGGATAGGTGATGTTTCACAGAGTTCTGGATTAACTCAGTGGGTCGGGCAGGATGCCCATAGTAAAGAGTACAGCTTTGGTGGGCAACTCGGTCAGTTCACTGTTTGTGTACAGGGTTTGATGCCCATAGTACGAGTTTCAGCATTGGGCAACTCGGTCAGGTAGTGTGAAGTGTTGCCTTTGATATAGCTGGTATGTTGCTGTGCCAGTTTGATTATGAAAATATTCAATGTATTCTACCCTGTAGGATTCACTACTGCATACACATTTGAATTTCACTGTACCTTAGTTAGTACATGTGACTATAAACTGATCTTGAAACATTGGGCCTAAAGTTATTTTTCCAGGCCCTGTCCACCCAGTTTTTGATATTTTGAGGTGAATGTAGATCCTTCTCGCCTTCTCCAGTTATTCTACTTGTTTCTGGTTGATGTGCCAAGGTCTTCGGAGATCTTCTAATGTCCCCAGTTTTGTATGGTTTATGATAGATGGGCTTTGTCAACTTGCTGGTCCAAGTACTGCTTGTGATAGAGGGTGTGATCAAGGATGTCAGGAGATTTCAATAATTAAAGTGATTTCATTTTGCTCTAACCAAGCCTATCTAATCTAGTCTTTGTGAACATGGTATGAAGATAAGGCCCTTGTTTAGACCCTCTCGTGGTTTCTATGGAGATAAATATTTGAATAAGATTAACAATGTATTTTCCTAATTGCTTTGTGATCACGTTCCTTGTATTTCCAGGTGCTGGAGGAACTCAGAGCGTCAGGCAGCATCTGTGGGGGAAATAGACAGATGGCATTTTGGGTTGCAAATCTTCAGACTGGAGTAGGGGGAGAAAGATGGAAAGTGGGGGTGGGACAAAGCCTGGCATGTGGGGGGTGGGTGATTGGCAGATGGATGGAATAAGTGACAAAGGCCAGAGGTGAAAGTGATAAAACATCTTGGATAAGAAGAGTAGTGGTATGGAAGATAAAGCCAGAGGGAAGTTTATGGGTGACATGGGAGAGGGTAAAAGGGAAATGTGCAATGGAGTTGGGGAATCAGCACACTGGTGATGGGAACCCCCTCTTTCCCTGCACCCCTCATCCTGGTGATAGGAACCCTGTCTTTCCCTGCACCCCCACCCTGGTGTGAACACTTCCCATCACCCTCACCCCTGTATTCACTAATCACATAACAGGCTTTGTCCTTCTCCCACCTCTTTCCCACTTTCTATGCCCGGCTACATCAGCCTGAAAGGGTCCCAACAGGAAACGGCAGCATCTGTCCTTTCCCTTTGTGGTCGGGTAGATGGTGCTTGATCTGCCAAGTACCTCCAGCACTTTGTTTTGGACCAGGTTACATTCCCGGGTTAAAATAATCTTAGTTGGCTGCTGTTGCAGGGAAAGTAATTTAATGTTCATGACACTTGAAGTCTCATTATAACTTGGCAATCCTGTCATTCACCTTACTGGCTCGAAGGGCCGAATGGCCTACTCCTGCACCTATTGTCTATTGTCACCCAGGATCTCCAAGGACTGGGTCCTCTGATGCTGGAAGAATCTGCCAGGGTTAGACTCTCTTCCCCATTCTGACAAATGTTGCACAAACATCACTACTATTCCTTTACTTGTACGTCTCATTTATACAAAGTATTTATTTGTCAGTTAAAGTAGTATCTGCTTTGTCATGGTGTGTTTCTCCAGATATTTGAACTGTCTGTTGAACTGTCTGTATGCTCCTATCTGTTTCTGTTTGTGCATGGCCATGGTAAAGGGTACAGTGTTGGGGAGAACACTTCATGTGACATGGCAAGCTTTACATTTAGAGACACAGTGCGGAAACAGGCCCTTTGGCCCACCGAGTCTGCACCGACCAGTGATCCCTGCACATTAACACTATCCTACACACACCAGGGGCAATGTTACATTTATACCAAGTCAATTAACCTACAGACCTGTACGTCTTTGGATAGTGGGAGGAAAGTGAAGATCTTGGAGTAAACTCACTGGGAGAACGTGCAAACTCCGTACTGAAGCCGTGTCTCTGGCGCTGTAAGGCAACAACTCTACCGCTGTGCTGCCCTTCAACAAGGCTGGCATGTTGCTGTGCTAGTGAATTACCTTAGACATTAGAAAACTCCTCGTGTCTCCATAACACTGGAATGATCTCGCATGATCCCCGCATGATGGAAGGGTTAACCTTCCCCATCGTCTCTCCAGACTAAACAAGAAACTAAACTTCTGCGCAAGCATTTAAGCTCGAAACACGTCATAAATCCCACCCACAATGTAACGGGCAGTCTAAAATAGTGAGATTAAATGAGAATTTACCAGTTTAAAGTTTTATGAAGAGTTACGATGTGGGATTACGTGAAGACCCCGCCAGCACGCAGCACAACATTCTTCAAAGCAGCGGTGTGAAATCACAGATAACAGAAGGTGACTAAATGTATAGTAAAATAAGAGAACTAAAATACCAGTTGACCTTTATATAGAGGGTTGGGAGCGGAGGGCACGTAATCCCTCATCGTAACTCCTCATAAAATAAAAATCACACTTCAAACTGGTAAGTTCGCGTTTAATCTTACTATTTTACTTTGGAGTCGAGTGAATGACTACATGAAGCTTTCAAAGCTCTGTGATTTCATGCCGTGGAGACGTGTCCATGCATCACACACTGCATCAGTGAAGAGCTAATTTTAATAATGCATTCAGACGTGCCATAGGTATAGACATATTGATGCTATTAATGGACACATAATGATAATAGTAACCTCTCTCAACCGGGAGGAACTAACACAGACCTAAAAAGAGTTGGCAAATACCCCATGTCTGGCAAAGGGTATTTCTAAAATGTTTGGGAATTGTTCGTTAGACTATCCTGCAGCCGCCATTGCTAGTTCAGAGTCCCTAAGGCCCACAGGTGTAGATGTGTGGCCACATACAACCGAAGGTCCATGGGATATGCCAACAATTCTAGTTTGAGACCTAATGTCCCTGGCGTATTCTGCTGATTAAGTCGTAACATAAATGTAATTTCCCTGCAGAATAATCATTTTGTCCAGTCACAGCTATGCAAAACTGGACCCGTTGTGCTGAATTAGCGCCATGAGCATAACCACTTGGTTAGTGAGCCAAGGACAGGGATGTTCCAATGTTAACATCCCAATCTCTGTGTACCTGGCCTGGGGGTGTTGAGTTGAAGATACCCTTCATAATCTAGATATCAGAAGGTGACCCAACAGAGTGGACTCTGCTCCCCGTAGCCAATATGCTGAGAAGGCACGTGCGGCACAGTAAATGGCACTCTTTTAATGATTGTCAAACCCCATATGGAACTGAACTTCAAGACATCAGTCATCTGTGTCAGCTCGTATGTTAACAAAATACTTCCCATCTCTATGAGGGGAAGTACTGTTTATTTGGTGCTATCCATGCAATTGCAGTGAGCATGTCCATAGTTTGGTTTGACAATTCTTAGCCACAGGAAACTGTCTTCCTAGTCTGCAAGTCGATGAACTGATTTATGTATGCAGAGGATGGTTTCCCGGTCACGGCTAACCAGCAATTTTGTGCCTGGAATAACCATATAATGTTCTATCATCATTCCCAACATCAGCTGGAATCATGGCTGTATAGGCCAGTCGGGCACTCTTAAAATGCCTGAAGCGGGAATTGCTGAATTTGTAAGACCTGTCTTGTAAAGTAAAATGGAGGGACACAGTGAGCATTCTTCCCCAGTGTAGCAAGAATGCATCCATCGCCACTAATATGCCACGTATTTTGCAACTGGCGATTGAGCCTGGATGCAACATTTTGATCTTTAGGTGTTCCATCGAGCCCACAATGTACTTGAATACTTGCGATTCAACATCCATTCTGTGTTGTCATTGCGTTTACCTAATGATACACCAATGCCAAATGAAGTTAGGTAAACTATCGCCGGATACTTTGACTTGATTGCACCCATGTGATTAACATATAATAGCACCAGAGTATATCAAGTTAGTTGAGCATGCAGATTATGCATATTCGCACAAACCTTTAATCCACAGAATGCACCTAATGTGAATAGGTAGTTGATACCATATAACTGAATAATTGGTAACTCGTGCAAACCCCATTCTCCTCCGTAACTAAAGATGGTATTTAGTAATTATCCATCTTTAAGCAATAGCGTCAGTTAGTAATTAACTGACTAGAACTGATGAAGGTTAGTGGGGCAATGCTGAATACTGTTTGTCCACCATGGTGACTTTGATAGTTTCAGCTGGGAATAGCATAGATTTGGTAGTGATGACTTACATGGTACCTGTGAGCTTGCTCCTTTGCACGCCGTATAGCTCTGATGGTGCAAAAGGCACAAATAACACAGCTGAAAGCCAATATATTGCCAATCCCAGACAATTTAATAGAGTTAAAGGTAATCCTAATACTCAATCATTTCAGTTGGTATCAATTTAAATTTAACTGGATGGATGAGAATTCAATTTCTGCACGATAGCTGATACCGCTGATTTGGCAAAATACAGTGTTTTAGAACATCATCCAGATAGCCCATAATAATAGCTTTGGTTCTGAGCAGCTGAGCACTGATCTTAGTAATTTGGTAGATAGCCTGGGGCTGAGGTTTTGCCCATTTTGCAATGCTTTTGTCTAACATTGTTCCATCTAGCTAAATTTCAAATATCTTTGGTGAGCCCAGTGAGTGGAAACTGTTCCCCTGTTGTGAGACACTAATTAAGTTTTCTATTCAGAAAAGTCTATACTGCACATGCGAGTTGAACCGGTATCTTTCATTGTGACAATGAGCGGCCCGCAACTGCGGCCTGTCTTGAAAGGCAACTCTATCTTGCATAAAACAAGTGTAAATTTACCAACTTGTAAATGGTCCACATACCTCATATTTCGGAAAGAACTAGACCCACCTACCTTCATGGTTATTGGTGGTCTTGTGGTAAGCCCAAAGGCCACTGGTGCGGGTTCTAATTCCATCCCAGCTTAGGATTGCTGGGGTGCGTGGACCTAATTTCCTGAGGACCAGTTTGGGCCTTGGCCTCAAAGGCCTGCGCCCAGTTTTGAAGCTGCCACCAGTGTCGATAGTGGCGTGGGGTGGCTTGGTACCTTGAGAAGCCGGACAGCTTAGTATAGTATAGTTTCTTTATTGTCATTGTAACATGAACCATGTACAACAAAATTAAAAAATGTCAGCCAGGCAGTGCAACATTCAAACCATGAAAGCTAACGACACATGCAAGGTAAAATATTAAAAAGATGATAAACAATTAAAATAAATATGAAATATAAAAACAGCCACGCATAAACACCCAACCCTACATCCTTCTGTCAATTTCACAGTGTACCAACCACAGTCCCTTAGTCCCCGCGTTCCTTGGCGGCTACATTTAGTGCCTTTATATCAGTGGGGTAAAAACTGTTTTTAAGTCTGTTTGTCCTTGTAGATCGGTACCGTCTGCCTGACGGCAACAGTGCAAACAGGGAGTGTCCGGGGTGGGAAATATCCTTTATAATATTCTGGGATTTTTTGATGCAGCGGGAACTGTAAATCCTCCAAGGTAAGGAGAGGGCAGCCGACAATCCACTGGGCGTTGTCAATGGCCCTCTGGAGTGCTTTAATTCTTCATCCGGGTCTTACCTGTTTGGGCAGGTTCCTGAAGAGAGCATTCGGCGGCTGGACTTTGCTGGCCCCACTTGAACCTGCAGATTTGGAATTTAAGGCAGGTCCGATGGCTTTCTTCTGGAAGCAGTTCATCTTGAAGTGCATTGTACCTCCACATAGCGTTGTTCACTGCTGGTCCTTTCAGGAACAATTTTGCATGTGCATGGTAACCCACTGCTGGCACCTGTCTAGTAATGATCTGGCATGAGGTGGCTGCTCCTTCACGAGGGAACTCTGGCCTTCAAGTTTCTTCATTAGCAAAGGTCTTGATGCCATGCCAGAATTTTCTGGAACCTTGCACTTGTACTCCAGTATGTTCCCTGGACATACTTCCGAGTCTTCCGCTTCATGCGGGATACGTAGGCGGTGGACCTTCCAGCCCGGACCCTGCTGTGTCTCCGGGGTTATCTGTCGGCGGGAAAATTCCTCCGCAGGTGGTGAATCTTAACGCCCGGACCCTCCGTGTCTACGGGCTTATCCGCCGGTGGTATATTCGCAGCCCAGACCCTGCAGGTCTCTGGGCTTACCGTTTTCGGTATATCTCTGCTGATATGCCATACATGGACCATATCAGGAGGGAGCATTATTGGGATGAGCGCTCTCCGACGCTATCCATGGTCCACATGGGTAAAGGGCTGAGGATGTTGCCATGTTGGAGGGGACCCTCCTGGCCTGCCCAGGCCTTTCAGACTCTATTGAACCTCTCTGGGCTGCTGGAGTCTGAAAAATGGCGCCGGCTATCCACACGCGCCCCCCCCCCCCCCCCCCCTCATGCGGTCCCCGCAGTCGGATTTCCCCGAGCTGCAGGGAAACTTGGCCAGAATCTTCCCACAGCCAGGTTTCCCCCCCCCCCACCCCCCCCCCCCCCCCCCACCCCGAGCCCGGTTCACCCCGTGGCCAGATTCCTCTTGTTCCCGGTTCCCCACGGATTCCATTCCGCGGTTTGCCACAGAGATGCTGCCTGACCCTCTGAGTTACTCCAGCTCATTGTCTCACCATATATTTGGATGCATCTACATTGTTACAATCCATTTCTTTAGTACTCTCGATTCTACTATTGTCCTTGGCTCTGCTCTTGGCCTTTCCACCCTGGCTCGGCAATTTTTGACTGAAGCTCTGGGGGTTTGGGTTTTCACAGGTATTTTTAACCACCTGGACACCACTGAATATTTGTTTATATATAACGTTTCAATGTCCACGTGAAGAGTATGGCACCGGGGAACAAGGTTGGGAAAACACTTGTGAAATTTAATGTGTATTTGATGGGGTAACTGGGGTGTTGCTGTGCTTGTAAATTGCAAGTCAGTGCTGGAGCAACTCGATGGAGAATATGGATTGTAATTCTGAGTTGGGACTCTACAGACCCTTAAGAATTTTAGTCTAAATGTATTGGACTACCTTAATATTGGTCCAACCTGTAGGAGTCCTGAATTCAATGGACCTCGTTGGAGATGCATCTCCAGGCATTGTCCACATGTCCAAGTGTTTTTACCTTGAGGACTAGAATCTTCTCACCCAGGACTGTCCGACCCACTGAGTTACTCCCGCACTTTGTCTAATTGTAGAAAAGGACGTTGGAACGTTTCAAACATTAAAATGTTATGTTAATTTGATTTTTCAGCATCAAGTCTTTCTAGATTTGGTCTTTATGGATGTCATAGGAAGATAAAGTATCTATTTCTAACCCTCTTTAGTTTAATGGAGTAAATGTGTTAAATTATTGATGGCTTTTCCAAATTTGTTTCTTCAACATCGAGGAGTTTGCAGTCTCTGGTAGAGACCAATGTGGGGAAGCTCCAAAGAACGCAAAAGGTTCGACTAGACCCCGAGTGCGCTGGGATTCAACCCCCCGATGCAGGACCCCCGACACCGACGGCCCGACCGCCGGCTACAGAGGTCGAAATTGTCCCGTCAACGGAAGGCTCGAGGCCCCAAGACTGCGGGAGGCCAAAGAAGGGAAGAGTTTGAACTTTGTGTTCTGTTGCTTTTTATTGGTGTGAGTGTAGGTAAATGAAATTCCTCGTGTTGCAAAGCGTACCTTTTTTGCAAAACGAGCCACCCCATGCTTGAATCGTGAGTAAATACACAGTGCTGGAGGAACTTGGTGGGTTTGACAACCCCGGAAGAAATGGACAGATGACTAATCAGGTCGGGAGCTCAGTCTGAAATATGGGGGAGAGCTGGAAATGAGGTGGGGGTTGGCCACTGCCTGACAGGTGATGGGTGGATTACAGGTGAGTGGGTGATGGACAAATGGATGGAATAAGTGCCAAAGGCTGCAGGTGAAAGTGATCAAACATAAGGACAAGAACTGTGAAATGTAAAACCAGGGTGGGGTTGGAAGATAAAAGGGAAATATGGACAAGGAGTTGAGAGATGTGTGTACTTCCCTTCATTAACTAAATAATAAGTAAATAACAATAACTAAATAACAATTAATAGTAAGATTAAATGAGAACTTACCTGTTCGAAGTTTGATCTTTATTTTATGAGGCGTTACGATGAGGGAATACGTGAAGAAGACCCTGCCAGGCGTATGCTCGGCATACTTCAAAGCAGCGGCGTGAAAAACACAGAACCAATAGCCGAAGTAAGATAGTAAGGCTCACACAAGACTAGAACTACCAGATGATCTTTTAGATTATGAGGGTCGGGAGTGGAGGGCACGTAATCCCTCATCGAAACTCCTCATAAAATAAAGATCAAACTTCGAACAGGTAAGTTCTCGTTTAATCTTACTATTTTACTTCGGAGTCACGTGAGTGACTACGTGAAGATTTTAATGCTCTGATTTTCATGCCGTAGATCATTCCATATGACACACTGGTTCATGAAATTGCTTGAAATTATGCAATAAATATTTTAATAATAATAAAAAGAAAAATAATAACCCCTCTATCCCAGGGGAAATAACAACAAATGATATGCAACAAAGCAAACAATTTGAACAGAACCCATCACAGCATGTTCAACCTTGGCACTGTAACAACAGGTTTATCATAAATCTAGGAAAGTCTTCTTTAGACCATCCTGCGATCTCCAGAATTTGGTCGAGCGGCACATCCTGCACCTTCGCCGCGGACATTGATACCACCCTTGTGGAGTGAGATTTAACACATTGTCTACTCCAGTTAATCCAGAACCTGTTTATCCATCTAGAATAGTTTGTGCTGTCACTTTATATGTTTCTTGTGGGTAATGAACATTGGTGTCTCACAATCTCAGACTCTTAATTCAATATATATTAAGTCAGATGCTTAACCACACACGATGTTTAATTGACAGAGTATGTCTTAAAAATTACATTGGTTCCAGCCTTTCTTGGCTTGCTTTGCTTGCTTAGATCATTGACATAATGTTATTTTATCGACAGACAACTGCATACAATCAAACCACAACATTTGTAATGTTTGTACTCATTGTGCTGATATTAGTGGCATGAGCATAACCATTATATATTCACTTCTGAAAAGACAGTGATGTAATTGGAGTCCATTGCTGAATCAATGTGACACCTATACTGACATCCCAGACTTCTGTATATCTGGGTTTGGTAGAATTTTATTAAAATTCCTCTAAAAAAATCGGGATATAAACAGATGGGACCCGATAAATTGTCATTCTGAAATTGTCCTAAATAGGAGGACAAAGCACTCCAAGCTTCATTCATGGTACTATAACTCAAGTGCAACATAGCAAGGAACTCCAATACATCCATATGTTTGCTGTATGATAAAATATATCTGACTGTATACAAAAGATTTCCCATTCCTTATATGAAACATATATTGTTTCTTAGTGCTATCTCTCCAAGCTGCAGTTATGACATCCATGGTCCAATCTGACAATCCATCAGAACCTGCAGATTAACAATTAATATGGTCATGTAATGGATGACTTCTGCTGTTACTGGATGTACCAACAATTACTGCACCTGGTATTTGTCATGAATGTCTGAATCATTATTCTAAGCACCAATGGGAACAATGGCTGTGTAGTAATGGTCCCTATATAAGGGACGCATCAGATATTAACTGATAAGACCAGATACTACACTTGATCTTAGCCAAAAGGCCGAGAAGCAATACCACCAAATGCCTTTGGCGGAGACTTGCTCTATTTTGGTGACACATTGCCTAATCAGGCAAAAATGGGGAAAACATAAAAGACTATACTTCCCCAATGTAGCGAGAATGCATCCACCGCTAATGCTCCTGGATCTGGCTCCCACGAGACACATTTAGACCACTGGAGATTTAATCCAGACACAACAGATCAACATTTGGTACTCATACTGTCTGACAATCTATTTGAAACTTTTTGAATTTTAACATTCATTCTGTATTGTCATTGAACTTTCGTGATCTGTTGTCTTACCACAATATTGTCTTCGCCCACAGTTGTGGCATTGTCTACTCGTAATTGAACATGTAAGTTCTTTATTGTAGAACAGAGCTATCAATGCATAAAAATGGCCCCAATAACTCCAAATCATTCATACCATGTGTTTGGAGAATTAAATTGTCTTGGACAGTCCATTGACCACCACAACTTGTGTCGCTGTCCTTGGCTCCCCATCCAAGAGCACTTCCAACAGTCTGTACTAACACTGAAGACTGCTGAACAAGTACATTTTTACCTAGTAACTTGTGCAACATTGAGAATCCATCATTGCAATTCAGCTCGACCTTTTTAGTTGGTAACTGCATGGACCTAATCAATGACCTGCATGCTTTTTACGCTTGTTCTCTGGTCTTTGCAGACTTTGATCATGCAGAGGTCCGAATTCGACAGCAGGAATGCTGCTATCACTTTACAAGTAACCGTAGCTACTTCTTGGATAATGGGATAATGGTTTTTACCAAAACAAATACAGGCATTTGTAACATCCCCAATCTTAATTGTTGGTAAAGTTACAGACATATCAACTGTATTAAAGACAAACCCCAAATAATCAATTGTTTGGGAGGCAAGGTGGCTGCATTTACATTTGGTCAATGCTTTGTGGTGCACAGATGTGTTGGTCTTGGGTTAATACTGTTCCCATGACCTGAAATACCTATTCACTAGGGTTTATCCTAACCAGGAACCTTGGATGAACAGAAATTCCCTCCGCTAAAGACCAGATCACAGGATGACCTAGCACTGTACAATCTTCGCAAGGCTATCAGGAAGGCTAAGAGAGAATTCTAGAATAAGCCAGAGGCTCAATGCAATCAGATCGATGGCCGGTGACTGGGACAGGGCCTGCAAAACATCAGGGATTCCAGGGTAAAATCAGGGGCATTTCCAGCAACTGACACATCTCGACTGGATGAGCTCAATTCCCTTCACACCCACTTTGAAAAGCAAACCTAGTTCCACCTAAGCATTCCCACACCCCACCCTGTCTCCCTTTGGCTTTGTCCATGTATCATATAACCATATAACAATTACAGCACGGAAACAGGCCATCTCGGCCCTTCAAGTCCGTGCCGAACAACTTTTTTCCCTTAGTCCCACCTGCCTGCACTCATACCATAACCCTCCATACCCTTCTCATCCATATGCCTATCCAATTTATTTTTAAATGATACCAACGAACCTGCCGCCACCACTTCCACTGGAAGCTCATTCCACACTGCTACCACTCTCTGAGTAAAGAAGTTCCCCCTCATGTTACCCCTAAACCTCTGTCCCTTAATTCTAAACTCATGTCCTCGTGTTTGAATCTTCCCTATTCTCAAAGGGAAAAGCTTGTCCACATTAACTCTGTCTATCCCTCTCATCATTTTAAAGACCTCTATCAAGTCCCCCCTTAACCTTCTGCGCTCCAGAGAATAAAGACCTAACTTATTTAACCTATCTCTGGAACTTAGCTGTTGAAACCCAGGCAACATTCTAGTAAATCTCCTCTGTACCCTCTCTATTTTGTTGACATCCTTCCTATAATTGGGCGACCAAAACTGCACACCATACTCCAGATTTGGTCTCACCAACGCCTTGTACAATTTTAACATTACATCCCAGCTTCTATACTCAATGCTCTGATTTATAAAGGCTAGCATACCAAAAGCTTTCTTTACCACCCTATCTATATGAGATTCCACCTTCAAGGAACAATGCACGGTTATTCCCAGATCCCTCTGTTCAACTGTATTCTTCAATTCCCTACCGTTTACCATGTACGTCCTATTTTGATTTGTCCTGCCAAGGTGTAGCACCTCACATTTATCAGCATTAAACTCCATCTGCCATCTTTCAGCCCATTTTTCCAACTGGCCTAAATCACTCTGTAGACTTTGGAAATCCTCTTCATTATCCACAACACCCCCTATCTTGGTATCATCTGCATACTTACTAATCAAATTTACCACCCCTTCATCCAGATCATTGATGTACATGACAAACAACAAAGGACCCAACACAGATCCCTGAGGCACCCCAATGGGATACCCTGAGGTATCCTGCTGGGAGAAGTCAGATCTGGTTTCACAAGGGTAAACTCTGGGAAATTGTTCAGAAATTGTGGTCAATTAGCTGGCCAAAGTCTACACCGATGTCCTCAACTTCTCACTTTGACAATCTTCTTCCCACCCTGCCTCCTGCAAAGACTCCGTGCCCTACTGCCAATTCCTCTGTCTGCGCCCGGGATGAGATGAGATGATACCATGACATCTGAGATTTCCTCATTCTTTAGGGAGCGGGGGTTCCCCTATTCCATTATAGATGAGACCATCTCAAGGTTCTCCTCAATATCCCGTAGCTCCGCTCTTGTTCCCCCGCCCCCTCAGTCACAACATGGACAGAGAGCCCCTTGTCCACACCTTTCACCCCATGGCCATTGCATACAACAGTAATCCTCTGACATTTTCTCCAACTCCAACGGGATCCCACCACTAGTCACATCTTCCTATCCGCTCCTGCAATCGCAGGAGATGCAACACCTGTCCCTACACCTCCTCCCTCGACCCTGTCCAGGGATCCTGACAGTCCATTCAGGTGAGGCAGAGGTTCACTTGGGCCTCCTCCAACCTTATTATCACCAACCCCACAGCCAACAATGATCCATTGTGGGTTCCACCTTTCCTTGATCATCACTGCTTTTTGCGTATCTTTCATTTATTTGTTCTCTGTGCCTTCTACACATCTTGTTTCCCTTTACCCTCAATCAGTCTGAAGAAGGATCTCGACACGAAATGTCACCTATTCCTTTTGCTCCAGAGATGCTGCCTGACCCGCTGAGTTACTCCAGCATTTTGTGTCGATCTTCAATATTAACCAGCATCTCCAGTTCCTTCCTACAAATCTTCTGTCCTTATTTGCTACATGGAAACCTCCATCATTCCTCTACCAAAGAAAGTAAACTGATCAATCTCAGATTTCTGCCCAGTAGCTCCAACATCAGCTACGATGAAGTGCTTTGACAGAATGGTAATGGTGCACATTTGTACTAGCCCTCTAGACAATCTGTTGCAATCTGCAGACAGAAAAAATAGCCTGCGGAGAACACCATGTCCCTTGCGTTACATGTAGCTCTGGATCGTCTCGACAATAAGAGCTCCATTGTGAGGAAGCTGTTTACAGATGACAGCAACACCATAACGCATAAACGTTAGGGCCTTAGTTGTGGGGCCACCATCTGTATTTGGCTTCAGAATTCCTGACCATCAGATCTCAGACGGTTAGCATTTCCTGCACCCTAACCCTCAACACTGGAGCCCCTCACCTCATGGTTGTGTGCTCAGTCCCTGGCTCCAATCCATGTACACCCATGTTTGTGTGTGGAATACCAACTCGATCTCTGATTTCTGAACATTGTATCATGGTGTTAGCACAACAATCAAGCCCTCAGCATCAGCAAGGCAAAAGTATTGGTTATTATCCGAAGGAAGTGAGGGATGAACATTGTCCTGTCCTCATCAATGAGCTGCTGTAGGGATAGACAATAGCTTTATATTCCTTACCATCATATCCCCAGCAACCTAACATAATCCCATTACACTGAAATGCTAATCAAGAGGGATACAGATGGTAAAGCTGCTGGCTTACAGTGCCAGAGACCTGGATCTGATCTTGACCTTGGTTGCTGTCTGTGTGGAGTTTGCATGTTTTCCCTGTGGCTTCATGGATTTCCTCTCTGTCCTCCCACATCCAAAGACATGCGAGTTTGTAAGTTAATTGGCATCTGTGAATTGCCCCTAATGTGTCAGGAGTGCATGAGAAAGTGGGATAACATAGAGTGATTGGGTGATCTATAGTTGGCGTGGACCTGGTGGGCCAAAGGGCTGGACTCCATGCTGTATCTCCAAAACTAAAGCGCGTTGGCATCTTTAATAACTTAAGTGTCTCAGAAGAATTGGCATGTCCACGATGTTTCTCTTGGACTTCTACAGATGTGGTCTAGGGAGTATTCTGATGGGATGAACTTTAGCCAGGTATACCAACCGCACAGCTCTTAACAAATTCAATTGGTTGAAAGATACAGCATGGAAACAGGCCCTTCAGCCCACCAAGTCCATGCTCTTTACATATCTTTAGGATGCGGAAGGAAACCAGGTCACATGGAGGAAACCCATGCAGTGAATTGAAGAATGTGCAAACTCCATTTGAACAGCACCCAAGGTCAGGATCAAACCTGGGTTGTGACACTGTGAAGCAGCAGCGTAGAGCACCGTCGAGCAGCAGCAGCTCTACCCATTATGCCACTTGAACAAACAGAAAGTGGTGAATGTAACCCAGTTCATCACACGCTCGTCACCTCCAGTCCATCTTCACGGTGTGTTGCCTCAGTGTAGTAAAAAATGCCTGCTGCCCTTCTCCCTTTTCTTCCATTCCAGGAGCTTGAAACATAGACCTCCACGCTTAAGAATAGCTCCTTCCCCACTGCTACTAATGACCTTTTTCACACCCCGTTTCCAGAGGTGCCTCCATGTACCTTATTCGTAGTGCATTCCTGTACCTACACCATTGTGTTGCTTGACACTGTCATTGTATTTATTGTTGTATTGATCACTCCAGTATAGATACAGGTCCACCACCGGTTATCTGGCAACTGGTGTCCGGCACCTCCTTTAATCTAGACACAATTAGGAGAGTGCGCTTGAAATCTCCCCCGAGGTTCCCCCCCTCCCCCCAAAAACATGGCACCTAGGCTGGGTGAGGCAGCCTATTTCAACCTCATCGGGACCTCTGCACTGACCAGCGGGTCAACTTTGTCCCCGGCCAGAGATGGCAGATCCATCTTCTGAGGCCAACTTTGCGGGGGTTCCATTGGCCTAGGCAGACCCTTCCAGTACACTTAGACTGATCTTGACCCGAAGCCCATTCCTTCAATCCTGTCCCGCTGAGTTGCTCCAGCATTTTGTGTCTATCTTTTCTGGGTTATCCTTTTTGCTGGACCAACAGAGGTCAAGCACTCCTTTCTAATCAAGAGGGATACAGATGGTAAAGCTGCTGGCTTACAGTGCCAGAGACCTGGATCTGATCTTGACCTTGGTTGCTGTCTGTGTGGAGTTTGCATGTTTTCCCTGTGGCTTCATGGATTTCCTCTCTGTCCTCCCACATCCAAAGACATGCGAGTTTGTAAGTTAATTGGTATCAGTGAATTGCCCCTAAAGTGTTAGGAGTGCATGAGAAAGTGGGATAACATAGAGTGATTGGGTGATCTATAGTTGGCGTGGACCTGGTGGGCCAAAGGGCTGGACTCCATGCTGTATCTCTAAAACTAAAGCGCGTTGGCATCTTTAATAACTTAAGTGTCTCAGAAGAATTGGCATGTCCACGATGTTTCTCTTGGACTTCTACAGATGTGGTCTAGGGAGTATTCTGATGGGATGAACTTTAGCCAGGTATACCAACCGCACAGCTCTTAACAAATTCAATTGGTTGAAAGATACAGCATGGAAACAGGCCCTTCAGCCCACCAAGTCCATGCTCTTTACATATCTTTAGGATGCGGAAGGAAACCAGGTCACATGGAGGAAACCCATGCAGTGAATTGAAGAATCTGCAATCCTTTCTACAGCCTTGTTTATACTATAACCCTTAAAAAACAGTGGAGCTGACCAGGACAGTTGTCGCAAACCTCCCCTCCCTACTCTTGTGATGGCTGAGATTAGAGTGGCAGAGGTTATATCAGTGTGTAGGAAGGAACTACAGATGCTGGTTTAAACCGAAGATTGACACAAAATGCTGCACTAACTCAGCGGGATGGGCAGCATCTCTGAAGAGAAGGAATGGGTGATGTTTCGGTTCAGATAATCAGAGTTTGATTGGAATAACGTCACATATTCTTTCTCTCCAGAGCTGCTGCTGCCTGTCCCACTGAGTTACTCCAGCTTTTTGTATTTACCTGCAATTCCTTGTTTCTCCAGGGTTTGGAAACATTGATACCTGCAGCACGAAAGGTGTGACTGCAAACGCCGGCTTCTCAGCAGAACTGAAACGCAACCCATGTTTATTGATCAGATAAGAGTAATTGACTGCCCAAGCTGGCTAACTCCTTGCAGGCGTGGTTTATTTAACAACTATAAAGCAGGGGGATGTTTTCTCTACACATTTCTGGCTTCAGGGCTCAGCTGAAACTTTCCTTTTCCCTGTGATTCACTCCTCTACCCCTCCCCCCACCTCTCTCTCGTGTTTCTGGAGGGTCAGATAACACCAAGCTGGTTATGCTGTCTCGCACACTTCCTCCTTGTGCCTCAGTGATGGTGAGATGAGAGGCTGCTGTGTGGAAGGATGGAGAAGAAAGTTTGCGTGATCCAAACTGACTTTCATCAGTATCGTCCAACTATTAGTGTTCCAGTCAAGCCTCTCGCACATGTAAGACAGAAATGCCACCCTCTTCCTCATTTCTGACGCTGTCAGTCTTTAAATAGTTAAAATGCCTTTATCTAAGTTTATCTAATGCGTCTACTCAGTTTACATTGGCAATGTATTCTGCAGATTTTAATGCCACTGTCTAGTGTATTATGTCTTGCATTGTATGTGTTGGGTGGTGATTTATATCAGTAGAGCGATCAAATGTATTACAAAATAATTTCGATTTTCAATTAAAAGCTTAAATGTTTAATTGTGCTTTGCATGTGCAGTGATCAAGCCTGTAACGTATGATGCAAAATAATATATTAAAAATACATCCTTGGATTACAAATAACATTGATCAACATGATATTTTCTGGAGAGAACAGTGATATTGAATAGGTTTAATAACTTGGAATAGGTTTAACAGAATAATTACCCTTTGTTGTTCTAATCAAAACTCTAACCATACTTATGTGTTTAATGTTTTGTACTAAACAGAAAAAGGTGTATTTCATGTTCTCAGAATGACCAAGAGTACTTTATCCAACTTCTGAACTGTTGCAATATTTGAAAGGTGACAGTTTGAGAATGACGCGATGTAATAATGGAGCAGATGATCCGTCCCTGTATCACCGCTAGACGTAAATATCTGCTGCATTCCACAGTGATCGTTCTGCTCTTCAAACTGATTATTTTCCACCCCACTGTTTTAATTTAAAATTTAATCTGCAGGATAATGCTTCCAATTTAACTCGCAGCCATTTGGAGATTTGTGCCAAAATTGGGATTGTGTTTTGCAGATTCACAAGGACAGCCTGAGAGTCTCATTAATAAAGGACTGTACCAACTCAAACTTCTCCATGGTGACTCCTGTTCTTGTGCTCCCATGATGCAATTGGGAAAGATGTTCCTGGATTTGCATTGAGTTCTAATAAAGGAATAACCGATGTATTTCTTATGGGCCTGTCCCACGTAGGCAATTATTTTAGGTGACTACAGGCCTCTGTCGCAGATATTTTTCCTGCGACAGTGGTGAGAATTTGGGCTGTCGTAGGTGCTGTCGTAGATTGCCGCCAGGTGACATAGGATGCCACCGGTGCTGACTTTGGTGAATTCCATTGTCCTAGTCACTGGCAGTCGCCTAAAGCATCGCCTTAGTGGGACAGGCCCATAAGTCAGTGTAGCAAGCAGCGTGGTGAAGGAGGGGGGAACCAGCAAGTGATGGTGATTCTATCCATTTGCTGCACTTAGTTTAGTTAAATTTAGTTTATTGTCACGTTTACCGAGGTCCAATGAAGCTTTTGTTGTGTGCTGCCCTTTATTTTTCATGGCACTAAATGTGTAGGAAGGAACTGTAGATGCTGGTTTAAACCGAAGGCAGACACATAATGCTGGAGTAACTCTGCAGGACAGGCAGCATATCTGGAGACAAGGGATGGGTGACGTTTCGGGTCGAGTCCCTTCTACGGTAAATGTTTGGGATTTTGGGGATGATATCAATGAAAGAAACTTAGACGGTCCACACAGAAGTCATGCTGTGGTATTTTGGATGGAGTGAATCTTTGTAGTAGCGTTTTCTATGCCATCAAACTGTCTGCTTTGTCCCAGAAAGGTGTGGTATTGAACTGTGTTTATTATGTCACATTTACTAGGATGCAGTGAAAAGATTTGTCCAGGCAAGTCATACGATCCATGAATATATCGCGGAGTGAAAATGAGAAAATAAAATCTTCAGACTGAGAGTAAGCGGAGAGGGAAATGAGAGATATGGAAGTGTACAGTGTGAAAACGAGAGATCAAAGGAGATGGAGATCAAGGAAAATATAGAAGAGATCATTGTTAGCTTGGGGAAGGTGACAACGAGGCATGCAAAATAAAATTTAATGAAGAGGACAGTCAAACTAGTTGGAGAATTAGGATGGGGAAAGAGGGAAAGCAAAGGTTACTTGAAGTTAGAGTGTGGTCCTTGGTGTTGGCAGTGTGAAGTATAGATGGAGTCAGTAGGGTGAGGATGACACTGCTTAATGAACTTTGGTGGCACAGTGGTGGAGTTGCTATATTACAGTGAATACAGCGCCAGAGATCCAGGTTCAATCCAGACTATGGGTGCTGTCTGCATGGGGTTTGTACATTCTCCCCGTGACCTGCGTGGGTTTCTCCGAGATCTTTGGTTTCCTCCCACACTCCAAAGACAAACAGGTTTGGAGATTAATTGGCTTGGTAAATGTAAACATTGTCCCTCGCGGGTGTAGGATAGTATTATTGTGCGGGGATCGCTGGTCGGCATGGACTCAGTGGGCCGAAGGGCCTGTTTCTGCGCTGTATCTCAAAACTAAACTAAACTGGTCTGTGTTCAGTTTCTTGTAGTCTTGGACAGAGCAGTTACTATACCAAGCAGTGATGCATTCCGATAGTGCGCTATCTATGGTGCATCAGCAGAAATGGTAAGAGTAATTGGAGATGTGTGGAATTTACTTGAGCTTCTGAGGAAGTAGAGTAATTGATGTGTAAGATGGAACTGCAGATGCTGGTTTACATTGAAGATAGACACAAAAAGTTGGAGTGACTCAGCAGGACAGGCAGCATCTCTGGAGAGAAGGAATGGGTGACGTTTTGGGGAATCTGAAGAAGACTCTCAATTCAATATGTCACCCATTCCTTCTCTCCAGAGACTCTGCCAGTCCCGCTGAGTTATTCCAGCATTTTGTCTATCTTTCGTTGTTGATGTCCTTTCTTGGCCATAGCGTCAATGTGATTGTAACAGGACAAATTGCTGGTGATATTTACGCCAAGGAACTTGAAGCTCCTCATCTCAACTTCAATATCATTGATTAGGACTGGGGCATGTACTCCACCCAGCTTGAGTTTCATGAATGTTATACTGGAAATCATGGAGAATAGTAAGATTGAACGAGAACTTACCAGTTCGAAGGTTGATCTTTATTTTATGAGGAGTCGAAGTGAGGGATTTCGTGAAGAGCCCGCCGGCGCGCATGCTCGACATACTTCAAAGTAGCGGCGTGGAATCACAGAACCAACAATAGAAATGACTTCGCATAGTATGATTGAATTGACTAAGATTACCAGATGAAGGTGATTGAGGGTTGGGCGAGGAGGGCACGAAATCCCTCACTTCGACTCCTCATAAAATAAAGATCAACCTTCGAACTGGTAAGTTCTCGTTCAATCTTACTATTTCATTTCGGAGTCACGTGAGTGACTTCGTGAAGACTTCAAAGCTTCTGTGATTACACGCCCTGGACCACGTCCATGCTGACACACCACTACCAGGGATGGATGGGAGGAACAAACTTGCTCAATAGTTCATACTGCAAAACAAGAGCATATTTATTAATAACAAATCAAAAACCCCTCATGCGGGGACATCTCCACGTTCTTGACCTGCATTCAGCACGGCTTCTGCGAACTGTAGAGGAGCAGCAACAGGCTTGTTATAAAAACGCTGGAACACAGCTTCATTCGCCCATCCTGCTGTGGTGAGAATTTGGTCCATGGGCACCTCCATGACCCTCGCCGCTGACGTCGATGCAGCCCTGGTGGAATGAGACTTGAACACATTAATGTCGATACCTGACTTACCCAAGACGACTCGAAGCCACCTGGATATCGTCTGGACTGTCACTCGATGATGAGGTCTCTTATGAGTGACAAGCAGGTATCTCTCCATTCCTCTGATGCGTGCCGTCACCTTGACATAGTGGCGGATATGTGAGGCTAAACATAGCCTAGCATCTGCGGGGTATGCCGGGAACTTCAGCTGCAGCCCTGTGCACCCAGGTCTATGCTGCTTTAGTAGCTCGTCAATGAAAAAGACTACTTCTGTAGGGGTAGATGTCATTCTGTCGACACGAAGTTTGTGTAGTGTCTGTACCCTCTGAGCTGAAGTCAGCGCTAGTAATATCACCAGCTTCATGGTGAGTTGGTCCAGTTGGAGCCCTTCCATGGGAGACCACGTCCTGAGCAGGGTTAATACGTCCCTGACATCCCAGGTGATATTATAGCGTGGTGTAGGCGGATTCATATTGAATATACCCCGCATGAGTCTGGACACTAACCTGTTGGATCCTACCCCAATCTTGAGGTAGAATGATAGCGCACTTCTGGCGCTGTTGATGGCACTGTAACTTAAGTGTTCATCATGGTGCAACCCCGTGAGGAATTCCAGGACGTCGGTTATTGTCACGTCATCGTACGTGATGCGAGAGCGGCTGCAGTAGGCTTCCCACTTCTTAATATGCGAGCGGTATCTTCGCCTTGTGGACTCTCGACACGACGCCCCAATGGTATCCATGGTCCGAGCCGAGAGGCCGTATTGGACTAACGGCCTGTTCAGAACCTGCAAGCCAACAAATTTAAATAGCCATGGCAGGGATGTGGCTCCCCTGAGACAGGGTGAGTAACCAATTGTGGGCAACCCTTCAAAAGGACCCAAGGTTCGTTGAGCATGTCAAAGACCACCGGATACCAAGGCTGTGTGGGCCAGTCGGGTATAATAAGGATGCCCTTGGCAGCATCTGCCTGAATCTTTCGCAATACCCGACTGATGAGGCAAAACGGAGGGAAGGCATAGAAAA
This sequence comes from Raja brachyura, assembly GCA_963514005.1. The sequence goes on along the minus strand of OY740803.1, from coordinate 6,953,739 downwards.
ACCAATTCCCCCAGTCCAGCGAGAATGCATCTAGCGCTATTGCCCCAGGATCTGGTTCCCATGAAACGTAGGCTGGTACCTGATGGTTCAACCGTGACGCAAAAAGGTCAATGTCCGGTTTACCAAATTTGTCTGTGACTTTAGAAAAAATCTCAGGATGCAACATCCATTCAATGTTGTCATTAAATTTGCGTGACCTGGTGTCCGCCACAGTATTAAGCTCACCTGGCAAATAGGTAGCTGAAATCCAAATGTCTCTTTGAACACACCAGAGCCAAATTGAGTTAGCCAATTTGTCACACGAAACTGACCTGGTACCACCCATATGGTTTAAATATGCCACAGCTGTGGTGTTGTCTATTTGGAGACGGACGTGTGCTCCAACAAGCTTGGAACAATATGCACGAAGTCCGTGGAATGCTGCCAGCAACTCCAAATAGTTAATCCCTTGAGTCAACAACATCGATGCCTCAAGGGTGTCCCATCTGCCCCCACAACTAGAGCAATTATCAGTAGCTCCCCAGCCATTGGAGCTTGCATCAGTCTGTAAATATACCACCGGATTAGCCTCCCTGACAGGCTTAAATGAGTTGCTAATGTGACACACCCACCATTGCAACTCAGTTATCGCTTCGGACGGCAGCTGCATTGATCGATCGTAATGACCAGCGTTCCGTTTTAACGCAGTAATTTTAGCTCTTTGCAAATTCTGATAATGCAAAGGTCCATATCGTGCTGCCGGAAACAAAGCCACTAGCTTGCCAATTACTGTGGCTGTATGCCGAATCGATGGTATATTGGTGTCAATTAAATCTCTGCACACCTTAGTGACTTCCTCAATTTTGTTAATTGGTATAGTTATCCTCATGCTCATTGAGTTCACCGTGAACCCTAGGTAATTAATTACCTGGGCAGGGCAGAACTTCGATTTCTCTGGATGGACAATGAATCCTAATTGTTGAAATATATTGACAGCAGCTGCAACACCCTGTTCAGCCAATTGCAGGGTGTGGCCCACAATAAAGACATCATCTAAATAGGCCATAACTATATGATGTCGTTGTCTCAAATAAGCCATGATTGGCTTCACCAATTTAGTGAACAATCTAGGGGCTGTAGTGAGCCCATTAGGCAAAGCCTTATACTGCCAAAGTTGCCCCATCCAGATAAATTTCAAAAACCTTCTATCATATTTCTGGATGGATACTGAATAATATGCATCCCTCAAATCAATGCATGCCATAAAGCAGCCATGAGAAATCAATGATTTGGCTGTTTCAAACGTATCCATTTTAAAATGAGTATATGTTACAAACGTATTCAAACGGGTTAGATCAATAATGACACGACAGCCTCCATCCTTCTTAGGTCTAGTAAATATGTTCGAAACAAATTCGATTGGCTCATGCACCGTTTTCTCAATCACACCCTTCTGCTCCAGACTTAAAATTTCCTTATAACCTGCTGCCTGTTCTGCAGCAGACAATTTGAACGTACGACCAGGCATGTGCTGGGATGGAGGAATGTCGCCATTAATAAACTCAATTTTATGCCCCTGAATATTCCGCAACACATACTCATCACCAGTAAAATTACCCCATGCATCCAAAAACAACCGTAAACGACCACCAACATGGGAAGTTAAACAGAGAGAAAAGAGAGAACCAGACCCCCTCACCTCCGTGGTTACCGGCGGTCCTTGACACGTGTGGGTGGCCGTGGAGGTGCTGGGTTGGCTTGAGGGCGCGGCGTCTTCGATTTCCACAAAGGTCTCTGCCGACCCTGTCCTAAAAAAAGACCCTTGGTGCTGGTTCTGGTGCTGTTGTCGTTGTGGAGCTAGAGGGCGAGACCTCGTCGAGGCACTGGCCGACCCTCGTGAGCGAATGTATGGAGCTTTTGAGCCTGACGGTGTGGGGGCACTCTGAGAGCGCATGATCCCCACCGTTTTGGCTTGTTCGTCAAGCTCTTTGACTCTCTTCGAGAGGTCCTCACCAAAGAGCTGACGGGGCGGCGGCGGTGGTTTGCACAATCCTGCAAACTTCGGGTTGAGTGCTGGGCGGATGCTGTTTTTGCGAAACCCGTTGATTTCGTGCTGGGTCGCGCACAATAAGGCCAGAGCATCTTCCTGGTCCAAATTCAGTTCGTCCCCGTCCACCGACCGCGCAAAGGCGGTAATACCGGCCGTGAGGAGTTTCAGGATCCGCTGCAATTTTAGCTCCTGTTGACGGATAGCCGCACTGATGTTGCCCCATATTGGCGTATTGACCACAGGCACGTTGAGGGAGTTGCAGTTTGATGGAGCCTTGTGACGGCTCATAGCCTGGATGAGGACTTCTTCCTGTAGCACCTGATTATTAAGAAAGTCCACTGTGGCTGCCAGCTTTGTATTTAGAGGAAGACCAGCCGTATGTCGCCACATCCAAGAGTTCCTCCGCTGGCACCTCCAACGGAGGTGGTACGGGATCCACCAGAACCTCCTCCTCCTGCTGCTCCAGGCTGATAGTAGATGTTGGTGAAGACGCCCTGTGCCTGTTGCTGCCCTGCTGTTGTTGACGTTGAAGCAGGAGCTCCAGCAGCCGCTCCATACGGTCAATACGCCCTTCACCCTGAACACTCAGGTGGTCGGAGTCCTCCGGCTCTGAAAAGAAAACCGGGCTCCTGTCATCGGCCCACACCTCGTCGAGGCCCTGCCGGTGCCGGTAGTTGTCGCTAACAGCCGCCGAGGCGAAACTGCGCGATTCCTGCGCGGGCGTGTTCAATCGCCTCCGTTTAGCGAGAGCTGAAGCCGCTGCCACTAAGGGCACTCGCGGCGAGGTGTCGGCACCAGCCGAAGCATGGCTGCCTGAAGCCCGCGCAGGCTTGCCGGCTGCCCACATCGTGGACCTTGCCGACGCATGGTCTCGCCCACCCATCCATGGGGGGCTCGGCGACCGTGACGAGACCCGACTCGACCGACCCGTCCCGGCGTCGAGAGTCGGGGTGTGCCGGCTGGACCTCACAGCCGCCCCGGGTCTCGCCCTGGAACCTGACCGCTCCTCCGCGATAGGCAATGCCTTAGCCCTAACAGGGTTAGGCTTCTGGGCTCCTGCCCTCCCCCTTCTCGGAGGGCTGAGTGGAACAGGCCGTGCAACGGCACGTGCCCTGCTCGAGGTCGCCAGCGAGCCCGCTGACGACCTGACTGCCATGGCAGGGTCCCCCTGCTCTGGCGGCACACCACACTCCTCCTCGTCGAACTCCTCCGAGCTGTGGTGTGCTGGTGGATCTGGACCTGTAATCACAGGGCTTACCCACATCTCCGCCTGAGTCCCGGCCTGCGCTGCAGGTACTGCCGATGGTAAAGGCCCCGGAACTGTTGACCGGCGAACTCGTCCTGCGTCCTCCGGCCCTTCGAACTCCCATCCATGTCCTTGCTGCAAGACATAATCAGACAACAAGGACCACCAACTAAAGGTAGAATACTTACCTCCGTGGCCCCTTATGAAGGGCTGGCGAGGAGCGCGCTCCACCGCCAGCCGTCGCAGCAACGCGTTACGACGATATGTCGAGCATGCGCGCCGGCGGGCTCTTCACGAAGTCACTCACGTGACTCTGAAATGAAATCAGGAGTTGAGTCATTGCTATAGGGTACTTGGCCTCTGAGCAACTGGAACGTCCACTGCATTTATGTAGCTGATCCTGTCGATCTTTCTGGTAATAATGGGGAAGGCAGTCATTGTAATGCCATTGAATTACATGGAGAAATGCTTGTAGTCTCTGTAGGAATCATCACTGCCCAGAATCTGTGTTATACGTTATTTGCATTTCCTAACCGCTGTCTGTAAGTTGCTCAGGTCTTAGTAGGCTCAGCTGTTTTATTATCTGAGGTGTTGTGAACAGATTTCAGCATCAGTTGTCCGCTTCAAAATTGTACTTCAAATCCCAAGATGGAATGTAGTTAATTGGCGAGGCAGTTGAATATGGTTGCTGCTTGGAGAATGCCACGAGGAACGTCTGTCCTGAGGTGAGATAATTGACTCCCAATAGACTCATGGAGTCATACAGCGCAGAAACTGGCCCCTCAGCCCTAGCCCACGCTGGCCAACGTCCCCATCTCCACCAGTCCCACCTGCCTGCATTTGGCCCATATCCCTCTAAACCTGTCCTATCCATGTACCTATCTAAATGCTTCTTAAACGTTGTGATACTTCCTGCCTCAACTATCTCCTCCGCCAGCTCATTCCATACACCCACCTCCCACAAATGTTACTCCTCAGGATCTTATAAAATCTTTCCAATAGTTACAGTCACTCAAATAATGAATATCACAGGCAGGTTTTACAAACTCTCAGTGTCAGCATGAAATCAACAAGTAGTGACATTGAAGCTCAGCTGTTCTATGCATGTTTGTATCAAGGCTGTATTGAGGAGCAGGGTAGCCCCGGAGAAACACAAGTTGAGCAGGTTAGTTGTTACTGTCTTGAAATGATTGGACTTGTCTCATTGCTGGAGTGATTCTGGTGTTGTAATCACATTGGAATATTCTGGCTACAGTTATGGCTCATTCGGTAGCAATGTTACAATATTTTGAGATTTAAAAAATCAAGTCTGCAATTTATCCCATCAGATAAAGCATAAAAAGAAGTTTAATTTGACACCTAATTTACTTTCATATCTTCAGTATTAAGAAAGTTATGGCCATTTTCATACTCGGAAATTAGCATCTTGCTCCCCATTGCCTTTCAATTGACTTAACTCAAAAGCTGTGATCTGGAAAAGTTAAAAGCCCATAACTTTCTTAAAAATTAAGAGAACTCAATGAAATTTTCAGTTATTATAGATTGAAGCATTCTGAAACAAATATGAAACAATCTTACTTGGATGACCTGAAATTAAAGCATATAATTAGTTAGTTATCTAATTGTAGCTAATTACAAAATTCAATGAGTAGATCTAAACATCTATCCATTTCTTAAGAAAAGATAAACTTTTTTTAAATGCCTAAAACCCCTGTCTCATGGTGCGAGTTGGCCCACGAGTGACCCCGAGTTTTCACTCGTGGTGATCACGTACAGCCAACGTAGCGGGAACGTCGGAACTCGCGCGATCAACTTGTCCACTCGTGGCGCTAACGGCAGGTACCTGTGAAACTTGTGAACTCGTGAAAAAAGTCAAACATGTTTGACTTTTTCCACGAGTCAAATTTCGTGGTCAAGTTTAAAATTGAAACATTTAAACTCAGAGTTATATCGTAGTGGCCCGTGCGTTAAGTTTAGTGATTCGTGCGTCTACCGTGGGAACTCTTTAATAGACACAAAATGCTGCAGAAACTCAGCGGACCAGGCAGCATCTCTGGAGAGAAGGAATGGAGTCGAGACCCTTCTTCAGACTTACCCAAAACGCCACCCATTCCTTCTCTCCAGAGATGCGGCCTGTCCCGCCGAGTTACTCCAGCATTTTGTGTCATCTATACTTTAGTTTCAGATATGATCAAGTGTAAGAAACGCAAACCAGACTACCTTCACATCAGAGAATCCCAATGTTCCTAATTTGGCCGAGGCACTTCACTGTCCGTGTGTAGGAAGGAACTGCAGATGCTGGTTTACACCGACGATAGACACAAACATGCTGGAGTAACTCAGCGGGACAGGCATCGCATCTGGAGAGAAGGAATGGGTGATGTTTCGGGTCGGGACCCTTCTTCAGACTACCCGCTCATTCTTCCCTCATCGATGTGAACTTGTGGGGGTGTGAGGAATCGGGCGTCGCTGGGTGAGGGGAAGAGAGGTTTTACTGCTGAATTATGCGCAACAGAAGCATGAAGTGGGGGTAAGGTCCGTTTAAACTATCTTGTCGTCCCCCCCCCCCCCCCCCCCCCAATGTTGGGAGAGAGAGGGGAGAGAGTTGTGCAAACAAACCACGGGAGACTGCATCTTTGGAGGGAAATCATAAAATATATAGGGATGTTTCGGGCCGGGACCCTAAAGGTTGACTACCCGTTTCGCAGATGCCGTTCCTAGCCCCCCTCTCACTCCTCCCCACCCATAGTCTTTGCCTTCTCCCGATTCCACCATCCCTCGCCCCCCCGCCCCAAACCTGTCCTCACCTGAACTGCTGAAGATAACCGAGTGCTTTAAATGCGAATCCCGGACTGCGGCAACAACACACGTCCTGAGCGGGAGAGGAACTTGGTAACTCAAGAGCAAACGGGAGGGGAACTTGGTAACTCTGGAGACGATCTCGGAACATCGCAGATTACCATACCCGTGGGAACTCGCCTCAAACACTTGCACATCAACTTGGAATATCGTACACAACCACGAGTCTGTCACTCTGGGTCACTCGTGTGTCAACTCGCACCGTGAGACAGGGCCTTAAGTGTCCAAATAACATTCACACAATAATCCACAATATAACATAATTTTTAAATCTTATTTTCATGAATTTCTGGGCCAAATGGAAGGAATTTAGTGTTTGATTCCTGTAAATTAATGGCCATTTAAATCAACTAGCGAGTGGGTTTTAGTGGAATGCGGTGGATTGGAACGTTGCGGTTAGCGGTGAAGTTGGGAGGAAAAATACTGTTTGTTCATAGATTTTTTGGGACCCCATTTCGCAACATAAAAATATTATTAAAGCCTCCCGAAAAACCAACTTTTAATATAAAAATAAACTATTTACCTTTTCTCCTCCCCTACGCAAAATCCTTCCGGTTGTCGGCGCTCACGGCTTTTGAAGGTGATTTTTAAATTACTCTAGTTAATCAATAATTTAGAGTAATTTAAAAATACCTTCATTCATGAAATGTCGGAGCGATTTTTCTTCCGCAACCAAATCGCCCGACATTCATCGATTTGTCCTGCCTGTTGAAAAACGGCACTTTGGCGCCTTTCAGAGGGGGGAGGGCTTAAAGTCGCGCACACGGGGAGCGGCAGAATGGCAGCGCTGCTCAAGGTAAGTTTTGCAACATACCTACATTCGGGTGCATATTTTCAACATGTTGGCATAATATGTTCCCAACCATTTCTTCATCCATTGTAGAGTAAATGGAATTAGCTGAAGACTGACTTACAAAATGTTTGAGCGGAAACCCAGATGGATTATCCAGTCCGCATCTTTAACTGAAGAGTTTGTAAATGTTGAGGAAGGAACTGAAGATGCTGGTTTAAACCGAAGATGGACACAAAATGCTGGAGTAACAATCAGCATCTCTGGAGAGAAGGAATGAGTGACGTTATGGGTCGAGACCTAAAGTTCCCTAAAGAATGGGGACATATCAGATGTCCTGGCGTGGAACACCTCACAGATGCGGTGTAGATGGAGGAATTTGGAGTAGGGGGATAGAGCCTCCTGCAGGAAGCAGGGTGGGAAGAAATGTATTCAGGATAGTTGTAAGTCAGTGGGTTTGTAATAGATGTTGGTCGATAGTCTCTCTAAATGCCCCTTCCCATCCCCACACTGACCTTTCTGTCCTAGACCTCCGTCATTGTCAGAGTGAGGCTAATCGCAAATTGGAGGAACACAGTCTCATGATTACGCATACAGCCTAGTGGTATGAATATTGATTTGTCCGACTTCAGGTAACCCCTGCACTCCCTCTCTCTCCATCCCAACCCCACCCTTGATGCACCAGGTTCCCGTTGTCACCTAGCAAACAGCTAACAATGGCCAGTTTTCTTTATCATCGTAACTTTTCTGTATATCTTTCATTCCATTTGTCCTATATCTCTCTACATCACTGTTTATATCTCTCGTTTTCCTTTCCCCTGACTAGTCTGAAGAAGGGTCTCGACCCGAAACGTCACCCATTCCTTCTCTCCGGAGATGCTGCCTGTCCCGCTGAGTTTCTCCAGCATTTTGTGTCTATCTTCAGTTGTAAATGTTTTCACCTTATTTTTGGCCCTCTGTTTCATCGTTCAGGATTGAGATATTTTGGAATTTCTTCCTCTCATTTGTTGTTTAATTGTCCACCACCAGTCAAGCATGTATGTGTCAGGGCTTTAGACCCTTATTCTAATGGGTTGCTGAAGGATTGCTTGGGCAATCCCCCCCCCCCTCCTCAACCAACACAGCCAGACTCCAGTCTACAAAGAATGGACCCTGCACCCTCTCCTTCCCATTCTCCACTTCACACCTACTTAAGTATGAAAAGACTGGACCATTTCCCACCCCAACCAACACTTTACACCCACTCACAGCCTGAATTCAGTCTGCAAAGACTGGGCCTTTCCACACCCACCCCCCTCTAATCGCCACTTCACAGCCAATCACCCACACCCTCTGTGCTGCACAACATAAGTTATCCAATATCAACTATAAAAATAGAGGAGGTGGAGAGGCTTTTCAGAGGACAAAAGAGCCGGAAATCTCCAGTACCTGACAATGTTATCCCCTCTACTCTTAAGCTCTGTGCCAAACTATACAGACATTTTTAACCAGTCCTTGCAAACATGTACTGTCCCTGCCTGCTTCAAAGTCTCCACTATTGTCCCTGTACCCAAAAAGGCAAGGATGACTTGTCTTAATGACTACAGGCCTGTCGCACTGACATGTGTAGTCATGAAGACACTCGAAAGGCTTGTGCTGGCCAAGCTGAAAAATATCACGATCCCCCTGCTGGACCCTCTGCAGTTTGCGTATCGGACCAATAGATCTGTGGATGATGCAGTCAACCTGGGCCTGCACTTCATCCTACAGCACCTAGACCGCCAGGGGAACTATGCGAGGATCCTGTTTGTTGATTTTATCTCTGCATTCAACACCATTGTGCCAGAGCTGCTACACTCCAAACTTTCCGAGTTGACCGTGGCTGAACCCCTCTGTGAGTGGATCACCAACTTCCTGACAGACAGGAAGCAGCATGTGAGGCTGGGAAAGCACATCTCAGACCCACAAATGCTCAGTATAGGAGCACCGCAAGGCTGCGTACTCTCCCCTCTCCTTTACTCTCTACACCCACGACTGCACCTTCACAGACACCTCTGTCAAGCTTCTCAAGTTTGCGGATGACACAACCCTGATTGGACTGATCCAGGATGGGGAGGAATCTGCCTACAGACAGGAAGTGTCATAACTGGTGTCCTGGTGCCGTAGCAACAACCTAGAGCTCAATGCACTTAAGACAGTGGAATTAATTGTAGACTTTAGGAGAGCTGCCCCTCCCCTCACCCCACTCACCATCAACAACACCACAGTCACATCTGTGGAGTATTTTAAGTTCCAGGGAACCATCATCTCCAAGGGCCTTAAGTGGGGGGCTACCATCGACTCCACAGTCAAAAAGGCACAACAGAAGATGTACTTCCTACGGCAGCTGAGGAAGCACAATCTGCCACAGGCAATGATGGTCCAATTCTACACGGCCATCGTAGAGTCTGTCCTCACCTTCTCCATCATGGTCTGGTTTGGCTCGGCCACCAAGCACAATACCCGGAGGCTGCAGCGAATCGTCCAATCAGCAGAGAAGGTTATTGGCTGCAACCTTCCCTCCATTGATGAACTGTACACTGCAAGGGCCAGGAAGCGAGCGGGCAAGATCATCTCTGACCCCTCTCACCCTGGCCACAAACTCTTTGAATCACTTCCCTCTGGAAGATGACTCCGGACTGTCTAAGCTGCCACAGCCAGACATAAAAACAGTTTTTATCCACGAGTAGTTGCTCTACTCAACAGCCTCCCTTTGATCTGGTATTTTGTTGGTTCACATGCTTGATCAATGGTGTTTTATCATTAATGTTTTATTATTATTAGTGTTTTCTGAGTCATTCGTAACTGTCACTGTATGTCATGTTGTTACTTGTGGGTGGAGCACCAAGGCAAATTCCTTGTATGTGAATACTTGCCAATAAACTTTCTTACTGATGTAGCTTCACCAGGTTGGCATGTCTTTTGATCTATTTCTCATTGAACCCAGTTTGGTTCCCTAACTTGGTAGTAAAAGTAGAGTGCATTATATGCCGTGGTATGAGATTATCAATTACATATAATATATATGATATGTAATACTGAAGATAGCCTGGAGTAACTCGGCATCTCTGGAGAGAAGGAATGGGTGATGTTTCGGGTTGAGACCCATCTTCAGATACAATACTGTCTTGGCTTTACTGATGGCCTAAGGTGCATGATGAAGTCTTCTTTTCAGATGTCGCATCAGTCCTGAATCAATCCCATTCAACCCTATGGTAGTGCCACAAAAGACTATGGAGCATGTCCACAATGAAAGGATGGAATTTTGTTTCCTCAAGGATTGTGAGGAGATAACGTGTTGATGATCCTGTAAAGGTAGATTAGCGAAGACTTCATAAAGCAGAATTAACAGGTAACCATTTCCCTTGGGCCAGTCCAGCTACATTGTCATTCCTAGGTGGCTTCCACATTGATGGAGCAACTTGAGATGCTCTTGGTGATGGGAATACAGAGTAGATTCAATGCTCTCAGTGGTATTCTACATTGAGAAGCATTGCTTTATCAGCTCAGTGAGGCCACGAAACAATAATTAGCAGGACGTTTCCATGATGCCTTGACATTTCACGGGTTCCTTAAACACTATTCCAGGGTCACTTCCTGGTGATGGAGGACTACGTTGAGCAAGCGGACAAAGTCATCAAAGAGATGTAGTCAGGGATAGTCACTGAAAATACACGTTTACGAATAAAGCATTATTTGCTTAAGTAGTTCTGGAGTGGAATTATGAAGCACATGAATGAGCCCTTTGGCCAACCGAGCCTGTTCTGACAATGAAGCAACCATTTACACTAATCCCACATTAATTCCATTCCTCCAACATTTTTGCCACCAACAGGATCCCCACCACTAGTCACATCTGCCTATCTCCAACTCTTTCCGCCTTCTGCAGGGATCGTTCCCTCCACAACTCCCTGGTTAACTCATCCCTTCCCACCCAAACCACCCCCTCCCCAGGCACCTTCCCCTGCAACGGCAGAAGATGCAACACCTATCCATATACCTCCTCCCTCGACTCTGTGCAGGGAACTCACTGCCTCCTGAATTGAATTGAATTACCTTTATTGTCATTCAGACCTTTCGGTCTGAACAAAATTTCGTGCCTGCAGTCATACATATATTAAAAGTAACAAAAACCACACAATAAACACAAATGTAACATCCACCACAGTGAGTTCACCAAACACCTCCTCACTGTGGTGGAAGGCAAAAGTCTTAGAGTCTCTGTCTTCTTCTCTCCTTGTTCTCCCTCTGCGCTGAGGAGATCCAAGCCTCCGATGTTGCCGTCCACCAGGCCTGCGGCCGAGCCTCCGAAACCGAGCCGCCGCCGGAACGCCGCAACAGGGCTCGCTGCCGGAACACTGGAGCACCGCAGCCCCAAAAGCCAGGTCACCGCAGGAGCACCGCAGCCCCGAAAGCCAGGTCACCGTTGGAGCATCGCAGCCAGGTCGTCGCTGGAGCACCTTGGCCCCGAAAGCCAGGCCGCCGCTGGAGCACCGAAGAAGTGCTGCCGCTGCTGGAAGCTGGAAGGCCGCCAGCTCCGCCATTAGGGCCTCAGCACAGACTGAGATGGAGACGGTGACACGACAAGAAAAGTCGCATCCCCCCGAAGGGAGAGACTAAAACGCTGGTTCTGAAATCATTATTGTATATGGTAAACAGTTGCGGCCCCAACACCCGAGCCTTGCGGCACTCCACTCACCACTGCCTGCCATTCTGAAAAGGGCCCGTTCACTCATAGAAACATAGAAAATAGGTGCAGGAGTAGGCCATGCGGCTTTTCGAGCCTGCACCGCCATTCAATATGATCATGGCTGATCATCCAACTCAGTATCCCATACCTGCCTTCTCTCCATACCCCCTGATCCCTTTAGCCACAAGGGCCACATCTAACTCCCTCTTAAATATAGCCAATGAACTGGCCTCAACTATTTTCTGTGGCAGAGAACTCCACAGATTCACCACTCTGGGTGGAAAAAAAAAAAAATCTCATCTTGGTCCTAGAAGACTTCCCCCTTATCCTTAGACTGTGACCCCTTGTTCTGGACTTCCCCAACATTGGGAACAATCTTCTTCCATCTAGCCTGTCCAACCCCTTAAGACTTTTATAGGTTTCTATAAGACCCCCCCCTCATCCTTCTACTCTTTGCTTCCTGTCTGCCGACCAATTTTCTATCCATGTCAACACCCTACCATGTGCTCTAATTTTAGTCACCAGTCTCCCGTGCGGGACCTTATCAAAGGCTTTCTGAAAGTCGATACATTACATCCACTGGCTCACCTTTATCAATTTTATTTGTCTCATCCTCAAAGAATGCCATGGCTAGGTGATGATATTGGACTGGGCCCTTCTTCAGTCTGCAGATTAGCAGTCTGAAGGTTCCTGACCGGAACTGTCACCTATCCATGTTCTTCAGAGATGCTGCCTGGCCCTCTGAGTAACTCCAGCACTTGGTGACTTTTTTGTTAACAAGCAGCTGAAATTCCTTGTGTCTAGATACAACAGTACAGGCCCTCTGGCCCACAGTCTGTGCCAAATATGATGTCAAGTCCAAATCTCTTTCGCCTGCACATGATTTCCTCACACACTTCAAAGACGTACAGGTTTGTAAGTTAATTAGCTTTGGTAATTTGATAATTGTAAAATTGTCCCTTGTGTTGTGGGGTGGTGCTAGTGTACGGGATGATTGCAGGTCAGTGTGCACACAGTGGGCAGAAGGGCCTGTTTCGGTGCTATATGTCTAAACTAAAATTAAAAGGTTATTTTCACTAGTGAGAAAGTCTTGAACCAGAGTGAACAGCCTCGGAATAAAAGGATGTACTTTAGAAAGGAGATGAGAAGGAATTTCTTTAGCTAGAGGGTGGTGAATCTGTGGAATTCAATGCCACAGAAGGCTGTGGAGGCCAAGTCATTGGATATTTTTAAAACGGAGATTGACAGGTTCTCAATTAGTAAGGTCGTCAAAAGTTATGGGGGGGAAAAGGCAGGAGAATGGGGTTGATAGGGAAAGATAGATCAGCCATGATCGAATGGTGGAGTAGTTTTGGTGGGTCAATGTCTTATCATCTTTTCTGACAAAGCGAAATGCAAGCGGCTGTTTTGTGCAAACAGCAATTAATCAACTATTGCCCCCAGGTGGATATCATGATGTGTGCACCAGACATTGATTGGCCATTGCTGGGCGAAGGGTTTATGTGGTAATTGGCTTGATTGGAGAATTGTCAGCTGCTGTGTATAAAAGGGGGAGTTGTGTGAGTGTGAGTGCAGAGCTCCTGATGTTGGGACATGGAGGGCAGGGGCAGGGGCAGGGGCAGGGGCAGGGGCAGGGGCAGGGGCAGGGGCAGGGGCAGGGGCAGGGGCAGGGGCAGGGGCAGGGGCAGGGGCAGGGGCAGGGGCAGGGGCAGGGGCAGGGGCAGGGGCAGGGGCAGGGGCAGGGGCAGGGGCAGGGGCAGGGGCAGGGGCAGGGGCAGGGGCGCATGAAAAATGTTCCCAATGTTGGGCAAGTCCAGAATCGGCGGCCACAGTCTTAGACTGAAGGGGAGGCCATTTAAGATTGAGGTGAGAAACTTTTTCACCCAGAGTTGTGAATTTGTGGAATTCCCTGCCACAGAGTGCAGTGGAGGCCAAGTCAATGGATAGATTTAAGAGAGAGTTAGATAGAGCTCTAGGGGATAGTGGAATCAAGGGATATGGGGAGAAGGCAGGCACGGGTTATTGATTGGGGATAATCAGCCATGATCACATTGACTGGCGGTGCTGGCTTGAAGGGCCAAATGGCCTACTCCTGCACCTATTTTCTATCAGACTGCCCTGCAAAGTGGCGGATCAGCACATGGTGGGAGCATGAGCAGAGAGACAGAGGGGTGTAAAAGGAGGGTAGAAGCAATAGGTTAAAAGTGGCAGGCAGACAAATCCAGGACAAAAATCAAAATGGGCCACTTTTCAACATAATTGTATAAGGGGTAAGAGTGTTGTAAAAACAAGCCTGAAGGCTTTGTGTCTCAATGCAAGGAGCATTCATAATAAGGTGGATGAGTTGAATGTGCAGATAGTTATTAATGAATATGATATAGTTGGGATCACAGAGACCTGGCTCCAGGGTAACCCGGGCTGGGAGCTGAACATCCGGGAATATTCAGGAGGGATAGACAGAAAGGAAAAGGAGGTGGGGTAGTGTTGCTGGTTAGAGTGGAGATTAACGCAATAGGAAGGACATTAGCTTGGAGGATGTGGAATCAATATGGGTAGAGCTGCAAAACACTAAGGGGCAGAAAACGCTAGTGGGAGTTGGGTACAGGCCACCTAACAGTAGTAGCGGAGTTGGGAATGGCATCAAACAGGAAATTAGAAATGCGTGCAACAAAGGTAAAACAGTTATAATGGGTGACTTCAATCTACATATAGATTGGGTGAATCAAATTGTCAGGGGTGCTGAGGAAGAGGATACCTTGGAATGTATGCGGGATAGTTTTCCAAAACCAACATGTAGAGGAACCAACGAGAGAGCAGACTATTCTCGACTGGGTATTGAGTAATGAGGAAGGGTTAGTTAGCAGGCTTGTTGTGCGTGGCCCTTTGGGCAAGAGTGACCATAATATGGTTGAGTTCTTCATTACGATGGAGAGTAACATAGTTAATTCAGAAACAAGGGTTCTGAACTTAAAGAAAGGTAACTTTGAGCGTATTGGCCAAGATAGACTGGCAATTGATTCTTAAAGGGTTGACGGTGGATATGCAATGTAAGGCATTTAAAGACCGCATGGATGGACTACAACAATTGTTCATCCCAGTTTGGCAAAAGAATAAATCGGGGAAGGTAGTGCATCTGTGTATAAGAAGGGAAATCAGGGACAGTGTCAAAACAAAAGATGAAGCATACAGATTAGCCAGAGAAAGCAGCCTACCAGAGGACTGGGAGAAATCCAGAGTCCAACAGAGGAGGACAAAGGGCTTAATTAGGAAAGGGAAAATAGATTATGAAAGAAAACTTGCAGGAAACATAAAAACTGACTGCAAATGCTTTTATAGATATGTGAAGAGAAAAAGATTAGTTAAAACAAATGTAGGTCCCTTGCAGTCAGAAACGGGTGAATTGATCATGGGGAACAAGGACATGGCAGACCAATTAAAAAACTGGTATAGTTCTGTCTTCACTAAGGAAGACATAAATAATCTGCTGGGAATAGCAGGGGACCGGGGGTCAAATGAGATGGAGGAACTGAGTGAAATCCAGGTTAGTCGGGAAGGGGTGTTAGGTAAATTGAATGGAGTAAAGGCCAATAAATCCCCAGGACCAGATAAGCTGCATCCCGGAGTGCCTAACATAGAAAATAGGTGCAGGAGTAGGCCATTTGGCCCTTTGAGCCTGTACCGCCATTCAATATGATCATGGCTGATCATTCAACTCGGTATCCTGTACCTGCCTTCTCGCCATAACCCCTGATCCCTTTAGCCACAAGGGCCACATCTAACTCCCGCTTAAATATAGCCAATGAACTGGCCTCAACTACCTTCTGAGGCAGAGAATTCCAGAGACTCACCACTCTCTGTGTGAAAAATGTTTTCCTCATCTCAGTCCTAAAGGAATTCCCCCTTATCCTTAAACTGTGACCCCTTGTTCTGGACCTCCCCAACATCGGGAACAATCTTTCTGCATCTAACCTGTCCAACCCCTTAAGAATTTTGAAAGTTTATATAAGATCCGCCCTCAATCTTCTAAATTCCAGCGAGTACAAGCCGAGTCTATCCAGTCTTTCCTCATATGAAAGCCCTGACATCCCAGGAATCAGTCTGGTGAACCTTCTCTGTACCCCCTCTATGGCAAGAATGTCTTTCCTCAGATTTGGTGACCTAAACTGTACACAATACTCCAGGTGTGGCCTCACCAAAACCCTGTACAACTGCAGTAGAACCTCCCTGCTCCTATACTCAAATCCGTTTGCTATTAATGCTAACATAGCATTCACTTTCTTCACTGCCTGCTGCACCTGCATGCCTACTTTCAATGACTGGTGTACCATGATACCCAGGTCTCGTTGCGTCTCCCCTTTTCCTAATCGGCCACCATTCAGATAATAGGCTACCCTCCTGTTTTTGTCACCAAAGTGGATAACCTCACATTTATCCACATTATACTGCATCTGCCATGCATTTGCCCACTCACCCAACCTATCCAAGTCACCTTGCAGTCTCATAGCATCCTCCTCAACCTAACACTGCCCCCCAGCTTCGTGTCATCCACAAACCTGGAGATGTTGCATTCAATTCCCTCGTCCAAATCATTAATATATATTTTAAATAGCTGGGGTCCCAGCACTGAGCCTTGCGGTACCCCACTACTCACTCCCTGCCATTCTGAAAAGGACACGTTTACTCCTATCCTTTGCTTCCCGTCTGCCAGCAGTTCTCTATCCACATCAATACTGAACCCCCAATACCGTGTGTAAGTTTGTATACTAATCTCTTATGTGGGACCTTGTCGAAAGTCTTCTGAAAGTCCAGATATAACACATTCACTGGTTCTCCCTTATCCACTCTACTAGTTACATCCTCGAAAAATTCTATAAGATTCGTCAGACACGATTTACCTTTCGTAAGTCCATGCTGACTTTGTCCATTGATTTCACCACTTTCCAAATGTGCTGCTATCCCATCTTTAATAACTGACTAGCAGTTTCCCCACTACCGATGTTAGACTAACTGGTCTGTAATTCCCCGTTTTCTCTCTTTTTTTTAAAGTGGGGTTACATTAGCTACCCTCCAATCCTCAGGAACTACTCCAGAATCTAAAGAGTTTTGAAAAATTATCACTAATGCATCCACTAATTCTGTGGCTACTTCCTTGAGTACTCTGGGATGCAGCCTATCTGGCCCTGGGGATTTATCGGCCTTTAATCCGTTCAATTTACCCAACACCACTTCCCGGCTAACCTGGATTTCACTCAGATCCTCCATCTTATTTGACCCCCGGTCCTCTGCTATTTCCTGCTGATTATTTATATATTCCTCAGTGAAGTCAGAACCAAACTACTTATTCAATTGGTCTGCCATGTTCCTGTTCCCCTTGATCAATTCACCTGTTTCTGACTGCAAGGGACCTACATTTGTTTTAACTAATCTTTTTTTTCTCTTCACATATCTATAAAAACTTTTGCAATCAGTATTTATGTTCCCTGCCAGTTTTCTTTCATAATCTATTTTCCCTTTCCTAATTAAGCCCTTTGCCCTCCTCTGCTGGACTCTGAATTTCTCCCAGTCCTCTGGTAGGTTGCTTTTTCTGGCTAATTTGTATGCTTCATCTTGTTTTGATACTATCCCTGATTTCCCTTGTTAGCCACAGATGCACTACCTTCCCTGATTTATTGTTTTGCCAAACTGGGATGAACAATTGTTGTAGTTCGTCCATGCAGTCTTTAAATACCTTCCATTGCACATCCACTGTCAACCCTTTAAGAATCAATTACCTGTCTATCTTGGCCAATTCATGTCTCATACCTTCAAAGTTACCTTTCTTTAAGTTCAGAACCCTTCTTTCTGATTTAATTATGTCACTCTCCATCCTAATGAAGAACTCAACCATATTAGGTCACTATTGCCCAAGTGGCCACGCACAACAAGACTGCTAACTAACCCTTCCTCATTACTCAATACCCAGTCTAGAATAGCCTGCTCTCGCGTTGGTTCCTCTACATGTTGGTTAAGAAAACTATCCTGCATACATTCCAACAAATCCGCTTCCTCAGTTCCCCTGCCCATTTGATTCACCCAATCTATATGTAGATTGAAGTCACCCATTATAACTGTTTTACCTTCGTTGCACGCATTTCTAATTTCCTGTTTGATGCCATTAGGTGGTCTGTACACAACTCCCACTAGTGTTTTCTGCCCCTTAGTGTTTTGCAGCTCTACCCATATCGATTCCACATCCTCCAAGCTAATGTCCTTCCTTTCTATTGTGTTAATCTCCTCTCTTAGCAGCGACTCTACCCCACCTCCTTTACCTTTCTGTCTATCCCTCCTGAACATTGAATATCCCTGGATGTTCAGTTCCCAGCCTTGGTCACCCTGGAGCCATGTCTCCATGATCCCAACAATATCTTAGCCATTAATAGCTGTCTACATCTTCAACTCATCCACCTTATTACGAATGCTCCTTGCATTGAGACACAAAGCCTTCAGGCTTGTTTTTACAACACTCTTACTCCTTATACAATTATGTTGAAAAGTGGCCCTTTTTGATTTTTGCCCTGGATTTGTCTGCCTGCCACTTACTTTTCACCTTGCTACCTATTGCTTCTATCCTCATTTTATACCCCTCTTTCTCTCTGCTCACACATTTAAGAAACCCACCACCTCTTATTCTCTGTTTATTATTTTTTTCCTCTTCCCCCTACATGTTGGGTCTGAGTGCTTCCCTTCTCTGCCTCCTGCTTCAGACACTGTCTACAAGCTTTCTCTATTTGAGTCCCTAATTAAGGAAGTAGCCCCAGAAATAGTGGATGCATTAGTGATAATTTTTCAAAACTGTTTAGATTCTGGAGTAGTTCCTGAGGGTTGGAGGGTAGCTAATGTAACCCCACTTTTTTTAAAGAGGGAGAGAGAAAATGGGGAATTACAGACCAGTTAGTCTAACATCGGTAGTGGGGAAAATGCTAGAGGCAGTTATTAAAGATGGGATAGCAGCGCATTTGGAAAGTGGTGAAATCATAGGACAAAGACAGCATGGATTTATTAAAGGGAAATCATGTCTGACGAATCTTATAGAATTTTTCGAGGATGTAACTAGTAGAGTGGATAAGGGAGAACCAGTGGATGTGTTATATCTGGACTTTCAGAAGGCTTTCGACTAGGTCCCACATAAGAGATTAGTATACAAACTTAAAGCACACGGTATTGGGGGTTAAATATTGATGTGGATAGAGAACTGGCTGGCAGACAGGAAGCAAAGAGAAGGAGTAAACGGGTCCTTTTCAGAATAGCAGGCAGTGAGTAGTGGGGTACTGCAAGGCTCAGTGCTGGGACCCCAGCTATTTACAATATATATTAATGATTTGGATGAGGGAATTGAATGCAACATCTCCAGGTTTGCAGATGACACAAAGCTGGGGGGCAGTGTTAGGTGTGAGGGAGATGCTAGGAGGCTGCAAGGTGACTTGGATAGGTTGGGTGAGTGGGCAAATGCATGGCAGATGGTGGCAAAAACAGGAAACAAGACTATTATCTGAATGGTGGCTGATTAGGAAAAGGGGAGATGCAACGAGACCTGGGTGCCATGGTACACCATTTATTGAAAGTGGGCATGCAAGTGCAGCAGGCAGTGAAGAAAGCAAATGGTATGTTAGCATTCATAGCAAAAGGACACGAGTATAGGAGTATATTGAGTACAGAAAAACATTTTGTTTTTTTCACACAGTGGTGAATATGTGGAATTCTCTGCCACAGAAGGTAGTTGAGGCCAGAGGCCAGGCTATATTTAAGAGGGAGTTAGGTGTGGCCCTTGTGGCTAATGGATCGGGGGAGGAGGGGTGAAGGCAGGTACAGGATACTGAGTTGAATGATCAGCCATGATCATATTGAATGGCAGTGCAGGCTCGAAGGGCCAAATGGCCAACTCCTGCACCTATTTTCTATGAGTGTTGTCCACAAATTGGAGTGATCAGTTATTTGAATTTACTGCACATTGGGAAAGCTGTCTACAAGTTTGATATAATTGTTCGTACACAAAAGGCTGGAGAAACTCAGCGGTTGCAGCAGCATCTAAGGAGCGAAGGGGATAGGTGACGTTTCGAGTCGAGACCCTTCTTCAGACATAATTGTTCTCTTTGCATTAGGGTTATGAAGATTGGTTTTCAGTTGATGACTAATTGTTATGATTAAGAAGACAGTGAGGGATTTAAGTTGGATCTACATTGTACTTGGTTGAGGAAAGTTAATGTGAACTAGGTGAAAGTAATCTGTGACGTGTTTAGTGGTCATTAATTGAGCTTTGGATTGTACAGACTGTTGTAGAGATTTGTAAATATATTTGGATGCTCTTGCTCAAAAGACAGTGCGGGAACAACTCAGTGGGTCAGGCAGCATCTCTGGAGAACAGGGACAGGTAACGTTTCAGAGTGCTGGAGTAACTCAGCGGGTCAGGCAGGATGCCCATAGTAGAGAGTACAGCTTTGGTGGGTAACTCTGTGAGTTCACTGTTTATGTACATGGTTAGATGCCCATAGTAAGAGTTACAGCATTGGGCAGCTCAGTCAGGTAGTTCACTGTTTGTGTGAAGTATTGCCTTTGTTATAGCTGGCATGTTGCTGTGCCACTTTGATTATGAAAATAGTCAATGTATTCTTCTACCCTGTAGGATTCACTACTGCATAACATTTGAATTTCACTGTACTTTAATTGGTACATGTGACTATAAACTGACCTTGAAACATTGGGCCGAGAGTTATTTTTCCAGACCTTGTCCATCCAGCGTTTGATATTTTAAGGTAAATGTAGAATCTTCTCGCCTGCTGTGTTTCTCCCTCTACAGTTACTCTACTTGTTTCTGGTTGATGTGCCAAGGTCTTTGGAGATATTCTAATGTCCCCAGTTTTCTATGGTTTGTGATAGATTGGCTTTGTCAACTTGCTGTTCCAAGTACTGCTTGTGATAGAGGGTGTGGTCAAGGATGTCAGGAGGTTTCAATCATTGAAGTGATCTATTATTTTTTTTGTTATAACCAAGCCTATCTAATCTAACCTTTGTGGAGATGGTATGAAGATAAGGCCCTTGGTTAGACCCTCTCATGGTTTCAATGGGGATAAATCTTTGAGAAAGATTAACAATGTTTTTTCCTATTTGCTTTGTGGTCACATTCCTTGTATTTCAGGGTGCTAGAATGTTGAGCACAAGTGCTGGATGGTCAGGCAGCATCTGTGGGGGAAATAGATGGATGGCATTTTGGGTTGGAAATCTTCAGACTGTAGTAGAGGGAGAAAGATGGAAAGTGGTGGTGTGACAAAGCCTGGCATGTGGGGGTCGGGCTTCAGCCCCGATGCTGTGAAGACGTGTCCCACGTAGGTGACCTCCGGGACACGAAACCGGCATTTTTTTGGGTTGAGCTTTAGGTTGACTTCCCAAGCTCGTTCTAGAACCTGGCGGAGGTTATAGTCGTGCTCCGTGACATCCTTCCCGTAGACTAGGATGTCGTCGACAATAATGGCACACGGGAGCCCGGCAAACAGTTGTTCCATTGTCCTTTGGAACACCTCACTGGCAGAGTTGATCCCAAAGGGCATGCGGAGAAAACTAAACCTCCCAAAGGGTGTGCTGAACGTTGTCAGGTATGAAGACCGTTCGTCAAGTGGTATCTGCCAGAACGAGCTTTTGGCGTTGAGAACCGAAAACACGGTGGCTGGACCGACTTGTGCAGCAACATCTTCAATGGTTCGCATGGGGTAATGCGGGCGCTTGATGGCCAAGTTCAGATCCTTTGGGTTGATACAGATTCGCAGTTCACTCTTATCCTTCTTTGCAGCAACGACCATGGTGGAGACCCACCGGGTGGGCTCACTCACCTCCTTCAGGATGCCCATGGTCACCATTTCACGAAGTGTAGACTCGACTTTGTCTTTCATCGCAAAGGACACCCGGTGCGGTGGGCGGATGACGGGTTCGATATCTGGATTAAGGACGATTTTGTAACTGCAGGGAAGCTTTCCCAGCTTGGTATCGAAACGGTCTGGGTATTCGGCCAGCGGGTCCAGGGGTGACTGCACCAAGCAAATGTCACGGTGGAAGTTAACCAACCCGAGGTCTTGGCAGGCCCGAATGCCTAGCAGGGGGTCACATTTGCTGTCCAGTAGAAAGAAAGAGAGGGGCCGAGAGGCCTTCAGTACCTTGCAGTGGAGAGTGGCCTTCCCCACAGGAACAAGCAAACCTCCCCCATAGGCACGCAGAACAGAGCGTTCAGTGGTAACGACCTTATTATTCCTTATCTTCTTGAACAAGCTTGTTGACATAACATTGGCAGCGGCCCCCGTGTCGACTTTAGCAGAGAATGTGGTGCCATTCACAATGACTTGCACGGTCGGGTCTGTTAGCAATGCAGGTACACCTCGCAGCGAAAACACGCTCAGCTCGCTCTGGGAAGAGCTCGAATCAGACAGGGGGAGTTCATCTTGCTGGTGATGGGAACCAGACGCCGTATCATCACGGGTCAGGTAGTTAGAGGGCTTCTGCTGTGGCTGTGCAGGTTTCCCACGGGAACAGCATGCCGCTGAGAAATGGTTTTGCTTGTGGCAGAAATTACAAGTCTTGCCCAGCGCAGGGCAAACATTAAAACGATGTGACACAAAGTTGCAATTCTGGCAGCATTGACGGGGTCTGGACTCGGGCGCAGGGCTTACCCTCTGCCGCTGTGGAGCAGAGTTCTGGCGGCCGGCGAAACTGGCCGCGTGGACCTCATGGTCAGGCAGCGACACGGTGGAGGAGACGGCCTCCGCCAGGCGAGAGGCATGCAAAGCTTCATTAAAAGTCAAATCAGGTTTGTGAAGGAGCTCAGACCGCAGCTTCTCGTCTCGGAGGCCATAGACCAAAATGTCCCGGGTTAAAGTCTCAGGGGTTAAAGCATCCAGGCTGCAGCGGCGAAATTGTCGACGGATTCCCCAGGGTTTTGGCGGCAGCCGAAAAGTTTGAAACGCTCCAGGATACAGTTGATCCCACTCCTGACACCATGTAAAGAACATGCACGTACACAGAGAAATCTTTACTACTACTTTATTAATTAAACACACACATCACTGCCCTAGCTTTACGTGGTCTGTCACGAACACTAGAGAGAGAGCTAGGGGTGGGAAGGTCACAGTTATACTCGATTATGGGGGAGTGGTTAGCAAGGGCTACGTCATTACTGTTAAAGGTGTACACACATATCATCTACACGGAGGAATCTCCCAATTTGATAAAATTGTTCAACACTTTAACTTCCTCTCCCATTCCCCCGCTGACCTGTCTGTCCTCTTCTGTGCTCCTCCGTTGTCAGAGTGAGGCCCAGCACAAATTGGAAGAAAAGCACCTCCTATTCCGCTTGGGCAGCTCACACCCCAGCGGTAGGAACATTGACTTATCTAACTTCAAGTAACCCTTCCTTTCCCTCTCTCTCCATGCCTCCACCACCGCAGTTCTCCGGCCAGTCTGACTGTCTTCTTCATTAAATGTAATCGCCGTGTGTTTCGTTGGCTCTATTCTACCTTTCCCTTGATTCGCACCCCCTTTGATGTCTCGTTTTCTCACCTTACACTTCCTTATCTCTGTGCCTCCCTCCCCAGACTCTCAATCTGAAGAAGGGACTCGAAACGTCACCCATTCCCTCTCTTCAGAGTCGCTGCCCATTCCGCTGAGTTATTCTGTGTCTATCTTCGGTATAAACCAGTATCCGCCGTCCCTTCCTGCTATGCCTGATCTCTCAACCCGAATCACCAATAGCGATTTAGCAGTTGCACCCTATTGACCATAACCTCACAATTTGACATGGCCCATTTATGTCACTGTTTTCTCCTCGCATATTCTGGTTTTATCAACCTCTGGCCACTACCACATTTACCACAGAGGATTTCCGCCCTTAACCCATGTCGACAATATCCAGCGCAACAAGTGTCATTATCACAACGTCCTTTTAAGATTATTTTTGGTCAAAGCTTGAGCTTTGAGACCTCAATACCAATTGGGATGTTAGATCACTCTTTTTAATGCATTAACAGCACAAAGTTATTTTCGTGGCGATACGGTATTAACTGCGAAAGCCAAAATGAGACAGTACTCCCAATGAAGGAGTTTGATGGTAGCCGGGAGGCTGACGATGGAGTCGTTGGCCGATTAATTATTTCAAGGCATGGGAATACATTGTTTAGTTGCAACCGATTTCAGCGATTGCTCAACTGGGATCACAATGTAATTGGCCCCGTTGCGACATGGGCTCTTGTCCGGGATGTATAAACCTGACTCTGACTACAAGAACAATAACTCACCAACAACTGCATCATCCCACTGCTTCACTTAGAAGGACAAACAAAGGACATTTATTGTCACATACACCAATTGGTGTAGTGAAATTTGACTTGCCATGCAGCACACAGATAAAGATAAGACACAACACTAAAGAATTAACAATGAACATAAAAACATCCCCTCACAATGGTTCCCACTGTGGGGGAAGGCACAAAGTCCAGTCTCATCCCCAAGTCCACCCATAAAAATGTCTCAGATCGATTTTTTTTGCGGATTAAATACATTTGCTATCCTCTTCCGACAACCGTTGGTGTTCCTGGTAAGCGTTTGCACTTTTGTGTTGGAAAGAACTGCAGATGTTGTTCTAAATCGAAGGTGGACACAACATGCTGGAGTAACTCAGCGGGACAGACAGCATATCTGTGGAGAGAAGGAAAATGTGACGTTTCGGGTCGAGACCCTTCTTCAGTTCAACTTGGTTGCTAATTTGTAGCTTGTTGCAATCTGCATGCTTTTTTTGTTTTTGCCCGTTCTGAAAAAAAAAAATGTATTTCCCAAGGTCTCTCAAGGATCCACCTAAACCCCGCATTTGTTTAATTTGCATGAATATGTGGAATTTAATATGCGCTACGCAGTCCTGAATTGTTTTTTTTTGTACTTGGATTGATTGTTAACCGTAGCCGTAGGAATCACACGAGGGAATGGAAAGCTGTGCGGTGTTCGCTGTCGCTCTTTTCCCGTCTCAACAATTCTTGGCATTGAAACAAACTTGTCGCATTTCGCCTTTAGACCAGGGGTATCAAATTTATTTTAGGTCACGGGCCGGATCAGTTGTGCACGCACGCGAGCGCGTTCCCGCAGCTTTCGATGCCTTCGTTTGTTTAACCTGCTCTGATGTGTCTCAGTCTTTGCTATAACTACAAAGTGTTTCACTTTACGAATTTCCTTTCTTATGAAGAAGATTGCCTAGCAAGCATTGTTTTTATGATTGGTATTAACACGGTCGTAGGCTTCAATGATGTTGTGATCAGAGAGAGCAAAAGCGATGCTATTTCTGGCTAAGATTGTTTTGGGAGCGCTCCCTTCCCATTAATAAACCATTTGAAATCGAACATAATGTCCATTTAACGCTGGCATCCAAGAGAAAGTCCGGGTTGTGGCCTCCACACAGTGTCCGCAGCCCCACCGCCACAATGTTAGTTGGACAACCTTTATCCCCGCAGCATTGGAACCAACGGTGCTGGCTCGAAGGGCCGAATGGCCTACTCCTGCATCTATTGTCTATGAACCTAACCCAGCACAGCGCCCGCCCCCTCCCTCCCTCCTCATTGGCCACAGCTGACTGCCCAGACGGCGGTCCCTTCTATTGGTGATACACTCCTGACCGACATCCACTACAAACCAACTGACTCCCACAGCTACCTGGACAACTCTTCCTCCCACCCTGCTTCCTGTACTCCTGACTCCATCCCCTATTCCCAATTCCTCCGTCTACGCCGCATCTGCTCCCAGGATGACGTGTTCCACACCAGGTCATCACAAATGTCCTCGTTCTTCAGAGAACAGGGTTTCCCCTCCCCCACTATAGATGAGGCTCGCACCAGGGTCTCCTCTATACCCCGCAACACTGCCCTCTCTCCCCATTCCCCCACTCACAACAAGGGAAGAGTCCCCCTGGTCCTTACCTTACACCCCACCAGCCAGCGCATACAACAGATAGTCCTCCGCCAGTTTCGCCACCTCCAACGTGACCCCTCCACTCGCCAGATCTTCCCATCTCCCCCCCTGTCTGCCTTCCGCAAAGACCGCTCCCTCTGCAACTCCCTTGTCAATTCTTCCCTTCCCTCCCGCTCCACTCCTTCCCCGGGCACTTTCCCTTGCAACCGCAAGAGATGCTACACTTGTCCCTTCACCTCCCCCATCCACTCCTTTCAGGGACCCAAGCAGTCATTCCAAGTCCGACAGAGGTTCATCTGCACCTCCTCCAACCTCATCTACTGCATCCATTGCTCCAGATGCCAGCTGATCTACATCGGTGAGACCAAGCGGAGGCTGGGCGATCGTTTCGCTGAACACCTCCGCTCGGTCCGCAATAACCAACCAGACCTCCTGGTGGCTCAGCACTTCAACTCCCCCTCCCATTCCGTATCCGACCTCTCGGTCCTGGGCCTCCTCCACAGCCAGAGTGAGCAACACCGCAAGTTGGAGGAACAGCACCTCATATTCCGCTTGGGGAGTCTGCATCCTGTGGGCTTAAACATTGAATTTTCTCAATTCTGTTAACCCAGACTGCCCCCTCCCCTCCCCACCTCTCCCTCAGCCCTCGGGCCCTGACATTCCTTCTCCATCTCCCCTCCCCCACCCACCCCAGTCGCACTTGCTTCTCATTTTCACACCACAAACAGCTTACAATGGCCTGTTTCCCTTATCACCAATACTTTTTTGCATATCTTTCATTCATTGTTCTTTATCTCTCCACATCGCTGTTTATATCTCTCATTTCCCTGATCCCTGACCAGTCTGAAGAAGGGTCTTGACCCGAAATGTCGCCTATCTCCTTCGCTCCTTAGATGCTGCTGCACCCGCTGAGTTTCTCCAGCTTTTGGTGTAACCCTTCTATTGGGCCAGCCTGCTGTCAATATGATCTTATCCTGAAGTGAATGACAAATTCCACTGGGGATGAATAAAGTTCTATCGTATGGTAAATACCTTCCTTTGATATGCAGTGGCATCAACAAGTCCCCCACCCCACCGACATCTCAGCAGTTACCATTGACTCGAAACTCAGCTGGTCAAGAGCACGTTAAAGGATGGGTAAAAATACAAAGAGAAACAGGAAAAGTTCCACGCTTGGTCCACCACAAATAATATGTCCACAGTGCAATCCTCCTGCACTAGTGCGGTTTCACTGGATTCCCGCAATATATTTCTTAAATGTACTTTGTGACCAAAATAACCACAGATTCACAATACCTAGTGAAGATGTTTCTTCACTGAATGGCAAATCCCTTGCCGAGACCAGCTCCCGAGTCAAGGGAATGTCATCTGTTCATCTCCCCAGTGAAATTCTGTCAATATTTGTTATTCATCGCAGGGATGGAAGTTGCGCTGGCTGAGCCGGCATTTAATTACCCGTCTCTAATTGTTCTTGAGATTGTGATGTTGGTGAGCATTACAATCCTTGATGTGTGGGTGCACCCACAATGCTGCGAGGGAGAGTTTCCAATACTATGACCAAGCAGTACATTTCTAAGTCAGGATGGTGTGCAGCTTGGAGGGCAACTCCTGTGATTTTGTCCCCCTGCCCCTACTAGCTGGTAGAGAAGGTGGCATTGAAGGTACGGTCCAAAGTCTGTAGTCCAGATCAACACTCTAAAACTGATTGTCATTTTAACTAACCATAGTCTAACCGTGTATCTTTGCCACAGCATCTTGCCACCTTGAAACAAAGCAGATCCCCAAGGGTACTATTGAACATGAAGTTGTGGAATTTACACCGTGGACTGGCAATACAGATGGGATACCACTGCTACAGATCACAGCTTTCACGTGTCAACAGTTTATCACAGTCTAAATCATGTTTCTCCTTACCCCGAAACAATGTTGAGCCTTTAATGGGTTGCAGTAGTTGAGGGTGTCAGTGAGTGACTCACTTCAAGATTAATAGCATCAGGCCATACCTGTACTGCATAATTCTCCCTGCCCCGTGGATTAGGTGCTAGTCAAACGTGTGCATTGTTTTCTTGGTCACACAAGATTCCTCCAATCGATCGCCATTGATATTACACCCATATTTTGAGCAAAGTTGCGGTCTCTGAAGGCAGTTCCACAGCTATGATAACTGGAATATAAGGGCCACTGTGATCTCCGACAGAGGCTGATGTTGGCAACTGCTCAATAATTCTCCCCCCCCCCCTCCCAATAGTTAACGTTGCAGCGATTGTGGTCCTGTCCCGGGGAAGTGTGCTCTCTCCACGTGCATCTCTCGCTACCTAGTGGCCATGGCGGCAGCGGATCTATTGGGCATTATCGTCGATGTGCTGTTAAATAAGATTTTGGGGTCACATTTCCCACTGTCTTTCCTGCACAATCTGACCGTGTGTTCCCTCAGACGCACTCTCCTCCACTCAGCGACAGACAGACAGTTCAGTCTGGACAACAGGCCTTTTCACCATTGACCGGTTCATCGCCATTTGTTGCCCGGTGCTGAAGGTTCACTATTGTACGGAGAAGACAGCGACTGTGGTGCTGTGGACAGTGGGTGTCCTCGGCTGTTTGAATAACATCCCATGGTATTTCACATTTGAATCGGAATACACAATTGACGAGGTTTCTTGGCGGTGCCAAACAAAGTCCAGCTTTTATACCTCGTCTGCGTGCTCGGCGTTCGCTTGGTTTGATGTCATTTTAACCCCTTGCGTCCCATTCTTTCTGATTCAGCTGCATAACGCCATCAGAGTCGGACACATTTTAATAGGCAGCAGAGTCCGTAAGGGGCCGCGGGGCCGGAGCCGACGAGAATGACCCGGAGATGGAGAACCGCCGAAAGTCCATCATTTTGCCCCTCAGCATCTCCGGCAGCTTCATCCTACTGTGGATGCTGCACCTTCTTCTACCACCAAATCACGAGTCGAAACGAATTTGAGCGCATCGAGAACCCTTTGTTTATCGCCCAGCGGACGGGGGCGATGTTCCTGCTTCTGACTTGTTGCACAAACACATTTATTTACGCAGCGACTCAAGCTAAATTTAGCGAGGAGCTGAAGAACGGAGCACGGTACATCTTCAATGCTGCCTAATACCTCCGCCCTAAACTGGATTTTTAAATCTGCAGTGCCTGGCGTTAACTGGCGTTTGACAGCGCGGGAAATCGATTTTACTAAAGGTGCCAGAGCAGAATGAGTTCAAATATACCAGGTTTGGAGGAGCACCAAGACCGTCCCTTGTAGCTTAGAATGTTACAGCAACACCGCCCGGCTATAGGACTTTCACCCAAGTTGGCAAACTCAGTCAAGTTCTTGTGTTAGGGGAGTGTTTTCCAAAAGGCTCTAATCACAGTACAACACAAAATGTCTGCATTGAACACTTGGACTACACATCATCCCTACCCCTGCATGTACCGAATTAAAAACCTCCCAAACAACACTATCGTATTTGTTTCAACCACCACCCCAGGCAGGTCATTCCATGAACTCGCCACTTTGGGTTAAAAACAAAACTTTACTCTAGTGTCCCATTGGATCTCAATAACATCACCGCTAATCTTCTGCACTCCAAGGAACTCGTGTCTCCATCATGGGATAGCAGAGCTGGTCCTTGCCCTCAACAACTTCTCCTACTCCTCCCACTTCCTCCAAATCCAAGACATAGCTATGGGCACTCGCACGAGCTCCAGCTCTGCCAGCCTCTTTGTTGAGTACATCGAACAACCCCTGTTCCAGACATACCGTACAGGGCCCTAAGCCAGAACTCTACCTCCACTACATTGACGACTGCATTGGTGCTACCTCCTGCACCCATGCAGAACTCACTCACTTCATCAACTTCATGACTAATTTCCATCCTGCACTCAAATTCACTCAGACCATCTCTGGCATCTCCCTACCATTTCTATATCTCACAGTCTCCATCAGGGGAGAGAC
Source organism: Raja brachyura (assembly GCA_963514005.1). The sequence continues at coordinate 6,924,174 of OY740803.1, read as the reverse complement.
TATTGACCGACATCTATTACAAACTCACTGACCATAGGTATCTAGACTACACTTCTTCTCACCCTGCTTCCTGTAAAGACTCTATCCCCTACTACCAATTTGTCCGTCTACGCCACATCTGCAGCCAGGATGAGGTGTTTCAAATCAGGGCATTGGAGATGTCCTGGGCCTCCTCTATTGTCAGAGTGGGGCCCAGCGCAAATTGGAGGAACAGCACCTCATATTTCACTTGGGCAGCTTACACCCCAGCGGTATGAACATTGACTTCTCTAACTTCAAGTAACCCTTGCCTTCCATCTCGCTGCATCCCTCCCCAGTTCTCCGACCAGTCTTACTATCTCCGACTACATTTTATCTCTGCACCGTCCACTCCCCTGACATCAGTCTGAAGGGTCTCGACCCGAAACGTCACCCATTCCTTCTCTCCAGAGATGCTACCTGCCTTACTAAGTTGCTGCAGCTCTTTGTGTCTACCTTTCATTTCTACCTGCTCCTTATAGGATAACCCTTCATATCAGGAATCAGCCAAATCTATTTTGGACTTCTTCCAATACTGGCATGTAATAAATAGTGGACCAAAATAATGAAAAGCACCCTACAGATGAGCTCACCAGAACTCTGTACAACTGTAACAATATCATTTCTAATTCTTTACTCTTGCAATAAAGACCAATACATCATTTGTTACTAACCTTTTGTGATTCACGCACAAGAACTCTTAGATCCTTCTGTACTTTGCAATATTTTTCCATTACATCATGGTCTGCCGTTAGATTCCTGCTGCTGAGATGCATGATCTCTTGCCCACATTAAATTTCACAAATGGCCACACACAAACAGTCGTAGGCACCTAGAATGCGCTGTTAGGAATGGTACCAGTAGCAGATACTACAGTGACATCTAAGAGACATTTAGATAGGCAGATGGATATGCAGGGAATGCAGACCATGTGCAGGCAGATGTTAGGAGGACTCTTTCTAACTTCTACAGGTGTACAGTAGAGAGCTTGCTGACTGGTTGCATCGTGGCTTTGTTCGGCAACTTGAGCGCCCTGGAGAGGATAAGACTACAAAAAGTAGTAAACACTGCCCAGTCCATCATCGGCTCTGACCTTCCTTCCATCGAGGGGATTTATCGCAGTCGCTGCCTCAAAAAGGCTGGCAACATCATCAAGGACCCACACCACCTGGCCACACACTCATCTCCCTGCTACCTTCGGGTAGAAGGTACAGGAGCCTGAAGACTGCAACAACCCGGTTTAGGAATAGCTACTTCCCCACAGCCACCAGGCTATTAAACCTGGCTCGGACAAAACTCTGAACATTAATATCCCTCCATCTGTTATTTGCACTTTATTAATTTATTAATTCATGTGTGTATTTATGTATAGAATTGTAGTCAATGCCTTCTATGTTCTGTTGTGCTATGCAAAGAAAGATTTTCATTGTCCTGTCAGGGACTCATGACAATAAACTCTTTTGACTTTGACTTTGATGTTTAGTTTAAAGTGGCATCTGGGTCATACAGACATTGTGGGCCGAAGGGCCCATTTCCATGCTGTATTCTATATTATAAACTCCATTTGCCTAGTCTTCACCCACTCATGCAACCTATCCTTCCCTAATACCTAGAGCTTCTTTTGTGCAACAGTCCCGCTAGGCAAATTCAAAAATCTTCTAAACATCTCACTGCATCTGCCGGTTCCACTCTGCTGACTCTGTTACAACTTGGGAAAACTAAGATGCTCATTAAAATCATGTTGACTTTAGTACATTCGGTTTTTTTTTGCACTACTTCAGATCACACTCCAACTTTTCTCAATGCTGTTTTGCATATGATTGCACTGATATTACTGTAAATATGCGAGTTTCATGTGAACATCACAATAAACAAATTGAAACTGAACTTGGCGTGATTATGTCTCTTTTAAATGACCGATTGTTTCTTCACAGAATATCGACTCCAGCATCTTACCAACAACAAATATTAAGCTAACAGGCCTAGAGTTACTCACCTTTTCATTTCATTCCAGAAATTGAAATCACATTTGCAGTTTTCCAACACACTGGTACCTTCCTGAAACAGTTTTTTTGAAGACTTCAATAGCTTCCCCAAAACACAAAATAGACAATAGGTGCAGGAGTAGGCCATTCGGCCGCTCGAGCCAGCACAACCATTCAATGTGATCATGGCAGATCATCCCGAATCAGTACCCCGTTCCTGCCTTCTCCCCATATCCCATGACTCTGCTATCTTTAAGAGCCCTATCTATCTCTCTCTTGAAAGTATCCAGAGAACCGGCCTCCACCGCCCTCTGAGGCAGAGAATTCCACACTCACAACTCTGTGAGAAAAAGCGTTTCTTCATCTCCTTTCTAAATGGCTTACCCCTTATTCTTAAACTGTGGCCCCTGGTTCTGGACTCTCTCAACATCAGGAACCTGTTTCCTGCCTCTAGCGTGCCCAAATCCTTAATCTTATGTTTCAATAAGATATCCTGTCATCCTTCTAAAGCCCAGTCGCTCCATTCTCTCAGCATATGACAGTTTCGCCATCCCGGGAATTAACCTTGTGAACCTACGCTGCACTCCCTCAATAGCAAGAACATCCTTCCTCAAATTTGGAGACCAAAACGGCACACAAAACGGCAAAAACAAGTGGGCAGCTTATTATCTCAATGGGGTTAGGTTAGGTAAGGGGGAGGTGCAGCGAGACCTGGGCGTCCTTGTACGCCGGTCACTGAAAGTTGGCGTGCAGGTACAGCAGGCAGTGAAGAAAGCTAACGGAATGTTGGCCTTCATACAAGAGGACTTTAGTATAGGAGTAAAGAGGTTCTTCTGCAGTTGTATAGGGCTCTGGTGAGACCACATCTGGAGTATTGTGTACAGTTTTGGTCTCCTAATTTGAGGAAGGACATCCTTGTGATTGAGGTAGTGCAGCGTAGGTTCACGAGATTGATCCCTGGGATGGCGGGACTGTCATGAGGAAAGATTGAAAAGACTAGGCTTGTATTCACTGGAGTTTAGAAGGATGAGGGGATATCTTATAGAAACATATAAAATTATAAAAGGACTGGACAAGCTAGATGCAGTAAAAATGTTCCCAACGTTGGGAGAGTCCAGAACTTGGGGCCACAGTCTTAGAATAAAGAGGTCATTTAATACCGAGGTGAGAAAAAATATTTTCACCCAGAGAGTTGTGAATTTATGGAATTCCCTGGCAGAGGGCAGATGAGGCCAAATCACTGGATGGATTTAAGAGAGTTAGATAGAGCTCTAGGGGCCAGTGGTCAAGGGATATGGGGAGAAGGCAGGCACGGGTTATTGATAGGGGACGATCACCCATGATCACAATGAATGGCGGCATTGGCTCGGGGCCGAATGGCCTCCTCCTGCACCTATTTTCTATGTTTCCACAATACTTCAGGTGTGGTCTCACTAGGGCCCTGAACAACTGCAGAAGGACCTCTTTGCTCCTATACTCAACTCCTCGTGTTATGAAGGCCAACATGCCATTCACTTTCTTCACTGCCTGCTGTACCGGCAAGATTCAGTGACTGATGACCAAGGACCTCCAGATCTCGTTGTACTTCCCCTTTTCCCAACCTGACACCATTTGGATAATAATCCGCTTCCTGTTTTTGCTACCAAAGTGGATAACCTCACATCCACATTAAACTACATCTGCCCACTCACCCAACCCGTCCAACCCACCCTGCATTCTCCTAGCATCCTCCTCACAGTTCACACCCAGCTTTGTGTCATCTGCAAATGTGCTAATGTTACGTAGTCCCTTCATCTAAATCATTAATATATATTGTAAATAGCTGCGGTCCCAGCACCGAGCCTTGCGATACCCCACTAGCCTGCCATTCTGAAAGGGACACATTAATCACTACTCTTTGCTTCCTGTCTGCCAACCAATTTTTTTAATCCATGGCAGCACTCTACCCCTAATACCAGTTTTGAGGCATTTGTTTGTGGATGTGTCTATACACGTCAGAGTTCATTATGCTACTACCATTAGCAGTTGCATAATCAATGAATATTAGTGAGTCAGTACCGTCAGCAGCCATACATACCCAGGCCATAACACCCCCACCACCGTGTTTCACAGATGAGGCAGAGTGCTTTGAATCTTGGGCAGTTCCTTCTCTCCTCCATACTTTGCTCTTGCCATCACTCTGATATAAGTTAATCATCATCTCACCTGTCCCCAAGACCTTTTTTCCAGAATTGTGGTTGCTCTTTTAAGTACTTCTTTGCAAACTGTAACTCGTCCATCCTATTATTGCGGCTAACCAGTGGTTTGCATCTTGCAGTGTAGCCTCTGTATTTCTGTTCATGAGGTCTTCTGCGGACAGTGGTCATTGACAAATCCACGCATGACTCCTGAAGAGTGTTTCTGATCTGTCGGACAGGTGTTTGGGGATTTTTCTTTATTATCGAGAGAATTCTTCTGTCATCAGCTGTGGAGGTCTTCCTTGGCCTGCCAGTCCCTTTGCGATTAGTAAGCTCAACAGTGCTCTCTTTCATAGAAACATAGAAAATAGGTGCAGGAGTAGGCCATTCGGCCCTTCGAGCCTGCACCGCCATTCAATGTGATCATGGCTGATCATCCAACTCAGTATCCCGTACCTGCCTTCTCTCCATACCCCCTGATCCCTTTAGCCACAAGTGCCACATCTAACGCCCTCTTAAATATAGCCAATGAACTGGCCTCAACTACCTTCTGTGGCAGAGAATTCCAGAGACTCACCACTCTCTGTGTAAAGAATGTTTTCCTCATTTCGGTCCTAAAGGAATTCCCCCTTATCCTTAGACAGTGACCCCTTGTTCTGGACTCCCCCAACATCGGGAACAATCTTCCAGCATCCAGCCTGTCCAACCCCCTAAGAATTTTGTAAGTTTCTACAAGATCCTCCCTCAATCTTCTAAATTCCAGCGAGTACAAGCCGAGTCTATCCAATCTTTCCTCATATGAAAGTCCTGACATCCCAGGAATCAGTCTGGTGAATCTTCTCTGTACCCCCTCTATGGCAAGGATGTCTTTCCTCAGATTTGGAGACCAAAACTGTACGCAATACTCCAGGTGTGGCCTCACCAAAACCCTGTAGAACTGCAGTAGAACCTCCCTGCTCCTACACTCAAATCCTTTCGCTATGAATGCTAACATACCATTTGCTTTCTTCACTGCCTGCTGCACCTGCATGCCTACTTTCAATGACTGGTGTACCATGACACCCAGGTCTCGTTGCATCTCCCCCTTTCCTAATCTGCCACCATTCAGATAATAGTCTACCCTCATGTTTTTGCCACCAAAGTGGATAACCTCACATTTATCCACATTATACTGCATCTGCCATGCATCTGCCCATTCACTCAGCCTATCCAAATCACCCTGCAGCCTCCAAGCATCCTCCTCACACCTAACTATACCCCCCAGCTTGGTATCATCTGCAAATTTCTTCTTAATGATGATCCAAACAGTTGATTTTGGTAAGCCTAAAGTTTGGCGGATGTCTCTAAGTTTTATTCTAGTCTCATAATGGCTTCTTTGACTTTCATTGGCACAACGTTGGTCCTCATGTTGGTAAACAGCAGTACAAGTTTACAAATGTGATGGAAAGACTGGAGGAAAGACCAGGTGTTGAGAGCTCCTTATACCTGCACTGAGGAGGCATTTAAACACACCTGAGCAATTACAAACACCTGTGAAGCCATGTGTCCCAAACATTATGGTGCTCTGAAATGAGTGGACTATGTATAAACACAGCTGTAATTTCTACAAGGTGAAACCAAAATGTATAAAAAAAATACCCTCTAATAAAATCTGACAAAGTGCACTTTCACCACATGTGATTTTTTTTCCTATTACATGGAAACATAGAAAATGGGTGCAGGATGAGGCCATTCGCCCCTTCAAGCCAGCACCACCATTCATTGTGATCATGGCTGATCGTTCCCTATCAACAACCCGTGCCTGCTTTCTCCCCATATCCCTTGACTCCACTAGCCCCTAGAGCTCTATCTAACTCTCTTAAATCCATCCAGTGACTTGGCCTCCACTGCCATTTGCGGCAGGGAATTCCGTAAATTCACAACTCTCTGGGTGAAAAAGCTTTTTCTCACCTCAGTCTTACATGACCTCCCCTTTATTCCCCCCTCATCCTTCTAAACTCAAGTGAATACAAGCCTAGTCTTTTCAATCTTTCCTTATAGGACAGTCCCGTCATCCCAGGGATCATTCTCATGAGCCTACGCTGCACTGCCTCAATCACAAGGATGTCCTTCCTCAAATTAGACCAAAACTGTACACAATACTCCAGATGTGATCTCACCAGAGCCCTATACAACTGCAGAAGAACCTCTTTACTCCTATACTGAAATCCTCTTGTTATGAAAGCCAACATTACAAATCTCAAATTGTGGAGTACAGAGGCAAATAAATAAATGATGGGGGTTACACAAAAAGCTGGAGAAACTCAGCGGGTGCAGCAGCATCTAAGGAGCGAAGGAGATAGGCGACGTTTCGGGTCGAGACCCTTCTTCAGACTACCACCAGTCTGAAGAAGGGTCTCGACCCGAAACGTCGCCTATCTCCTTCGCTCCTTAGATGCTGCTGCAACCGCTGAGTTTCTCCAGCTTTTTGTGTAACCCTCGATTCTCCAGCATCTGCAGTTCCTTCTTTAACAAATAAATGATGGGTCTTTGTCCCAAACATTATGGAGGGGTTAAGCTAGAGGTTTATATTATATAGAGGCATGCAATCAGCGATATACAACATGAGAATAAGCCCTCAGCTCAACTAGTCCATACCAACCAATACATCCATATTAGCTAATTTTATTAGCTTGCCTTTGCTCGAATCCTTCTATGACCCTCTGTACATGAATAGAAACGAGCCAGAGCATGGAAACAGGACGTTTGACCCATCTGGTCCATATCCACCAAGGTGCCTTAACTAACCGACTCATTTGCCCATGTTTGGCTCATATCCCTCTAAACCTTTCCTATTTATGTTGTGTCTTTTAATATTTATAGTAACTGCCTCAACTAGCTCCTCTGGCAGCATGTTCCAACCACCCACCACCTTCTGAGTGAAAAACTTAACCCTTGTGTTGAGGGAGTCCAGAACCAGGGGCCACGGCTTAAGAATAAGGGGTAAGCAATTTAGAACAGAGACGAGGAAACACTTTTTCACAGAGTTGTGAGTCTGTGGAATTCTCCGCCTCAGAGGGCGGTGGATGCTTTCAAGAGAGAGCTTGACAGAGTTTTTAAAGATAGCAGAGTCAGGGGATATGGGGAGAAGACAGGAACGGGGTACTGATTGTGGATGATCAGCCATGATCACATTGAATGGCGGTGCTGGCTCGAAGGGCCGAATGGCCTACTCCTGCACCTATTGTCTACTCTCTTGTTCCCCTTCTTAAATAAAGGGGCACATTAGCACCCTCCAGTCTCTGATACTTCACCTATGGATAACAAAACCACAACACTCTCTCCCTAGGCCCCAGCACTTCGTTCAATTGCTACCCGCAAAGTCCCAAAGTGGACCTGGTAGAGCTCTGAAGATTTATCCGCCTTTAAGCTTTTCACACCCAGCAACATCGATTGTAATGACTTTGTTTCATGTCTCCTCCAAGTTATAGATAGATAAGCAATATTCATCCTGTGGTCCCACACATAAATCACCTCACTGATCCTTGAGGGAACCTACTCTCTCATTACCCTTTTGTTCTTCATATAGAAGTAGGATTCTCCTTAATCTTATTGCCAAACACTGCACTAGGAACTCACAGCCACTCCTCCAATGACAGCTCCAATAAAGACAGACTCTTGCGACTGAGCCGATATTGACTTAATCTCCATATTTCTGTCTTACCGCTGTATCTTTTAATTTGCATTCCCACCAGGACCCGCATCAGGCTCATCAACAACAAGCCCTGGTTTACAGCAGAATTCAGACACCTCCACCAGTCGAAAGAGGAGGCCTACAGGAGTGGGGATGCAGACTGCTACAGGCAGGTCAAGTACAAGCTGAGAAGAGGAATCAGAGCTGCCAAGGAAAGGTACTCTGAAGAATTCATTAGCCGAGAACTTACTCCTCAACGTCTCAGATTTCTTACAAGCAATCACCAGCTACAAGAGGAAAACCTCCCGTTCCTTGGACAATCGTCAGCTGATCAACGACCTGAACGAGTTCTACTGCAAGTTCCATAGGCAGAAACATAACCCCGGTACCCCCACCCACTCCTCCCCAATCATCACTTCACACCTACTTACAGCCTGACTCCAGTCTGCAAAGACTGGGCCCTCATCCACTACCCACCCCCTCCTTGCTGCCCAACATCAGTCTGGCCTTTTCTCCATCATTAACAATAGCAATTGAGGAAGTGGAAAAGCTCTTCAGGCGACAGAAAAGCCAGAAATCTCCAGGACCAGACAATGTTTTCCCCTCTGCCCTCAAGCTCTGTGCCGAACAATTGGCACCGGTCTACACAGACATTTTCAATCGGTCCCTGCAAACCTGCACTGTCCCTGCCTGCTTCAAAGTCTCCACTATTGTTCCCATACCCAAAAAGCCATGGATTACTGGTCTTAATGACTACAGGCGTGTCACACTGACCTCTGTAATCATGATGACCCTTGAAAGACTAGTACTGGCCCACCTGAAAAATATCCCAAACCCCCTGTAGTTTGCATACCGGACCAATAGATAGGTGGATGACACAGTTAACCTGGGCCTGCACTTCATCCTCCAGCACCTAGACCACCAGGGGATCTATGCAAGGATTTTGTTTGTGTATTTTAGCTCTGCATTCTACACCATTGTGCCAGAGCTACTACACTCCAAACTCTCCCAGTTGACTGTGCCTGAACCCCTCTGTCGGTGGATCACCAACTTCCTGACAGACAGGAAGCAGCATGTGAGGCTAGGAAAGCACATCTCGGACCCGCAGACCCTCAGCATAGGAGCACCGCAAGGCTGCGTACTCTCCCCTCTCTCCTCACCGACTGCACCTCCAGACTCCACTGTTAAGGAATCTGAACAGACAGAAAATGACACAGCTGGCATCCTGGTGCCATCGCAACAACCTGGAGCTCAATGCTCTTAAGACAGCGGAATTGATTGTAGACTTTAGTAGAGCTCCCTCTCCCCTCCCCCCACTCACCATCGACAACACCAGTCACATATGTGGAGTCATTTAAGTTCCTTGGAACCAACATCTCCAGGTTCCTTAAATGGGAGGCCACCATCGACTCCACAGTCAAAAAGGCCCAACAGAGGATGTACTTCCTGCAGCCGTTGAGGAAGCACTATCTGCCACAGGCAACGATGGCCCAGTTTTATACTGCCATCATATTGTCTGTCCTCACGTTCTCCATCATTGTCTGGTTTGGCTCAGGCACCAAGCATGACATCTGGAGGCTGCAGTGCATCTTTCGATCAGCTGAGGAGGTTATTGGCTGCAACTTTCCCTCCCCCCCCCCCCCATTAACAAACTGTACACTGCAAGGGCCAGGAAGCGAGCGGGTAAGATCATTTCTGACCCCTCTCACCCTGGCCACAAATTCATTGAATCACTTCCCTCTGGAAGGCAACTCCGGACTGTCAAAGCTGCCACAGCCAGACATAGAAACAGCTTTTTTCCACAAGCAGAAGTTCTACTCAACAGCAAGAAGTCTGAAGCTTCCTTTTGCTCTGGTATTTATTTAATTCTTCACATGTTTAAGTTATGTTTTATTTTTAATTGTCTACTGTAAATCGTGTTGCTACTTGCAAGCAAAGCACCAAGGCAAATTCCTTGTATGTATACATACTTGGCTAATAACATTTATTCAATTCAACTCAATTATTCAATTCAGCCCTTGCTTGTCAAGAATCAATCTATCTAGGCCGTTATCTTCAAAGATTTGGCTTCTACCATTCATTAAGTGACCCAGGTTGCAGCTTTGTGAAGCTTTGGTTCGGTCACATTTGGAGTGGTAGGTAATGCCAGTGATCGTGTGGAAACAGGCCCTTCGGCCCAACTTGCCCACACCAACCACCCAATATCTCAACTGCACTAGTCCCACCTAGTCATAGAGTGATATTGTGGGGAAAAAGCCCTTCGGTCCAACTTGCTCACAACAGCCAACATGTTTCAGCTACATTAGTCCCATCTGCCTGCATTTGGTCCATATCCCCCCAAACCAGTCCTATCCATGTACCTGTCTGTTTAAACGTTGGGATAGTTCCCAGCCTCAACTACCTCCTCCGGCAGCTTGTTCCATACATCCACCACCCTTTGTGTGAAAAAGTTACCGCTCAGGTTACTATTAAATCTTTTCCCCTTCACCATAAAACTATGTCCTCGGTTCACCTACTCTGGGCAAGAGACTGTGCATCTACCAGATCTATTGCTCCCATTATTTTGTACACTTCCATAAATTCACCCCTCATTCTCGTGCACTCCAGGGAATAGAGTCCCAGCCTACTCAACCTCTCCTTATAGCTTATACCCACTTAGTCCTGGCAACTTCCTCGTAAATATGATACGATTGAGCTTTATTTATCCCTGGAGGTAAATCTTCTCTGTACCCTTTCCAGCTTGACATCTTTCCCATATTATGGTGCCCAGAACTGAACACAATACTCTAAATGCAGTCTCACCAATGTCTTATACAACTGCAACATGATCTCCCAACTTCTATACTCACTACTCTGACTGATGAAGGCCAATGTACCAAAAGCCTGTTTAAACCACCGTATCGACTTGAGACTCAAGGAACCATGCACCTGTTCTCCTAGATTCTCTGCTCTACAACACTCTCCAGAGCCTTACCAATCGCTGCATAGGTCCTGTCCATGTAAGACTTTCCAAAATGCAACACCTCACATTTCTCTGTATTAAATTCCATCAACCATTCCTCAGCCCACCTGGCCATTCGATCATGATCCTGCTGCAATTTTTCACAAGCATCTTCACTATCTGCAAAACCACCCACTTTTGTATCATCAGCAAACTTGCTAATCTTGCCCTGTATGTTCTCATCCAAATCATTGATGTAGATGACAAACAGTAACAGGCCCAGTACCAAACCCTGAGGCACACCACCAGTCATAGGCCTCCAGTCCAAGAAGCATCAATTGCCAGTTGCCACACTAAAGGAAGGATGTGGAGGTTGTAAAGGGCTGATAAGACAGTATACATGCTACCGTGCAAACAAACACAAGGACATATTTATGCCATACTGTTCCCTGTTAGTCAACCAATTTTCTATCCATGCCACAAAATGCTGGAGTAACTCAGCGGCACAGGCGGCATGTCTGGAGAGAAGGAATGGGTGATGTTTCGGGTCAAGACCCTTCTTCCATACCAGCAGGTCAGTCAGTATCGCTCCAAAATGGATCGGTGGCATTTTGGGTTGGGACTCTTCTAAAAACTGATGGGGAGGGGGGGGGGGGTAGAAGAGAGGAGGAACAGGACAGCATGGCAGGTGAATGTTAACACAGGACAGGGGTGGGGAGATAAGGATTGAAGAGCTGCAAATTGTGAAGCTAGATGTTAGGAAAGGGGGGGGAAATAGGTGCGAGTCGGGGTGGGGCCTGGGCGGGGAGGGGGAAGGGTTAGAGGTTACTGATGGAGAATTAATATTCATACATTGGGTTGTAAACTGACCAAGCAGAATGAGGTTTCTATGTTTGCCATAATTATGGGCCTACGGGCCTATTCCCTTGCTGCTGCGGTCGATGAAACCCCGTTCCCAGGCAGCACACAATTCAAGAAGGACAGCACCAGAGATCAAGATGGATCCCAGATGCTGGAGCTGCCAAGGAATAGGATTTACAATCACTTAGGGAGGTAGGGAATGATTATGGGAAGTCAACATGGTTTATGCTGGGGAAATCTCGTACAAATCTTGATCAAGTTAGTTTTGAGGTTTAAGAAAATCGATGAAGAAAGTCTGGTAGATGTGGTGTACATGAACTTTGGTAAAGCTTTAGACTTTAATTTCATTGATGTCTGAAATTAATATTAATCTAGTTTAGTATTAGCAAATGACCAAAGAAGAAAAACGTATCATTTACCTCTCTGCTTTTTCCAGAGCCCATTCTCTGTGACCCATGGTTCACTCATCCTTCCTCCACCCCACACACTTTCCCATGCATCTGCAGAAGCAACAAGAGTTGTCCCTAGCCCAACTTCACCTCCATCCAGGGACCCAACAGACCATCCAGACCAGACAGAGGTTTACACACCTCCTCCAACCTCTTCTATGCATTTGGTGGCCTCGTCCACATTGGCAAAAAACAAGCAAACACTAGGCAAATGTTTTGGGTAGCTGGCAGCCCAGTGGCATAACATTGAATTTCAGATAAACCCCTCATTATCCACCTAGTTCTTCCTACCCCTCCCCAAGAACAACTTTTCAGTCCTGCCCTCTCAACCAGTTCTTTCCCCTCCTCTATCCAATCACCCGTCATTTTCTATTGTGCTCCCCAATTTCCTTCCCCCACCCCACTGTCTCCTGCAACCCAGCATCCCTCCCTCTGGTTCTACATTTCACTCATCACCTCCCTCAGATTCCAGCATCTGCACCCCTCTTCTCCATATCACCTCGACTTGGTCACCATCACCCATTGCTCCCCCCCTCCACCTTATCTGCCAATCCTTCCCCTGGATACACATCATCTGTCAACTCTTGCCCCAACCCTTCTCTCTTGCCTCTCTCTACAGCCATCTCTCCTCTACTCCAGTCTGAAGGCCCAGATTCAATTCCCTTCACAGAACTGCCTGACCCACCAAGCACCTCCAGCCATTTTGACTTGTAATTTTATAAATGTTGCTGTTCCCAAATATTGGCTGAATAAAAATGAGGCACTATCACCTGACCAGACACTGGTATGGGAACAATGCTGAATATAATTATAGATTTTCACCTTGTACTCTTACCAGAACCCCAGGAATAAGCAAGAAAAAATAAGCCACAAATGAGAATAAACTGTGTACTGACGACTAAGTAAGGATGGGAACAAAGGGCACCAAGAGAGCGAAGTCCTAGAATAACAGCGGGACAGGCAGCATCTCTGGAGAGAAGGAATGGGTAACGTTTCATGTCGGGACCAGAGTGCTGGAGTAACAGTGGGACAGGCAGCATCTCTGGAGAGAAGGAATGGGTAACGTTTCATGTTGGGACCAGAGTGCTGGAGTAACAGTGGGACAGGCAACATCTCTGGGGAGAAGGAATGGGCGACGTTTCATGTCGGGACCAGAGTGCAAACTGCCTTCAATACATTCACAATACAGTTGCAGCCTTTGGTTAATCACTCCAAGCCTATCACAAGAGAACAGGCACATGCCGTGAGTAATTACTCAGGGTAGGCAGGCAGTCGGCTTTAAAAGAAATCTTAAACCGCGCATGCGCAGATTGTTCTCCTCTCCGTTAGCTGCCAGTCGACTTTTTTAAAGTCTTCAAAAGCCATATCTCTTAATAAAGAACCGTATTTCCCGGCAATGAAGATACACCTGCGTCGAAGACGCACCCCCATTTTGAGTTGATAAATTTTGAAAGAAGGCTGGCGGGACATAGAATTTCTCATGCTCAAAAAAATACAAAGAGTAACAATTCAATTTGCCCAAGGCTTCCAAATCTCCTTCATTCTGAATTATTGAATGGGTGGGGCGTGGAGGGTGACGGCAGTGGGAAAAACTGAAGCACACCTGAACAAGTTGAATCAGTTGTGAGCTTATTGAATGACAATACTAGTTGAAGGGACCAATTAGGGGGGAGTTCCTTTCACAGCGTATGGAGAGTCTAGCCAGGGGTAAAGTTGCGGGGAGGGCAGGAGCGTTGAGGAGGTGGTCGGGGAGCATGCCAGCAACCCACTCATTCACCGATACTGCGGCGCTCCGGGCGGGGAGCCACTGCATTGTGGCCGGGGAGGGAAGTAGCTCGGGTGGCTGCGAGCGGCTGCCGGGACCTCAGCACCTTCTGGCAGCCCGCTAACCTGTGGCAGTGCTCTCCGTCTGAACAGTTGAGGGGACCAACTCAAGAACAAAGATCATAGAGCGGAGCGGGTCAACGGGCGATGGATAACAGTACAACGGGCAGCGAAGCCTACTCCTGTGTCAGCGTAAACAAGGGACCAATTGAGGTTACTCGCGCTGACACTGGAGTAAGCTCCACCGTCCACTGTCCTGTTATCCATCACCCGCTGACCCGCTCTCGAGCTGGTTGCTGGCATTATCCCCGACCCCCTCCTTCACAACGCTCCTGCCCTCCCGCAACTTTACCCCTGGCCGGAATTCCCACACGCTGTGAACGGAACGCTTCCCCACCCCCCAGCGGCGCAGTCCTTTTACAGCCGCTTCCCAACAGCTGCTAGGAATGAGGGATAGACTTGGCTATCCAAGCCGCATGTAAAATTCCGTGCCCTATTTTTGGGTTAAAAGAAATAGCGTCTTCATCGCCAGGAAATGCGGTATTTTAAAACACATAGCTCAAAGAAATCTACTTACCACATTATTTGTGCAAACTCCATTCTTCTCTTTGTTTCTCAAGGCACTCTTAAGATAATGACAATCCAGGTTTGCAAAACCCGCTAAAAACTTATGCTGCGGATGCGCAGTACGCTGCTGCGGATGCGCAGTACGCTGCTGCGGATGCGCAGTACGCTGCTGCGGATGCGCAGTACGCTGCTGCGGATGCGCAGTAGGCTGCTGCGGATGCGCAGTAGGCTGCTGCGGATGCGCAGTAGGCTGCTGCGGATGCGCAGTATGCAATCCACAGTGCAACGACGGAATCTCGGCTGCCTTCAGCTCCCCTTATCGTGAAGCATTGAAGCAGCATCGAGGGCACGTGAGCTGCACGCACCTTCGCGAATTACATGTACTGCGCATGAAAGGCATCTCTTAGATAGGCATAATTCTCCCGTGCCGTTACTATTTATATTTAATAATTATCATTTTATAATTTTAGTCAGGGTAGGCAGTGCCTACCTTGCCTACCCTGACGGCACGTGCCTGCATGAAAATGCACATTCATTCAGTTGTGTAGCCATATGAACAAAAATGACATTCATGTCTCACCTGCAGAGAATATTTACCACTCCAAATAATAATTATATGCAACAAAGCACACTTTTAATTCAACTTCTAACTGTAACTCAACCATTGCAGATCTTCAACCCAAAAGGAAACAGGAAGGACTAGTCAATTGTCAACTCGCTCGTCTAAATGTTGCATCAAGCAAGTGATCTCTTTATTCATCTCGTTACGCAAATGTTGCAACAATCAGTAAACAGTGAGAAAATAAATGTGGAAACCCATATTCGGTGACATCTTAAGGCCAATTTAATTGTAAAGTCTTATTTTACACTAGTGTAAGGCAACCAAAAATAAATTTTAAAAAATAAAGCACGCACTCTCACAATTTCTACATAAATAGGAAGCAATCAAGCATTCTGAACTTAATACAAGTCCACATGTGTAGACATTTAAATCTGGATTAAATACTGTATACATCAAGCTATAAACTCCACTTTAATGTTATTGGGAGAAACATTTATCGTTTTTTTTACATCTTATGGTCTCTTTGTGCAGCCATTTTTCAGCAGGGATGCAATTTACGATGTGTATCATGCATTAAAATGCTCAGGCTCGGGCTTTGCTCCCTGAAGTAATGCACATTCATTCTACTCCACTCCAGATACAAAATGCGAGCAGCCTTGATTTGCTCACTATCCTTTTGCTTTTATTACACAATTATCAAAAGTCTAGAAAACTTTGTAAACCTGTGGTGTAGATGCAGTGCTCATCTTTCTTCTCTCCTCTCTGGAATTCCAGATTCTATTAAGGTTACCTTGTATCGCTGTAGGCAGCCACAGATGCTTTTCACAAACCCCTTCGAGAGGGGAAACAGAGGGAAACCTATGTCAGGGTAACCTCGCTTCTCAGGGAGAAAGCTACGATAACTCTTTCGCCGCCTTTTTGGCTTGACAATAGCTTGGGACGAAGCCTTCTGTTCTGATGTTAGGGAAGTCTCAGCTGTAGCCTGCAATTGGTCAGTAGAATCCATCTCCAGACATACACTCTCCTCTGAATCAGCTTCTGCCAACAACCTCTGCTCTACATCACTAACATGAACTTGAGAATTCTCCATACTGGGCTCCTTGTTGACCTGAACAGATTCTGTAAGCATCTGTGAAGCAGCAGATGGAGAGAGATGTTCCATCTGCCCGTCCCCCACATCGGATGGGCAGCTATGAACAGACACATCTTCAGCACTAACTTCACTGCTTCTTTGGATCATTTCATTAGTCTCCAACCAAGATTCCATTCTGTTCAAAAGACGCCAGCCGTTGGTATAAAAATGCTCTTTTGTTTCCTGTTCAAATATTTCGACAGGTTTCTGAATGAGCTGCGTCATAGATTGCACCAGTTTTATCAGAGCCATCTCGTTGTAGCAGCGACTATTTTCATAGCCTTCTTGAAGGCCACGATCACTGTCAAAGCCAGCCTCGTTGTAGTATGGTTCATTCACCAGGATCAGTCCTGCAAATCAGAAAATCAATCATTGATCAAGTTGTAATGGAAATATTGCAATCACCTGTCATTCAGTTATATACTTGACAAGATGACGCTGGTTTAAGGACACCAATAATACCTTTCACAAGTATTTAACAGAACTGAAGAATTGACTTCTGTTGGACCAACCTCACCTGCAGAAACATGCAGCTTTCACTTTTGTTATTTAATTTGCTCACCGCAATTCTGTTGTAAACAATATTTGAAGCCTCCCTGAAATGTTCCACAACTACGATGGCAACACTAAAGCTGGGGACAAAACCAAAGGCAGCCAATGACATTTGTATTTTGTTACTTTATTTCAAAGTCACTTTCAGGAGCAACATTGGACAAAGTTGCAGCGTTGCAGGCAAAGTTGCAGGAAGATGACTGACTTTGGTGCCTTCCCTCTCAGTGGGAGACTTGATTCTGCTGTGTGGGGATGTCTTATGTTGAACTCCGTCGTGTGTTGTTCTTTATTTTATTGTATGGCCGTATGGTGATCACATTTCACTGTGCCAACTGGCACATGTGACAAATAAATATATCTTGTATCATTAGCAAGGCTCAGGTCGACGTCTAATTTAAAACAACTGAATAGAGGGACCTGTTCTGATATTGAATGAGAGCCAAGTTGAACATTGCCTCAACACCACAGATCCCAATGAAAACAAACTTGCCTCTAATCTCCTTTCAACTTTTTCCCTCTCACCTTAAATCAATGCCCTAAAGTAGCTGCGATTTCTATCCTTGGAAAGAGAGCATCTACACTATTCAACTTTACACACTTCTCAGGTCTCTCCTCAGCCTCTAAAGCTCCAAAGAAAACAAACTAAACATCTCCAACCATTCTTTATGGCTATTACACTATAATCCAGGGCGTACCCAACAATTAATAACCACCCAAAGATGAATGACTACACTCTAATCCAGGCTGTACCCAATGACATGTACAATGAATTCTCTAATTTTAAGGTTCTACCACCCCACCATACACACCGTTGTTTAACATCCCTGCCCTTGTTCCTTTCCCCTTCTCTGTCACTTTCATTCACTCAACTCTACCCTCCTTCCAGGAACGCCACTTCCTTCTCTTGCTCACTCTTCCCCCCCCCCCCCCGTTCCATTGCACCCACCATCCCTCCCTCTGGTGGTGCATTTTACTCCCCATTTTCCTTATCAGATTCTCCAATCTGCACCTTCGTCATCTTCCACTAGCCTTGGTTACTGTTTGCTAAACACTACTTCCCCTTCCCACACAGAACTTACCGTCCTTGGTATCCTCAATTGTCAGAATGAGGCTAAATGTAAATTTGAGGAACAGCATCTCATATTTCGCTTGGGCAGCTTACAGCCCAGTGGTGTATCGATTTCTTTAACTTCAGGTAGCCCAAGCATTTCCTCCCTCTCTATCCCTCTCCCACTCAAGTCGCACCAGCCTCTTGTTTTCACCGAACAGCTAACAATGGCCTGTTTCCTTTATCATCGTTACTTTTTTGCATATCTATCATTCATTGTTCTTTATCTCTACATTAAGTTCAAGTTCACATTTATTGTCACATTGGTACAATGAAATTTGAGTTACCATACAGCTAAACGAATAAAAGAACACAACACACAACAGAGTTTATCATGAGCATCCACCACAGCGGAATCAACACTTCTCACTGTGAGGGAAGGCACTAAAGTTAGGTCAGCTTCCTCATTGTTCACCCGTGGTCGGGGCCTTTGAGCCCTCCGCAGTTGCCGCTACGGACGGCCCGATGTACAGGACCTCTCACCAGGATGATCGAACCTCCGATGTCGGAACGGAGGAATACACTCTGCGGCTTGGAGTTTCGGAATCGGCCGCTTATTACTGGAGACTGCGGCTTCCGAAGTCCGCAGGCCGAGCTGGACGGAGCTCCAATACTGGCGATCCTCGGCAAAAAAATCCCAGGCCTCCGCGATGTTATAGTCAGCGTTACGCTCGCGGCATGAAGCTCCGCAAACCACAGCTCCACGGTGTTAAAGGCAGCAGGCCCAAAACTACGGAGCTCCAACACTGGCAATCCCCGGCAAGGGATCGTCCCGCTCCGCGATGGTAATTCATCGCTGCACCCACTGCTGAACCACTGGGCCGGCTCCGGTAGGAAAGGCCGCGTAAATCCAGTTGGTATGTCGCGAGGGGGGGGTTGGGGGTTGATGCGACACTGAGAAAAGACACATCTCCACCCAGGTAAGTGACTGAAAAACCGTTTCCCCCTATTTCCCCCCACCACACCCCCACATAAGACATACTAAGAAGCATTAAGATATACATTTAGACACACTAAAAATAACATAAAGGGTGAAAGGACTATGAGCTGCTGGTGAGGCAGCTACTGCGGTGGCGCCACCCGGTGGACTATATTGTCTATATCTATCGTTTCCCTTATCCCTAACCAGTCTGAAGAAGGGTCACGACCCGAAACATCACACATTCCTTCTCTCCAGAGATGCTGCCTGTCGCTGAGTTACTCCAGCTTGTGTCTACCTTTGGTTACCACCCCCACCAAAACAATGCAAAATATCAATCCCTCCTCACCAAAATCTATCCATCACCTGCCTGTTCTTGCCCTGCACAATCCCCTCACCTCTCTACCAGCAACCTCCAGTCTACTCCATAATTTGAGGAGTCTTGAGACCCAAAAATCTTCTGTCCTTTTCCCCACTCAGGCTGCCTGGACCAATGAGTTCTCCAGCAGATTGTTTTTTACTAAAGATTGCAGTGTCTGAATCTACAGGGATAGGATTGAGGGGAACGCAAGGGTTTTTACACAGGGTAGTGGCTATGTAGAAAGAAGTGTTGGAAGACGTCATTGATGTAGACAATAACATTTAACCAAGGTGTGGAGAGCTATAAAGATGGGGAAAGTTTAGTGGGATAGTTTAGTAATGAAGTTGGGGGTCATGTTGCAGTTATCTACATCTAGAATATTGTGGTGACACAAAATGCTGGACAAACTCAGCGGGTGCAGCAGCATCTATGGAGCGAAGGAGAGAGGCAACGTTTCGGGCTGAAACCCTTCTTCAGACTGATGGGGGGTGGGGGGAGGCGGGGGGGGGAAAGAAAGACAAAAGGAGGAGGAGAAGCCCGAGGGCTGAGGGAGAGGTATCAAGGGGAGGAGACAACAAGGCTTAACAGAATTGAGAGAATTCGATGTTCTTGCCAAGAGGATGCAGACTCCCCAAGCGGAATACGAGGTGCTGTTCTTCCAATTTGCGGTGTTGCTCACTCTGGCCGTGGAGGAGGCCCAGGACAGAGAGGTTGGATATGGAATGTGAGGGGGGGTTGAAGTGCTGAGCCACCGGGAGGTCGGGTTGGTTAATGCGAACCGAGCGGAGGTGTTCGCCGAAACGATCGCCAAGCCTCCGCTTGGTCTCACCGATATAGATTAGCTGACATCTAGAGCAGCGGATGCAATAGATGAGGTTGGAGAAGGTGCAGGTGAACCTGTCGCACCTGGAACGACTGCTTGGGTCCTTGAATGGAGGGTAGGGGGGAGGTGAAGCAACGAGTGCAGCATCTCGTGCGGTTGCAAGGGAAAGTGCCCGGGGAAGGGGTGGAGCGGGAGGGAAGGGAAGAATTGAAAAGGGAGTTGCGGAGGGAGCGGTCTTTGCGGAAGGCAGACAGGGGGAGATGGGAAGATGTGGCGAGTGGTGGGGTCACATTGGAGGTGGCGAAACTGGCGGAGGAAGACTATGTGTCGTATGTGCCGGCTGGTGGGGTGAAAGGTGAGGACCAGGGGGACTCTGCCCTTGTTGCGAGTGGGGGGGATGGGGAAAGAGGGCAGTGTTAATATTGTGTTTACCAAATTGTGTTCACTATATTTTGGGCACCAAATTATACGAAAGATGTCAAGCTGGAATGGGTACAGAGAAGATTTACGAGGATTTTGCCAGGACTCAAGGGCCTGAGCTATAGGGAGAGGTTGAGCAGGCTAGGACTCTATTCCTTGGAGTGCAGAAGGATGCGGGGCGATCTGAGAGGTACACAAAATCATGAAGAATAGATCAGGTAAACAGTCTCTTGCCCAGAGTAGGGGAATCAAGAACCAGAGGACATAGGTTTAAGGTGAGGGAGGAAGGATTTAATGGGAATCCGAGGAGTAACTTTTATTTGCACAAAGAGTGGTGGGTGTATGGAACAAGTTGCCGGGGGAGATTGAAGCAGGTACTATGGGAAAGTTTAAGAAACATTTAGGCAGGTATAGAGAGATATGGGCCAAATGCAGGCAGGACCAATGTAGGTGGGGCGTCTTGGTGGGTGTGAGCAAGTTGGGCCGCAGGGCCCGTTTTAACATAACATAACAAATACTTTACTAATATTTTCATGATGTCTCCAACTATGACCTCAGAACACTGCTGCATTCATACAAGTTAAACCACATAGAACCAGCACTAACCTTGAATCGATATGAGCACCTGGAGAAGGCTGGATTTAGTTGTCCACCTCTCTGTTCCCTGAATCAAAATGAAAGAATTAAATGGTGGGAGAGAACCAACTAAAAGTGATTTCTCAATAAAATAGCATGTGGAAACAAATCCATGTACACACATCAAGGTCAACAGGGAAACAGCATTTGGTCGAATGACAAAAGTCCACTCCTTTTGTCTTTCCGTTGGCACTATTTCTGCCACTCGAGATGAATTAACTAAATCGCACCCAATGCAGTGGGCAAATAATGGCTCAATTCTACGGGCTGCGTACCTTGCCAATCCACGTGCCCAGGAGACTCACACAGACTTTGCCATTATCGTACAAGTTGGGGTTGAGGCGTCCACTGCACTGAGAAATATAGCGGAAAAGTGGAGGAACCGCAGGATAAACATTGGGAAGCTGGATATCAAAGAGAAACAGCCCATCATCATATGGAGTCCGTGTCGGGCCTTTGATCAGAGCCGAGAACAGATCCTATGGAAAGAAAAGAAGTGAAAGATAGACAACATGCTGGAGTAACTTGGTGGGTCAGGCAGCTCCGCGGACATCTACTGGACAAAGTGGCAACTCGCTATTGAATGCGTGGGGGAAGACAGAATAAGTGGCACTCCCTCTACCTCATTCCCACAATGCTAATTGGCTTATCATTCTATCATTTACAGCAATCGGAAACTGAGACCAATAGCAAATTAAATCTACCATTAACAGTACTGTCATTGTAAATTTATAAAAAATAAAGAAACTATTTAGCAGGTTGGTTCAACTTGCCATTCTGTCCTCAAACGTTTTGACCATAATGCCATCAGGAAGTGCAGTCGCAAGCAATGCCATCTCTTTTCTCACTGTGCTGAAGAACTTCTTTGAATCTGCTGGCTGGAATTCCATTTTTTTGAATGCATGGCTCTCTAAGTGAACAAAGAATTAGTTTATACATTTTATTCATGTCCAATGCTTACGATTTTTTTTTTAAAAAGCATCAACATACTACTTTCTACATGAAATAATACTTCCTGACAAACCTTAAACCTGGCTTTAAATTTTAATTGCACACCTGACCGTACAAGGTTTATACCATCAGAATACTGAACATTCGAATAAGATCAGCAGTCTATACTCTAAGCTCATTAATGACAAACCAATTAATGTGATTTAACTGTTCCTAGTTTAATCCTTCAAGTCTGAG
Organism: Raja brachyura; assembly: GCA_963514005.1. The sequence goes on along the minus strand of OY740803.1, from coordinate 6,901,978 downwards.
TGACATTAACATTAACATAGTCAGTAGTCAATGAACACTACTCCTTCCAAAGAGGGAACCAGTGTTAAAAAGGATACGATGGACAGCACCGCCATTCATGGCTGATCATCCCTACTTAGTACCCAGTTCCTGCCTTCTCCCCATATCCCCAGACTCTGCTATCTTTAAGAGCCCTATCTAGCTGTCTCTTGAAAGTATCCAGAGAACTGGCCACCACTGTCCACCGTTCCACAGACTCCCAACACTGTGTGAAAAAATGTTTTCTCATCTCCATTCTAAATGACTTGCCCCTTATTCTTAAACTGTGGCCCCTGGTTCTGGACTCCCGCAACATCGGGAACATGTTTCCTGCCTCTAGCATGTCCAAACCCTTAATAACCATGTTTCAATAAGATCCCTTCTCATCCTTCTAAATTCCAGAGTATACAAGCACAGCCGCTCCATTCTCTCAGCTTATGACAGTCCTGCCATCCTGGGAATTAACCTTATGAACCCACGCTGCACTCCCTCAATAGCAAGAATGTCCTTCCTCAAATTTGGAGTCGAAAACACTACACAATACTCCAGGTGTGGTCTCACTAGGGCCTTGTACAACTGCAGGAGGACGTCTTTGCTCCTATACTCAACTCCTCTTGTTATGAAGGCCAACATGCCATTCACTTTCTTCACTGCCTGCTGTACCTGCGTGCTTACTTTCATAGACTGATGAACAAGGACCCCCTGATCCCGTTGTACTTCCCCTCTTCCCAATTTGACACCATTTAGGTAATAACCTGCCTCCCTGTTTTTGCTACCAAAGTGGATAACCTCACATTTATCCACATTAAACTGCATTTGCCCACTCACCCAACCTGTCTGAGTCACCCTGCATTCTCATAGCATCCTCCTCACAGTTGACACTGCCACCCAGCTTTGTGTCATCTGCAAATTTGCTAATGTTATTTGCAATCTCTTCATCTAAATCATTAATATATATCTATTAGTGATTCAACTTTGTATTCCTGTGTTAAGAAAAGGCTGTATTCCGGTGTTAAGCACTCTTCAATAATGGAGCATTTGGAATATTATGTGCAGTTGCTCTGTCACAGGGATGTGGAGGCTTTAGATGTCTACCCGAATACAGCCTGAATTAAAGGATACTAGAAACATGTGGGACCCGTTGGGTCTTGTCCCCTCAACGCGCGGTCTGCAGCGTCACACCCCCCCCCCCCCCCCCCCACCACTTTGATATTATATTAATATTGTAATTAATATTATATGCAATGCTGTCACAGGAAGGATGTGAAAGCTTTAGATGTTAAATTACTGCCTGAATTAAAGGATATTAGGTACAAGGAGGAGTTGGACAAATTTGGACTGTTTTCCGTGGAGCATCAGAAGTTGAGGAAAATCTGATGAAGTTGAAAAAATCATGACACGTATAGATATATTATACAGCCAAAACATTTTTCCCCAGGATGGAAATGTCATAGACTAGAGGGCATAGCTTTAAAGTGAGAGGTAGAGAGTTTAAGGGAGACGCGGGGGCAAGTTTTAATTACCATGTAGTAGGTGTCTGAAGGCGATGGAAGCAGATGTGATAGTGGCATTTAACCTTTTAGATAGGCATGTGAATACGCAAGGAATGGATCACGTGCAGAAAGATGACATTAGTTTACCTTGATATCTCGTTTGGCACATGGTGAGCTGTAGGGCTTGTTTTCTACATTCTATATGCGCTAATGGAGCTACAATTGCTGGTCTAGCTGCCTTCACCCAACACTGTCAAAGCTCACCATTTCAACTTCCACAGATTGTCAGACAGGTTTATTTGGAGTAAGGCAAACGTCCTGCAATTCTTACCTGGTACGGATTCAAGTACAGAGAAGACTTCACCCTTTGCGCTGGTGAATGTAACTCCAGGCTTGCTGCTCTGCTGACAAAGCACAGGTGTATCACTGGACCATTCAGACTTAACGGGGACTTGCACATCTACCTTTTCTTCCTTGCTCTCAGTTTCCACAACAGCTTCCATCTTCTCTTCCTCCACTATGGCTACATTGTCCAGCGTCTTCTGAAGAGTTTCCTGCAACTTCTTGATATCATCTCGAAACTTCTTCTCCTTAGTTTGTTTTTCTGGCTCCATTGTTGGGGAGGTGGCAGAGCCAGTCAATAATTGCTCTACTGTCATATTCTTTAAGCTTTCCAAAATTTTGATGGCTTCCTTTATCTCATGAAAGCCTTTGGGAGAACCATCCTTTGCAATTTTATCCAAATTTGAACTACTTGCAACTGCACCAGCTCCCTGCACTTGGTCCATCTTGCTTTCGTCCAATAGTGCTGCCATCTCTATTCCAACTTCAAGTGCCTCACTGCCTTTTGTATTCTCATCCTCAGTCATCCCATCGTCTGTTTCCCAGCTGTCACTCTCATCTTCCCACTCATCCGATGTTTCCCCAGTGGAGGTGCCATCCAGAGAGTCCAAGTCCGATTCTTCAATGTCAGATTCGACATTATACAAATGCTGGCCAAAAAAGCAAATTGTTACTAAAATGCAACGATAATTTGACTTGAACTTTGTACATAATTTAGGTTAGAATAAGTTACAAACTGCAATAGAAACAATTCCGCAACTAGCCTAGTCTTTCTGTAATCAACTTACAATCTACCCACACCCCTCAACCTGCCAAAAGTTGCATGTGCATGCAGATGGTATTGGATGAGGTGACATTAAAGAATATTGACTTGGAAGTCAGTGTAGTGGATAGCAAAGTTGTCGAAGGTTATGGTGGAACGTAGATAGCTGATGGAATTTAATCTGAACAAGTAAAGATGAGTCATTGTGAAGTCAGAGGCAAGACATATACACCAAATGGCAGCATGCTAAAGAATGTTTGTTGAAGAGGCATCACGGGGTTCAGTTTCCTAAAAGTGGTAACATAGGTAGATAAGGCACTGGATCTTCCCCTTTGTATAGTTCAAACTCTAGTACAATAGAGCAGACTATTACTGAGCTATTTGGATAGCATGCAAAGCTTTTTACTGTACCTCCGTATACATGGCAATAATAAACCTAGACCTAAGGTACTAAAGAAAGAAGATACCATGAGTGCCTTCATTGATCAGGGCATAGAATACAAAACTTGGCGTGTTATTTGCAAGTTTACAAAACACTAGTTAGAACACTTGGAGTGTTGTGTACAGTTCTGGTTACCACACCACTGGAATTATGTAGTCCCATTACAGAATTCAGAGAAGATTTACCAGACTCTGACAAGTTCCAGACCCAAAATATCACGGTGGCACAGCAGTAGAGTCGCTGCCTTACAGCGAATGCAGCGCCGGACACCCGGGTTCGATCCCGACTACGTGTGCTGTCGGTACGGAGTTTGTACGTTCTCTCCGTGATCTGCGTGGGGTTTCTCAGAGATCTTCGGTTTCTTCCCACAACTTCACCAGGTCATGTGTGGATTGGTTTTAGTTATGGGAAGAGATTGGATTGGGTGGGCTTTCCATAGCTAGGAGGCAATCTGATTAAAAAATTGAGGCAGAGGGAAGATAGAATCTTTTTCCCATGGAATGGGTAACAAAAACAGGGCATAGGTTTATGGCAAGATAGAGTTTAAGAGGATTTAAGGAGTAAGTACTTTAACTACACACACTTGTTGACATATGGAATGCATTGCGACAGGAGGTAGTTGAATCAGCTACAAGCACTATATTTGAGATATTTACATAGGCAACCCACGGAAGGATATGGACTAATGCAAGCAAATGGAATTAGTGTAGATGAACAACAAAATCAACATGGATGTGGTGTGCCACTGGGACTGTTTCTGTGCTGTACAACTAAGGCTCATGGTGTGGAAGGTTCTAGTTGGTGGACATTTGGGTCTGCTGTCACCTATAGGCCTAATCAAGTTCAGCAGATTCACCAATTTGCAGTAAATCAGCAAACCAGCTGGGTTCTGAAGTTGGTCGTCTTCTTGATCACCATTTTCGACACCGGTTTTTCATTCCAGAGTTATTTAATTAACAATTTAATCAAATTGTTCTGTAGTTATGCCTGTAGATTTTGACTCCTCTCTCTACAATCAAACTGCATCTAATTTAATTCAGCCAATTATTTATGCAAATATCAGTGACTAGATTCAATCAAAATACAATCTAATAAAATTTGGACTTCAAAGGAGATGGACACAAAATAATTTGTGATTGCCCGAGGTTCTCTTCCCAGTTCAGAGTACAGAGAAAAAACAATTCCTTTTGGGGAAAACTCAGATTTAGGCGAATCTAGGAGACGAAAAGCTTTGAACCCGTCAATTGTTGTATACACACTTCTCATTCATTCTTATTAAATATCTTCAACCGGCAGTAGGATGCCTTTGTTTAACTTCAACGTTGGAGATAACACCATTTGGTTTTGGCAATATTTTGACCGTTGGGCTTCTTACCTGAGGTAGTATACTAGATTTGGAGTTATCTGCCCAGACTACTTCAACCTTCCCACTGACATCAACTCGGGATACTTGACCAACTGATGGTTCCTGAAAGGAAGAGAATTGTTCACTCAAAGTATACAGATCCTGCAATTTAAATTAATAATACAAATCCCAAAAAAGCAAAATATATTAGTCGAATGCAGAAGCATTTCTCAAAACCAGAATTCTGAATTCCTTCCAGGCAATAAATTGTCCCATTATCTTGTTTCTTTTCTAAACTAACATTAGGAAGATGGACCATGAATTTCATTAACAATCAGGAAGACCATTTTGGGAGTGCTGAGTTTGAGACTGAAGTGTAAGGTTTGGGCTTGAGGCTTTGGCAAGGATAGTGAACAGAGGACAAAGGTAAGATAAGGCAAGGTCTTTTGAAACTTTCCTCTGGTTTGAGCTCACTGAGAATGGCAGTTTGGGTGAGGTATGCTCCTACTGCAGGAGGTGTCCTTGGTAACTACACTTGAGAAGTGCCCAGCTGCAGCTCTTGACTAAATGCATGAAGGAACTGGATGCAATCACCAGGAGGCTGAGAGCATCATAGGGCTTTTAGTGAGATGGTCACACCCAAGGTGCAGGCAGAATGTAGATGGATGACCAAAGGATGGTAATGCAGAGTACAGAATGCCGGAATTGTGGTCATTCCCTTCAAAACACACAAGGCATTTGGATATTGAGTGGAGGGTGACTGTTCAGGGAGGACCAACAGCAGTAAACAGATGCAAGGCGCAAGAACTGGTTGAAGCCAGACAGTGATAAGTCTTAATGGTAAGGGGGACAGACAGGAGATTCTCTGGTCCCAAATAGGACCCCAGGATGTCTTGGAAAGGAAAGAAGAAGGGTCTCGACCCAAAACGTCGCCCATTCCTTCTCTCCAGAGGTGCTGCCTGGTCTGCTGAGTTACTCCAGCGTTTTGTATACCCCAGGATGTCTTGTAGCCTCCCCGGGGTGAAGAAGTCGCTGAACAGCTGCTGAAAATTACCAAGGTGGAGGGTGAACAGCCAGAAGTTGGTGTGTACATTAGCACAAATGAAGTAAGTACAAAAAGGGATGCAGTCCTGTTGAATTAATATAGGAAGTTAGGAAAAAGGTTAAGGCCTCGAGTAGTAATCCCTGGTTTATTCCAAGAGCCATGTGCTTGTGACGGCAGGAACAAGGTCAGACAGATGAATGCATGGCATAAGACCTGATGCAGGTTTCAGGACAAAGGTGATCTGTAGAGGGGCAGGTTGCAATGGATCTACAGGGACCCCTTATGCTGGGCAGGTTTGAGAGTGCTGCTAAAAAGTGTCTAAATGAGAAATCAATGACAGCAACAAGACAGACTGGAGTATGGAGCATGGAAAGAGGTAACTGACAGACTTGCGAAGGAAACCATGTATGGGCACAACTATATTGATTCATTTAACAATTCATTCCATTGCGCATTTCGTTGCCTTCTTCAGCAAGTCTAGATTTTCTCTTGGTCAGGATATAAACACAACAAGTGCAGGTACGCTAGGTGAGTGATCGGTGATGAAATGAGATGGCAGCAATGCGACCATGAATCACCACAGCAGTGTGACACTGCCAGTACTTCCACTTTCCTTCTCCGGCTCCTTGTCATTCTCTGCATTGTTGCAACCTTGCAGCCCGTGGATCGACTGGCCGTTAAAATCCTTCTGACTTTCAGAAAGTTCTCGACCTGAAACATCACTTATCTGTGTTCTCCAGAGATATTGCTTGATATGCTGAGTTACTCCAGCACTGTCTCCTTTAATATATTAATCTATTTAAAAACTGGGATCATCCACTTAAGACAGATGACACAAGGATTATTTATCTCAAAGTGTTATAAGGAGTGTCTTTGGAACTCACTTCCTCAAAGGGAGTAGAAGCAAAGTTGTGAAATATTTAAGGCAGAGGTTGATGGATACTTCGGCTAAGAAATTAAAGGTTTCTGCAAGTAGATATGAATGAAGAGTCAAAGTCAATATCAGATCAGCCATGGTCATTCTTTGGTGGGAAGTCTCATGGGCTGAGTGGACCACTCCACTTCAAATTTGTAGGTGTTCAGGAAATGGTAGAACATGACATTGGAACAGAAGCTGGGATGGCCTGATGGATGCTTTCAAATAGGGCAGTCACCAGCTCAGGTGACTTGCTCATCCAAATTTCAACATGGAGCTTTTAAAATTTGAAATGCCAATGAAATACAATTCTCTCAATACTGACATGCGGCAAGTTGACAAGGCCCAGGTGTGAAAGTTACCTTCAGCACCCAAACTACAATACAAACAGAAGAGGGCTCAAACTATAAACATATACCACTACTGAACACATCCAATTTCTATTCTGTACAAAGGAAGAAGCTTTGGCATTACCTCATCAACCTTCAGAGCAGCTCGGCCTTCTTCAACATTTCCAATACGGATCACAATGTCAGTAATGCGGAAGTGGAAATCCGGATGGTCAGCAATGTCATAAACACTAATATCTTCCTCCTGGCCCAGCTCCTAGAATTATAAAGTAGCTTTATTTAAATGACCCATCTGAAAAGAATTGCCAGCAAACCAACAAAATACGCCACGGAACACTCAATCAGGAAATCCGGGGTAGTGAGAAGGCAGGAAGCCCCTCAGCAGATCAAGGCAATTCCAGTAGAAGCAAGGGGAATTTGATTCTAGTTCATGGTATTATCTTCATTTCTATTGCTGTTTGCTGTCCAAATGAATTCTGCCAAGAATGAATATATGATCAACTTAGTGCACAATTATGTCTTTCATGCTAAAACAGCGTACAAAATAAACAGAGAAAAAAACTCAACGTATTCCTAAGAAAAAACTCAACGTATTCCAGCTTATTCATCGTGCAGTGTAAAGACCACTGTACGTATTTGTCCAGGAATATATTGACATGTTATCAGATTTTTTTTCTTGGTTCCCATCATAAATCAAACAACTTAAGTTAGTTTTGTTTATTGTCACGTGTGCCGAGGAACAAACAAAAGCTTTTGTCGCGTGCTATCCAAAGACTATGCACGATTACAATCAAGCTGTCTTCGGTGTACAGATAAAGGATACACAGTTCAACATTTAGTGCAAGATAAAGTCCAAGTAAAGATGATTCAAAGATCTCCAATGAGGTAGATGGGAGGTGAGAACCACACTAGCTGGTAAGAGGATGGTTCAGTTGCCCAAGCACCTGGAAGAAACTCTCCCCAAAACTGTGAGTATGAAATTTCAAACTTTTGTACTTCTTGATTGATGTGAGAGGGGAGAAGGAGCAGTGATCTGTGCGAGACTGGTCTTTATACTGGTGGGCTTGCCAAGGCAGCGTGGATGGAGTCGATGGAAGGGAGTTGGTTGGCATGATGGTCTGGCTTCCGTCCACAATGCTCTACAATTTCTTGCAGTCTTGGATGGAGCCATTCCCAAAGCATCCCAATAAAATGCTCTCTACGGCACACTGTAGAAGTCGGTGAAGGTTGTTGGGGACATGCTGAATCTCCCGTTTTCTTAGGAAGTAGAGGGGCAGGTGTACTTTCTTGGCTATTACTTCGATGTGGCTGATCAAGGTGCTGGTGGTATTTATTGCTAAGAACTTGAAGCTTTCAACCATTCCTAAATAAGCGAGTTTGGGATTCCGACTGGGCATGCCCAGGTCATAGGTCACAAGTGAAAAACAGTCTTGGCAACAGTGGTGCTGCATTGTGTGCAGGCTTGCATTTAATTCATGGTCGCTGTGGGTGCTGTTGAGTTGGTGCTGGGCCGTCCCCATCCCCTCCCTGGTGTCCCGTCCTTGTGCGGGGTCACCCTGGGCTGGCGGGGAGGCCCCAGACTTGCAGCTCGGCTCTGCCTACCCCGCTGGGTTGACCGGCAGCCCTCCACCTCCATCCCACTCCCCTCGGTTCAACACCGAGATCCTGCTGAAGATGGGCAGCCGCCTGGACCGGCTCTCAGCAGCTGCACGCACACGGAACCGCGCCTTGGCGTGCCAGCCAGGGGCAGGCCGGGCCCACACTGCAGCTGCTGGCGGCAGCAGCAACCTTCTCCCCCTCCCTTACCAGGCCCCAAGCCCAGAGTCTGGGCCAGCTCCAACTCCAGGTCGGGGCTGAACTTCGCCCACAGCGTGACCCAGTCGAGTGCAGGGCCGGAGGAGACCGAGCCCAAGCTGGCGATCCTCCTCGAAGTTGTGGATGAAGTAGCAGCGGGTAACGTTGCGGCAGAAACCGGGTGTGCAAGGTATGGCTTGTACTTGGGGTGGCGGCTGAGGAAGCGCAGCTCGGCCAGGCCGTAGGCGAATTGGCACTAGTCGCCGTAGTGGCCCATCGGGGAGCGGGTTCCTCTGGAGTTGGCAGTTCGGCAGTGCTTGCGGCGCCGGGGACACGGGTTCGATCCTGGTTGCGGATGAGGCGCGGTTCTGTGTGCTTGCAGCTGTCGGTCCAGTCTCACCCCCCCACCACCCCAGTCTCCCACTCATACCTGCCCCCTCTATGCCCCGACAAATACAAACTTGAAAAAAGACAAAAAAATTGGACCCAAACGATACTCACTGTATCTACAGCGCTTCGTTCGTTTTTTATTTATAGCGTTTGACCTTTGACAAATCCCATGATTCCTTGCGTTTTTTGGAATACTAAACTCACTTATTCAATCACAATCTCCTCTGTCTTGCTGACATTGAGGGAGAAATTATCTTGCCATCAGGTTACGAGGTTCTCAATCTGCTTCCTGTATATATTCTCGTCATTATTTGATACCTGGCCCACTAGGGCAGTATTGTCTGCAAACTTGTAAATGGAGTTGGATTGGTTTTGGCTACAGTCATGTGTATAAGGAGCAGCGAGGGTTGACAACACATCCTTGCTGAGCAGCAGTCTTGGGGATTATTGTAGAGGATGATTTGTTAACTCTCCTCACTAATTGTGGTCAGTTAGTCAGGAGGTAGAGGATCCAGTTGCAGTGGGGATTGCTAACTCCAAGTACCACGAGTTTGGAGATGAGCTTGGTTGGGATAAAGGTATAGAAAGCAGAGCTGAAGTCCATGAATAGCAGTCTGATGTAGATGCCCTCACCCAGGTGTTCCAGGGATGAGTGCAAGGCCAAGGAGATGGCATCAGCCTTGGACATGTGGCAGTAGGCTGTGAACAACAGTGGATCACCCTCAGGATGGCCAATCTAGCTTTTTTCAATTAAAAAAAAAAAATCTTTATTTATTAGAGCTACCATAAGTTACATCAGTGTACATACCCCCCTTATATTGTAGTAGAGTCAGTGTACCCCTTCATTTTTTTTTAAGGCTTTAGAAAAGAGAGAAAAGAGAAATACCAGCAAAGAAAGTAGAAAAGTGAAAAAGAGATGTGAAAGTGCAAAAGCGTGACAGAGGGAAAGGAAACCCTTGAAGAGTTAGAGACCGGAGAGAGAAGAGATAGACCCTGGAGAGGAAAAAAAGGGAAAGAGAGAAAAAAGAAAAGCCAGTTACTTTATTGTAAACATCTCACAAAAGGAATCTACCAACTCAACAGTTTTTCTTCCCCCATTACCAAAACCCGACACTGGTACTTTGAGGTATTCTTACACCTTATCCTTGTAATAGATTTATAAATGCAGGCCACGTCTTATAGAAACAGTCTGATTTTCCTGCTAGTCGGAGTCTCATATCTTCCAAGTGTAGTGTTTCGAACATAGTTGAAATACGGGTAAGGGGTTAGACAAGCTAGATGCTGGAAGATTGTTCCCGATGTTGGGGGAGTCCAGAACAAGGGGTCACAGTCTAAGGATAAGGGGGAATTCCTTTAGGACCAAGATGAGGAAAACATTCTTTACACAGAGAGTGGTGAGTCTCTGGAATTCTCTGCCACAGAAGGTAGTTGAGGCCAGTTCATTGGCTATATTTAAGAGGGCGTTAGATGTGGCACTTGTGGCTAAAGGGATCAGGGGGTATGGGGAGAAGGCAGGTACGGGATACCGAGTTGGATGATCAGCCATGATCACATTGAATGGCCGAAGGGCCTACTCCTGCACCTATTTCTCTATGTTTCTATGTTCTATGAAATCCACATATTAACTGTTGGTATAGGAGAATTTTTCCAGAATTTTAAGATTAGCTTATTTCCAGTTATTAAGCATATTCAAATAGAGTCTTTTGAAACACATTTAATTCAGGGCTATCTACCGATATCCCAAAGATAATACAGTCTGCTTTTGGAGTCAGTTTTATTTTAAATATTTTTGTGAAAATTTCAAAAATTTCAGTCCAAATGTTTGAATTTTTGTACACAAGACAAATGAGTGTGCTATATTAGCTTCTTGACATTGACATTTATCACAAATAGGTGAGACGTTGGGAAAAAGTTTACTTACTTTAGTTTTTGAATAGTATAATCTGTGTAAGATTTTAAATTGTATTAAGGTGTGTCTTACATTAATTGACCATTCATGCACATTTAATAAATATTCTTCCCACCTTTCTTTGGGAATTTTTATACTTAATTATTTTTCCCAGTCTCTCCTGACACCATCTGTTGTTGGTATTTCTGCATTTAGAATACACACACACATATATACATATATGAATGTTATAGAAACATCAAAACATTGGACTGAAAATTAGGTGCAGGAGTAGGCCATTCGGCCCTTCGAGCCTGCACCGCCATTCAATATGATCATGGCTGATCATCCAACAGTATCCCGTACCTGCCTTCTCTCCATACCCTTCTAAATACAGACCAAAAAATACTAACGAAAGTTTTATCTCGGAGATTAAGTTTGGTGATTTCTAAATTAATACATCAAGATCAAACGGGTTTTATTCCAAAACGCTACTCATCCCATAATCTCAGACGCTTGTTTAATATTATATATTCAAAAAGAGTACGGGACAGGGAATTAGCAGTTGTATCGCTAGATGCAGAAAAGGCATTCGATCAGGTGGAATGGTTATATTTATTTAATATAATGGAAAAGTTTCAATTGGGGGATAGATTCTGTAAATGGATAAGAATTTTATATTTGAATCCAACGGCAAGAATCTTAACTAATCAAATATTATCAGCTAAATTTAAGCTCTCTAGGGGTTGTAGACAGGGTTGTTCGTTATCGCCTTTACCATTTGCTTTGATGATAGAGCCTTTGGCGGAAAGAATCAGATCAGAACCTGAAATCTATGGCTATAATACTGACACAACAACTAACAAAATATCTTTATATGCAGATGATGTTTTGATTTATATTACAAAACTGGAAATTAGTATACCTAAGTTATTTAATGTTATAACTATCTTTGGCACATTTTCAGGATTTAGGATTAACTGGAATAAAAGTGAAATTATGCCTATAACAGGAATTAACTTAAATATATTACAACAATATCCGTTAAAAATAGTTAAAGACAAATTTAAATATTTAGGAATTAATGTAACTAAATCTTATAATTCACTAATTAAATCCAATTACCCTCTATTATTAGATAAACTTAAAAAAAATATTTTGTACTGGAAAACACTTCCTATATCCATGATTGGTAGAATAAATGCTATAAAGATGGTGTTTTTACCACAATTATTATATTTGTTCCAGGCTATTCCTTTTTTTCTCCCAAAGACCTTTTTTAAAAAAATAGATAATATTATTTATAGTTTTATTTGGGATTATAAAAATCATAGAATAAGTAAAAAACATTTATGTAAATCTAAGATAAATGGAGGATTAGCACTTCCAAATTTTTTATATTATTTTTGGGCAGTCCAGATTAAGAATATGAATTTTTGGTGGGTAAATGTGGATCAGGAACCAATGTGGTTAAAGATGGAAAAGGAAGATTGTTTACCCTATAATGTAGGCTCGGTTCTCTTTGCCCCAAAGGAAGTACAAAAAAAAATTTACAGGGATAACCCTATAATTTATAATAATAGACGTATTTGGAAACAAATAGTTAAGACTTTACAGCTAGATAATCTTTCACTTAGACTACCAATAATGAATAACCCATTATTTAAGCCCTCTATATTGGATGGAGGGTTTAGACATTGGGATGATTTAGGAATTAAAAGGATAGAGCACCTTTATAGAAAAGGAAAATTCCTTTTATTCCAAGAGTTACAAGATATTTACGGATTGTCTCCGCAACACTTGTTTAGGTACTTACAAATTAGAGATTATATAAAATCAAACACACTAGATTATAAAAATAAAGTACCAGGATTATTAGATGATTTGTTTAATTTACACCCAAATACAGAAAAATTAATAGCCCATATATATAACATAATCTTGGATAAGGAGAATCCAACAACGGAAACATATCGGCAAGCATGGGAAAAGGAAATTGGTTTATCCATAACAAAAGAAAATTGGGAAGAAAGTTTACAGCAAATACATCGGTGTTCGTTAAATGCCAGACATACATTGATACAATTCAAAGTATTATACAGATTACACTATTCAAAAACTAAATTAAATAGTATCTTTCACAATCTCTCTTCAATTTGTGATAAATGTAAGAACTTAGAAGCAAATTTAACACACAGTTTTGCTACATGTCCCAAACTGAATTACTACTGGACAGAAATTTTTAAGGTTATTTCTGAGGTTCTAAAAATTAGATTGGATCCAGACCCAAAGTTAATAATACTTGGGATTTTGGATTCAAATTCGGTACTTACAGGAAATCAAAGAAATTTCTTTGATTACTGTTTGATAATAGGGAAAAAAATCATATTGAAATTTTGGAAGGGAACATTATCCCCCACAATTAAAATGTGGGCAGCAGAGATGTTGGAGACGTTACAATTAGAAAGAATCAGATTTGTCCTATTGGACAAATATAATACCTTCGAACAAATATGGTCTCCATATATACAGTATCTAGAGAAGTAGCTGTTCTTGACGTCACAGCCTGACGGGTACCCAGCGGGATTTGATGAGAATAATTGATTCTTATACTAGGATTAATAGGCATGTCTTCATTGATATTATTATTGTAATAGTTTTAGATACAATATATTTTGTTGATTTTCATATATATATATATAATATTTTTTCACTTTTTGTTAATCTATAATCTTTTTTCCTTGCTCTATTTTCTTTTTCTTTTCTATATAATCAAATTATTATTTAATCACTTTCTTATTGATTTAAAACTATCCTATTCTTTTCTTCATTTCCAAAAAAATAGAAGATGATAACTGTCAATGGGTTATTTAAAAAATGTGTAATTAAGTTGAGGTTTGTAAAGCTGTTTACATTATTGTAAATAGATTACTTCTAATAAAATAAAGTAAAAAAAAAAAAAAAACTGGACTGAAAATTAGGTGCAGGAGTAGGCCATTCGGCCCTTCGAGCCTGCACCGCCATTCAATATGATCATGGCTGATCATCCAACAGTATCCCGTACCTGCCTTCTCTCCATACCCTCTGATCCCCTTAGCCACAAGGGCCACATCTAACTCCCTCTTAAATATAGCCAATGAACAGGCCTCAATTACCCTCTGTGGCAGAGAGTTCCAGAGACCCACCACTGTGTGAAAAAGGTCCTTCTCATCTCGGTCCTAAAGAATTTCCCCCTTATCCTTAAGCTGTGACCCCTTGTCTTGGACCTCCCCAACATCGGGAACAATCTTCCTGCATCTAGCCTGTCCAACCCCTTAAGAATTTTGTAAGTTTCTATAAGATTCCCTCTCAAATCTCCTAAATTCTAGAGAGTATAAACCGAGTCTATCCAGTCTTTCTTCATAAGACAGTCCTGACATCCCAGGAATCAGTCTGGTGAATCTTCTCTGCACTCCCTCTATGGCAATAATGTCCTTCCTCAGATTAGGAGACCAAAACTGTACGCAATACTCCAGGTGTGGTCTCACCAAGACCCTATACAACTGAAGTAGAACCTCCCTGCTCCTATACTCAAATCCTTTTGATATGAAAGCTAACAAACCATTTGTATTCTTCACTGCCTGCTGCACCTGCATGCCTACTTTCAATGACTGGTGTACCATGACACCTAGTAATTTTTAAATATTTGGTATAGTAATATGAGGTTTTGTGACGTCGTCAGCGTATAGTTATATTTTATTGTCGGAATATTTTGTTTTATATCCATGGATATACGGATGAGTTCTAATTCTATCCGCTAGGGGTTCAATTATGAGGGCAAATAACAACGATGATAATGAACATCCTTGTCCATTACCCCTTGACAAATGAAATTTCGTAGATAAATTATTGTTAGCTAATATTCTGCCCATTGGCTTATTATATAGTAATTTAATCCATAGAATAAAATTCTCTCCCAGTTGAAATTCTTGCAATACCCTGACCATATATTCCCAATCGACCTGATTGAATGCTTTCTCTGCATCCAACGATATGATTGATAGTTTTTGATCTTCTGTTTGGTGTGAATGCATTATAGCGAGCAGACGTCTCAAATTATTAAATGATTGTCTCTTAGGGATAAACCCCGTTTGATCCGGATGTATTAATTTACTAGCGTATTTACTTAGTCTTCTAGCTAGTAGTTTCGCTAATATTTTTTGATCTGTGTTTAACAACGCAATAGCTCTGTATGATCCAGGTTCTTCCACATCTTTATCTTTCTTAAGTATTAGTGTGATCGTGGATTCTGCTAGCGTTTCAGGTAGTATTTGTTCTTTAAAGGCATAAATATACATCTAACAGTGAGCATGGGGGGGAAGGCACACTCAAGTCTGATGGAACGATGCCATCACCATGTTGGCCTTCTGCTGAAAACGAACATAGAATGAATGCATTGTTCATCATGGAGGGCCACACAATTACCAGCAATGTTGCAAGACGACCACCATCATCCCAATGCTGAAGAAAAACAAGACCTCATGCCTAAACGACTACCATCTACTGGCCTTGACATCCACCATCATCAAATGTTGAGGGGCTAGTGATAGAACGCATTAAATTCAGACTCCCCAGTCGCCTTGACCCACTGCAGTTCACCTACCGCCACAACAGGTCCACGGACAATGCCATCGCCCTACAGTCATCCCTCAAACACCTTGATAAGAGTGACACCCATGTCAGACTACAGCAATGCCTTTAATATCATTATACCATCCAAGCTTATCATCTTCTTGCGAATGAAACATAAATAAACAAAAGGAATAGTTAGATCTCAAGCCGGGTGTTGAACTGCCAGGTTGTCTCAATGTCAATATCTGCCAGGCCCTATGCACCATTTGGTGGGTGGTAGAGCGGGCATTCAGAGATGAAATGGTTGGCTGTCTGTTGTTCTGCTCCGCATTCACAGGCTGGGCTCTGGCGGAGCCCCCATCTCCACATGCTGGCATTGAAACTCCGAACTCCAGTACCAAGTCTGTTGAGCTTCACCCATGTTCCTCTGGGGAGGTCAGATACTGGACAGCTTTTATCTGGTGAAGAGATGCAGCCGTGTAATGGAGATCAGGTTGCCTTTCCCACCTGTGACCACTTGGTGCTATCCAGTGTGCTTTTGTCTCAGTTGGCTGGATGGATGCTCAGAGTTGTCTGCTTATCATCAAACTTGTGGGACTTGGTGTCAGCACTCATCTCTGCAACTGGATCCTTGACTTCTTGACCAACAGACCCCAATCAGTCAGGATAGGAAACAAATCATCCTCTACGATAATCCTCAACACAGAGGCTCCGCAAGGATGTGTTCTCAGCCCCCTTCTTTACTCCTTGTACACCCACGTGCAGCCATGTACAAATATAATTAAATATTCAAATTCACAGACAACACCACCACTGTGGCCTAGATATCAAATAATGATGAGACAGATTATAGGAAGGAGAGTGAGAACCTCATGTGCTGGTGTTGAGACAACAACCTTTCTTTCAATGTCAGCAAGACAAAGGAGATAGTGATCCACTTCAGGAGGTGAAGCGGTACACATTCCCCGGTTTGATTTGACGGTGCCGAAGAAGAGATTCCTTGGAGTCAATATCACCTACAACTTCTCCTGGACCACCCATATCGAAGCAACGACCAAGAAAACACACTATAAGCCTTCTAAGGAAGGAGAAGCATTGAAGTTTGGCATGTTCCCTACAACTCTCACCAACTTCTACAGATGCATCACAGAAAGCATTATCAGAATGCATCACAGCATGGTTGCGGAACAGCTCCATCTAAGACCGCAAGGTATTGCAGCAAATTGTGGACGCTGCCCACACAATTATACAAACCAACTTCCCTTGACCGTGTGGCCAGGTTCAGCTCCAACTCCATCATCAAGTTTGCTGATGACACTGTGGTGGTGGGCCTGATCTCCGATAACGATGAGAAGGCCTACCGGGAGGAGATGGTTCATCTAGCACTCTGGTGTCAGTACATCAGCCTCCTCTTGAATGTCACTAAAACTAAGGAGTTAATTGTGGAGTTTAGATGGGCTTAACAACTGAGGACGTACACGCCACTTTAAATAAATGGGACTATTGTGGATAGGGTAAGCAGCTTTAAATACCTGGGAGTCCACATCAGAGGATCTGACATGGACAACACACACTGCCGCACTGGTAAGAAAGGCAAGGCAGCGCCTTTACCACCTCAGGCAGCTGAGGAAATTCAGTCTCTGAGGATCCTTCAGTGCCTCTACTCTGGGGCTGTAGAAAGCATCTTGTCCGGCAACATCTCAATCTGGTTTGGGAGCAGCTCTGCCCAGGAAGGCTCTGCAGAGTAGTACATTTGGCCGAACACACTATGGGAACTACACTAGCACCCCCCCCCCCCGTCCACCAAGAGGTGCAAATCCAGAGCCAGCAACATAATGAGTGACCCCTACCACCCCAGCAATGGACTGGTCCAGCTGCTACGGTCAGGCAAACGCCTCTGCTGTCACGCTGTGAAACAGAGGATGAGATGGAGTTTCTTTTTTAATTTAATTTTTCGAAAATGTAAATACTGGTTCTGTTCTATTGTTTTGCACAATCCGCAGGCATTGCCACTTTCATTTCACTGCACATCTTGTATGTGTATGTGACAAATAAAGTTGACTTGACTTCTATTGACTCCATTTAGACGTCACGCTAGATCGGCAAGGCCAGCAGCATAATCAAGGATGAGTCGCACCCTGGCCATTCCCTCTTCTCCCCTCTCCCATAGGGCGAAAGGTACAGAAGTGTGAAAATGCACATCTCCAGATTCAGGGACACAGTTTCGTCCCAGCTGTTATCTGGCAATGGAATCAGCCTACCACAACCAGAGAGCAGTGCTGAACTACTATCTACCTCTTTGGTGACCCTCGGACTATCATTGATCACTTTGCTGGCGTTACCTAGCCCTAAACGTTATCTTATCATGTTTCTATGCACTGTAAGTGTTTCAATTGTAATCATGTATTGTCGTTCTGCTGACTGGATAGCACGCAACAAAGGTTTTTCACTGTGCACGTGACAATAAACTAAACTGAAACCGACATGGCTTTGTAGCTAGATATAGTATACAGGTCTTGCCACAATTGACAGATGTCTGAGTGATTATACTTTGTCCCAGTATTCTCCTGGCATTCCTGCTAAAGAAACAGATCAGCAACAAAGTCTGGATCCTATCAGCCTGGAACAAAATAACTCGACTGAAAAGACAGAGTCAATTTTCTTCCTTTTACTTCCGCCAAGATCTGTATCATAACCCACCGACTCCCACAAATATCTCGACTAAACTTCTTCCCACCCTGCTTCCTGCAAAGACTATCCCCTACTCCCAATTCCTCAGTCTACGCTGCATCTGCGCCCAGGATGTGTTCCATGCTAGAATATCCGAGATGTCCTTGTTCTTCAGGGAACGGGGGTTCCCCTCTCCCATCGTAGAGGAGGCCCTCACTCGTGTCTACTCGATACCCCACAGCTCTGCCTTACTCTCTCCCTCCCCCTCATCGCAACAGAGACAGTTGCCCCAGTCCTTACCTTCCACCCCATTAGCCGTCGCATACAACACATAATCCTCCGAAATTTCCGCCACCTCCAACGGGATCCCACCACTAGCCACATTTTCCCATATCCACCCCTTTCCGCCTTCTGCAGAAACCATTCCCTCCGCAACTCCCTGGTTAACTCATCCCTTCCCACCCAAACCACCCCCTCCCCAGGCATCTTCCCCTGCATCCACACCTGTCGCTATACCTCATCCCTCGACTCTGTCCAGAGACCCCGACAGTCCTTTCAGGTGAGGCAGAGGTTCACTTGCACCTCCTCCGACCTCATCTCCTGCTCAAGCTGTGGACTCTTATACATGGGCGAGATCTAACGTAGACTGGGTGATCGTTTCGCGGGACACCTTCGCTCAGCCCGTGTAAATCAACCTGATCTCCCAGTTGCTCCCAGGGCACAGTAATTCTCTTTCCCATTCCTACACAAACCGTTCTGTCCTAGGTCTCCTCCATTGTCAAAGTGAGGCTAAACGCTAATTGGAGGAACAGCATCTCATATTTTGATTGCCCAGTGGTATGAATATTGATTTCTCTCACTTCAGGTAGCCCCGGCATTCCCTCTCTATCTGTCCCCCAGCCAAGTTGCACCAGCTTCACATTTTCACCCCACAAACAGCCTGTTTCCTTTATCATTGTTACTTTTTTGCATAACTTTTACTCATTGTTCTTTATCTCTCCACATCACTGTCTATATCTCTCGTTTCCCTTATCCCTAACCAGTCTGAAGAGGGATCTCGACCCAAAACGTCACCCATTCCTTCTCTCCAGAGATGCTGCCCGTCCCGCTGAGTTACTCCAGCTTTTTGTGTCTATCTTCGGTTTAAAACAGCATCTGCAGTTCCTTCTTACACATCTTCACTATTGGTTTAGTTAATTTCAGAATTTAGCCAGAATTCCAACTGCAACATTAAGACCTTTAACAACCAATCATTATCCAACAGACAATGTGCAAAAAGTGTACAGTTTCAATCCAATTGTATCGGGAATGACTCACCTCAATCTCACTACCATTTGCCTTTGGTCTGAACCATTTTACGGAGCACGTCCGGCCAATGTGATCAACAGATTGGACAACACCATACACACCAACTTCCTGGGGACCTTGAGCTTATGGGAAATAATCAGTTATTGTAAAACAAACACACAGGCAGTAAAGAGCTAATTTTACTTCATGTTACTGATTGTATTCCTCCTTGTCACCTTCCCCTGCATCTGCTTTGATCTGTCATTTTCATACCTTACCTTTTTCTTATATTATGTTGATTTTTGCATATCTTCCGTTCATTTCAAGTACTGTTCATATCTCTCATTCCACCTTTCCTCCGACTCAGTCTGAAGGGCCTCAACCCAAAATGTCACCCATTCCTTCTCTCCAGAGATGCTGCTTATCTTGCTGAGTTAAGGGCCTGTCCCACCAGCATGCAACTCTATGCGATGAACGCGATCAAACCGGCAGCGGGGGCCACGCGGAGGTCGGGTGATCCCATGTACAGGGCCGTTCCCACCAGCATGCGCCTGCATGCGGCAAGCGCAACCAAACCGGCAGCGAGGGCCGCGCGGAGGTCGGGTGAGTGGCGCAACGCGGCGCAAAGTGAGGCGAACTTGGAGCAAGTCCAAGGTAAGTTCGCCAGGACAGAGACGGGCACACAGAGAGGGGCACCGAGGCACACACACACACACAGGGCCACGGAGCCACACACATAGAGGGTCACGGAGTCACTTACAAATAGGTTCACGGAGGCACGATGTCCGGGCGGTGTGTAAATGTCAAGGCGACTGCGAGCCGACAAGCCGTTGCCGTGCGGAATTTTTGGACATAGTCGGTTTTCCGGAGCCCCGCGCGGTGTCGGGACGAACTCCGCACAATTCCGCACGGCTCCGGCGATCGAAGTGGGACCGGCCCCGCGACGCCGGACGGCTCAAGCGGCCACGTTAGGTCGCGCTAATCGCATAGAGTTGCATGCTGGTGGGACAGGCCCTTTACTAACAATTGTTTTATTTTTGGCTGAATTTTGAAGACTCCACTGTCAAATGACTAAGCCTTTGGTCAGGGGCACAGGAGACAAACTTTATCATCTTTCCATTCATGTAATAGTTTGACATGCCGCATCTAGAGCCTCATGTCATGAAGCACAAACTGGTTCCTTGGCAGAGGGCAGAGAAGTACAAGGGGTCACAAGGGTTGATTGTTACCAGATTAACATCTTATCTAATTTCTTCACAAGCTTCTTTTGGGGCCAGCTCTTTCCCAAAGGTAATTCACCCATTATTACTGTGCTTCAGCACACAGCTGCAAGAACAATTGTTTATCTTTGCTAATTGCTTTCCCACTTATCTTTGTTTGCAAATTTGGCTACCATACATAATTTTTCATCCTGCAAGTCATTGACGAACAGTTGCTGCTACAGCAATGATTAAACCTGTAGCAAACCAGTTGTTACAATGAGCCCCGATCCAGAATCACTGCCTCCTGCCCATTAGCAGATCCTCGGACAATAACTGAGTTCGGTATTCCGAAAAACGAAAGGAATCATTGGATGTGTCAAAGGTCACTTGAGATAACCACTCTCGGCAGCTGTGCTGCTGCATTATACAGACCTGCGTTTCATCCATAGTCAGGATCGAACCCGGGTCTCCGGCTCTGCAAGCGCTGTTGAATTGCTACTGGACCATCCCCGTCCTCTTCCGAGTGTCCCATCCCTGTCCGGGGCAGCTGGAGATATCCGAGGTGACCCTGGACTGACTGGACACCGGCCCGGAGCAGTGGCGGCACCAGGCTTACAGCTATAGTGCTGATAAGCGCTAACTCCAGCTCAACGCTGCCTGTCCCGCCAGGTTAACAGACAGCCCCGGACTGATGGGACACCGGCCCGGAGCAGCGGAGTTAGCGCGTCTTCTCCACGCTGGCCATAAGCCTGGGGCTGCCACTGCTCCGGGCCGGTGTCCAGTCAGTCCAGTGTCACCGCGGACATCTCCTGCAGCCCCCGGACAGGGATGGGACACTCGGGAGGGGACAGGAAGGGTCCCGTAGCAATTCAACAGCACTTGCTGCGCCGGAGACCCGGGTTCAATCCTGACTACGGATGAAACGCAGGTCTGCATACATGCAGCATCACAGCTGTCGAGGATGTTTTTCGTGAGTGACCTATGGCATGCACAGTCGGAATACTGAACTCGCTTATTAGGTCAAGACCATGAGCTCATCCTGCAACTATGTGTAATACCATGTTGGGCACCACCTGAACATTCAAATTAACCCGTTGGTTCCCTGCTTTTAATGTGATCAAGATTTCCTCAATAAAACCAAATACTTGTTGCACATTATCTCTCCTTCATGAATCCACGCTGACCGGTGATTTCCAAAATGTTACAATATTGCTTGTGATGCTAACAATTTTCCTGCAATAGTTGTTGGGCTAAGCAGCCTACGGTTTCTCATTTTAGTCATCTTGCTCCATTTGAAAGCCCCATTAATTTGCCCAATACTTTGTTGGCAATTGCACGATTGCTCCCCACATTATCTTTTTTAATGGATTATTTGTAGTATTTTCCCAGCTCATTCCCATCGCTTATATTCCTTTGGCACCTTCCTTTACAAATAAAGGTGCCCCACACCGTACTGCAAACTTACAAACCAACCCATCTACATCCAAGTCACTTATCGTCCATCCACCATAGCTATCTTCACCATGTCACTGTTAATCCCCTGCATCTTAATCCTTTGATCAGCCTACCGATCTACAAACGTTGCTCCAAGCACATTGAACACACTGGTCACATCACTGCCCAGAACTGAAGTGGCTCTCATTTGGATGCATATGTACTGGCAAACGAAATTCCCCTGATCACCAAGAACTGTTCCTGTCTCTTGTATTATAACCATCCTAGTCTACATAAGAATATTTGACATTTCCACCATATCGCTATTTTTTCCAAGTCAAATTTTTCTTCATCTGCTCACCCAAACCCCCCACCCCCCCGTCTGCCCATAACCCCCACCCATTACCCACACCCCGCCCCCCCCCATAACCCCCACCCTGCCCAGTTTTGTCCGCCCCATTGCAAAACAATATGACAGAGTCCTAAATTTGGTCAGCTACTAATTTCTGATGTCATCTATTCTTGATGCACTGCAGTGCCAATCTGCTTTGGTCTCTACTCTGCTCTACAAACAACCAAAGATGTCCTCAACCAAATTGCTTGTTCTTTGACGTTCATGGCATCTTCTGGCCTGTTGCTGCTGCTCGAACTACACCAAATACTCACCACGCTTATCCAACACAAAATCTCCAGGACAGAACTCATTGTTATCCACGTGATGGACTGGCAGCAAGTCATTGGATCGAAGGCTTTTCTCCACAGTTCCATCTTGCCACATCACATCCACACTAGTGCTGGTTTTCAGAATCTCAACAGCAATTCTAGCAAATAAATTAAAATTAGAATTCAGGAAGTAAAGAAAATTAGAAATAACATTCTCAAAGTTACAGAGAGTGGGCAGATGCAAGTTACAGAGCTCAGATGAGCAAACAATCATACGGGCACCACACAACAATCAAAACAAGGCACCATACAAAAGGACATATCTACTCTGGCTCAGTCCACAACCGCAAGGCTAATTCATGGCTCAGCTGCCATGATAATTTCCACAGGTGTCGGGAATGTAAAAACTCCAAGCCCAGAGGCTCTACCATGCCACCCCATACTGATATACACTTGAAGGTAGACACAAAATGCTGGAGTAACTCAGCGGGACAGGCAGCATCTCTGGAGAGAAGGAATGGGTGAATTTCTGGTCGAGACCCTTCTTCAGACTGATGCTGCCTGTCCCGCTGAGTTAGTCCAGCACTATGTCAACCTTCAATTTGAACCAGCATCTGCAGTTCTTTCCTTCACATTTTGTCTGCTCCACTGCACAATCTCCTCAAGGCATGTCTACTTTGCAGAAGTTCTCCTCTCTCCGACGAGAGTTCAGCAACATCCTCTCACTGCTCCCCCCTCTGTGATTCCTCCTTCCCTCCGAAAAAGATCAGTCTGAAGAAGGGCCTTCACCCAAAACGTCTCCCATTCTTTCTCTCCAGAGATGCTGCCTGTCCCGCTGAGTTACCTCAGCATTTTGTGTCCACCTTCGATTTAAGCCAGCATCTGCAGATCTTTCCTCATGATATACACTTGAACAGATTCTAATTAGCTACCTAATTTCAGTGTCATTTATCAAGATAGATAAATCTTTGAGGCCTAACCAAGTATATCCAAGGATAGCGGGAAGCTGGTGAAGAAATTACAGATAATAGACAATACACAATAGATATTAAGCTGGCTGAGGCAGATATAACATTAGAAACGGGTGAGGTACCAGGAAGTGAGTGGGTGGCTAATGTTGTAGCTTGAAGAACTGTAGAGAAAAATCCGGAACTATGGAGCACTAATATCTGTGGTAGTTACTGGAGAGGATTGAGGGAATCATGTGTACCTTCAGTTTCTGACTGACCACATGGGGGAATTAGAGCAGCATTTGGACAACTCAGGATTACCCAGGAGACTGGAGTTATAATGCGGTCATACCCAAGGTGCAGGCAGAGAGTAGATGAGTGGCCACCAGGAAGGGGAAAGGGAGTAGAACGTGCAGGAATTACCTGCAGCCTTTCCCCTGTAAAAGAAGTCTACCAGTTAGGATACTTCTGGGTGTAGGATGTGGTGAAGTAGAAAGCAGCAACAGCAACAGCCAGACCTGTGACACTAGGTTTGGCTCTGAGGCATTGCAGGAACAAGTGAAGTCAGATAGTCTGCAGTGATAGGGGACAGGCAGTGATTCTGTAGTCCCAAGGACCAGGATGTCTCAGCTCATCTGCAGAACATTCTCATGGGAGTGTGCACAACCAGAGGTTGTTGAGCATCTTGGTAACAATGACATAAACAGATCCTGTAGAGTAAACAAAGGAGGTTAGGAAAAAGGTTAATAAGCAGAACCTCACTAGTAGTATCTCTGGATTGCTTCAGGTACCACATGCTAGCGAGGTCAGGAATAGAAGGAAAGCCAGATAAATACATGGCTGGGAAGCTGCAGCATGGGGAAAGGATTCAGGTTCTTGGATCATTGGGGCCGGGGCAACCCATACAAGAAAAAACAATAAATTGGGAGAATAATTTGAGAAGTCTACAGAGGTTGGCAGGGGATAGGGCCTCAAAGCAGACAGGATGCAGAGAAGGGATTGAGCCCAAATACTGTATTCAAAGAGTAAGACTAGCAGTCATGGCAGACAAGCACATGGCAGAGAGGATCCACTGGTGGTTTAAACTGCATTTATTTCAATGGTATGGCAGACAATCTCAGCATGGATAGACGATGGACTGGGATATTATAGCCATAATAGACACGTCTGCAAGAAAGGCAGCTCATTGTCCAAGAGTATAGATACAAGCGGTACAGGTAAGAGAGTGAGGTGTTACCTTTTTGATCAGAGAAGTACAAAGGATATTCTTGGGAGATTGTCCAGTGTGTCTATGGATATATCTTAGAAGCAACAAATAATGAGGTGATCAATTTGATGGGACCGTATTATAGGCCTCCCAATAGTCAGTGGGAGATGTGTATATTGCAGATAACAGAAATAGGATAGTGTTAGTGGGAGATTTGAAATTCCCCAATATTGACTGGACTCTCATAAGGTTTTGTCGGGATGAAATTTGTTAAGTGTTCCAGAATGCTTCCTTAATCAGAAGATGGAGGGTCTGACAGGAGGGGCACCACATTGGTCCTCCTTGGAAAGAATGAGGTGGGGCAAATGACTGAAGCATCAATGGGCGCAGCACTTTGGGACAATGACCAGCATTCTATTTATTTCAAGGCAGTTATGGAGAATGATAAGACTAGTCCACAAGTTAAGATCCTGAATTGGGACAAACTTGATTTGAGACATTAAGCAGAAACATGCCGTGATTAATTAGGAGAATCTGTTTACAGGCAAGGTGATGCGAGCAAGTGGGAAACTTTAAAAAGATACCAAGACTACAGAGTATGTTCATGTTAGCGTGAAGGGCAAAACTGGTAGGTTACAGGGCCATGAAAGGGACGAGATGTCGAGGCTCTGGTGAGGAAAAACAGAGAGAAAGTTGGGATGAAGCAAATCGCTCTGTGTAGGAATAAGGCAATCAGTGCAGGTAAGGAGGGCATGGCAGGCAAGATAAATGAAAAGAGGGGGAGTAGGGGAAAAAAGTCCCCTTAAAGATCCACATGACCATTTTTAATGTAGAGCCACAAGAGATAGGGTACTGACCAAAGATGGTATAGCGGAGCAAGATAGACCACTCCTAAATGCAATGGGCTGACGTGTAGTACGCAACGGAGTGGAACATGGGCCCAACCCAACTCAGTGTAATCGACGTTGCGGGGGAACAGTTTGTGTTAATAAATTTCAATTCTGAAAATGAGAAGATTTTTACCAAAGAACTTTTGATTTTTACGAGGATGTTTCCGTAACCGGCTTCCGTCTCTGCACTAGTCTCTTCGCTCCGCTCTGATGGGATCTTTGGTGCGGAGACGGAAGCCGGTTACGGAAATGGGGCAGAACATTACCCATGAGTCTGCCCATGACCGTACTACGTCTTTTTCGTCGAGTGATCTATCTTGCTTGCTGTAGGATCTTTGGTACTGACTATTCACCTCTACCCCATTGCAGACATTGGACTGTGTCTCTGGGACTGATACACTGCAATGCTAACTATACAGGGCTCGAAATCAACGATTGCCCGGGTGCCAATGGCGACCTAAAGTCCCGCCAGGCAACCTAAATGCCGTGCCATTTTACCCGGCTTGGCAAGCACCCCGGACACCTATCAAACTGCACAGGCCCCCTCTATCGCTCTCCCTATCACTCTCCGTCTCCGCCCGCCATCCGTATCTGGGCCGCCGGTTCTTCGCTCTCCGCCCACTCCTCATCCGCCAGCATGGCCGCCCACCTTGCACATGCGCACTGCCACGGCAACTGGTCGGTGCCGGGCACCAAAGATCCTAGAGCGGAGCAAGATAGACAACTCCTGCAAAATCCAATAGACTGACGTGTAGTATGCAACAGAGCGCAATGGAGCGCAACTTCCGCCATTTCAGTAACCCGACCCTATCCTTAACCCAACCAGACTTCAGTTATGCGTTCAGTTAAAACGGCACATACCTTTCACAGGGAGGAACTGCAGAAAAAATAAACACTTTCATTTCCCCAGACGGGTGGAGGGGTGGACCCGAATGCTGCAAAAAACGTATTTTCTTTTGCGTCTTTTAAAACATTGCGGGACCAGGGTTTGTTTTTAGAGGGAAGATAGACACAAAATGCTGGAGCAACTCAGCGGGACAGGAATGGCTGGCGTCTCGGGCCGAGACCCTTCTTCAGACACTTTATTTTTAGAAAGCTGCGTTTGACCTACAAAATAAATGCAACATGCCTGTGAAGGGGGAATAAATGTGCAAGTGTCGGGATCTCTCTCTCTCCCTCGCAAACACATCCTGTGCCGTGAATTCGCGGCTTTATCCTGCGTTACTTAATCCAAGGGCAAGCGAACGCGCAGACAGACGGACAAAAGCAACGATCATAGTCAGGGGAAAGAGGAACAAGAGATATAGACGGTACTAAGGACAAATTAATGGAAGATATGCCTATATCTCCCGTTTCCCATCAGTCTGAAGAAGTCGCAACCCAAGATGTCACCTATTCCACTCTATGATCGTTGATTTCGCCGTCTATCCGCGTGTTCGCTCGCTCTTGGTGCCAGCGCTTCTTCCCTCAGACTCCGCCAAACAAACACACACACACAGCATGTCCGGTAGATCGGTGAGAGCCGAGACCAGGAGCAGGGCGAAGAGTGACATCAAATGGGTCATGACAGCTATCCATCCACCCCACACTGATTCACACACTCCCTAACCCTATTGTGATTCATGGTCTTCAGAGCGAACATTGACTATGTTTGATAACGGAATGCAGTCAAATGTGTTTTAATTCCCAATGTTATTATTTGTTTTGACACCTTTAAACATATTACCAAAAGAACATTTGCTGCAGTTATGTCCTTTGGCCATCTCTTGTCAGTTAGTGTAATGTTTAATCTGTCAGATGGATGGAGTCGGTTTTAACAGCTATTATCATAAAATGCCTTTCGAAATTTCCTTGCAACCTGTATACTTTGTTATGGATAAATTATGTGGGAAGCCCGAGTGTTTCTGTGCCAATAGCAATAACGACCCATGCTATGGCCATGTCATGGTAATTTTCGGTCCTTCACAGAAAACATGCTTGCATCAATCTGTAGTATGCATGGTCCAGGATTTATTGACACTGGTTGATCATTTGCTGAATAATCCAACCACATTTTTGTTTGGAAGTGGAAAGAACTAATAGAAATTGCATTCATTGCAATGTGTAAAAAGAGTTGAGATATTGTACTACAATTTTGCTGCATGTCATTGTGGTATATATCATGTCTTCATTGGTGAATATGTTTAGCTTGTGAGTTATTTGAAGCAGAAATAATATGTGAATGTAGACAAAAGTGCTGGAGAAACTCAGCGGATGCGGCAGCATCTATGGAGCGAAGGAAATAGGCAATGTTTCGGGCCGAAACCCTTTTTCAGACTGATGGGTTTCGGCCTGAAATGTTGCCTATTTCCTTCGCTCCATAGATGCTGCTGCACCTGCTGAGTTTCTCCAGCAGTTTTGTCTACCTTCGATTTTCCAGCATCTGCAGTTCCTTCTTAAACATAATATGTGAATGCTGCATTGAGCATAATTCTGACTGGTAACTACGTACTTCGTCCGAGCACATTATCACACACGTCATGCAAACCGTTTTAAATAACCACCTAAACTGTCATTTGGCAACCTAAAAAGCTGTCAATGTTGCCCGGCTGGCAACAAGGAAAAAAAAAAGTTAAGCGAGAGCCCCACTTGGACTTAAGCAAAAATGGGTTCTTGGGGAAAAAAGAGCTACCTTAAATTTAGTTGCTTCTGGTTGGGTAACTGTGGCAAGGTGAAGACTATTCCATGCTTTAATTGTGCGGGAGAACTCCATGGAGCAGCCAGCATCTCTGGATAGAAAACATAGGGTGACGTTTCGGGTAGAGACCCTTCTTTACATTTCCTCTGGTTTTAGTGTTTTTAGTTTAATTTAAAGATACAGCGTGGAAAAAGGCCCTTCGGGGGATTGAGGGAGAGGAGGGAGGAGGGAGGGAGAGGGAGTAGGGAGGGAGAGGGGAGAATGGGGGAGGCGAGGAGGAAGAATGTGGGAATAGAGGATGAGGGTGATAGGGAGTGGGGAATAGATGGACTGCCCCCACCCCTCCCCTTCTCACCTACCCCATCTCCTCCTCGCTCCACACTCTTCCCCCTCTCCCCTGCCCCATCCAACCTCCCCCTCCCACTCCCCTCCACCCCGTCTCTTGCCCCTTTCTCTTTCTCTCCCCATTCTCTCTCTGCTCTCACTCTCTACCCCTCCCCGCTCTCCCTCCCCCCCCGCTCTCCCTCCCACCGCTCGCTCTACCTTACCCCCCTCTCCCTCCCCCCGCTCGCTCTCCCTTACCCCCCCCCTCTCTTCGCTCTCTTCCCCTGCCCTCCCCTAAACCCCCTTCCCCCCACACCCTCCCCTCCACCTCCCACCACCTGTGGTAGTTAGTGTGTGACGCCTCATGCTACCCCCCCCCCCCCCCCCCACGTTAGGGGAACAGACCCAACCAGGGGGTGTGGGTGTGGGTGTGTGTGTCTTTGAGGCAGCAAATTTATAGCCAATGTACTGCCTCATAGTCTTGAACTGAATTAAAACATCCAGTAGTTGTAAAGGGGGTCATAGCGTCACCTAGAGATTTAAGCCTGAAAATGGATAGTTTCTTTTTCTTTTAGTAACCAAAGTCATCAACGTATAACTTTGTGTGTTGGAAAACAAAATATATTGGCACAGCTGGTGGACTTGCTGCCTCACACGCCAGAGATCTGTGTTCGATCCTGTCCTCGGGCACTGCGTGTTGAATTTGCATCTTCTCCCTGCAAGCGTGTGGGTTTCCTCCCACATCCCAAAGACGCATTGGCTTTGTAGGTTAACTTGTCTCTGTAAAAACGCCCCTAATGTGTAGGGAGTGGGTGAGGAAAGTGGGATAACAACAGAACTTGCGTGAAATGGTAGACCTAAATGCTGGAGAAACTCAGCGGGTGAGACAGCATTTATGGAGCGAAGGAAACAGGTGACATTTCGGGTCGAGACCCTTCTGCAGACAACAATGTGAGGGTGGGGTGGGGCGGGAAGAAGAAAGGAAGAGGCGGAGACAGTGGGCTGAGGGAGAGCTGGGAAGGGGAGGAGAAAGCATGGACTATCTGAAATTGGAAGTCAATGTTCATACCGCTGGGATGTAAACTGCCCAAGCAAAATATGAGGTGCTGCTCCTCCAATTTACGGTGGGTCTCACTCTGGCCATGGAGGAGGCCCAGGACAGAAAGGTCGGATTCGGAGGGGGAGTTAAAGTGTGAGCCACTGGGAGATCAGGTTGGTTATTGCGAACCGAGCAGAGGCGTTGGGGGAAACCATCACCTGACCAATGTAGAGCAGCTGACACCTAGAGCAGCGGATGCGATAGATGAGGTTGGAGGAGGTGCAGGTGAACCTCTGCCACATCTGGAAAGACTGCTTGTGTCCTTAAATGGAGTCAAGTGGGGAGGTAAAGCGACAAGTGTAGCATTCCCTGCGATTGCAAGGGAAAGTGCCAGGATAGGGGGCAGTTTGGGTGGGGAGGAACAAATTGACCAGGGAGTTACGGAGGGAGCAGTCTTTGCGGAAAGCCGACGGGGAGGAGATGGGAAGATGTGGTCAGCGGTGGGATCCCATTGGAAGACAATAAAGCTGTAAAATATCAGCGGGGAGGTAGCAACTATGGAGCGAAGGAATAGGCGACGTTTTGGGTCGAGAACCTTGTTCAGACTGATGTCGGGGGGCTGTGAGAGAGCTGGGAATGAGAGGGGAAGGAGGGCGAAAGCAAGGACTACCTGGAATTGGAGAAGCCAATGTTCATATCACTGGGGTGTAAACAACCCAAGCAAAATATGAGGTGCCGTTCCTCCAATCTGCAGTGTGCCTTACTCTGGCCATGGAGGAGGCCCAGGACAGAAAGTCAGATTCGGAATGGGAGGGGAAGGTGAACAGCTGAGCCACCGGGAGATCGGGTTGGTTATTGCAAACTGAGTGGAGGTGTTGTGCAAAGCGATCTCCAAGCCTGCGCTTTGTTTCACCAAGGTTGATCATACGCTGAATAATCTAACCACATTTCTGTTTGGAAAGAAATAATAGAAATTGCATTCATTGCAATATGTTAGAAGAGTTGAGATACTGTATTGTAATTTTGCTGCATGTCATTGTGGTGTATATCATGTCTTGATTGGTGAATGTTTAGTTTTTGTGACTTTGAAGCAGAAATAATATGTGAATGCTTCATTGAGCATAATTCCGACTGGTAACTATGCACTTCGTCCAAGCACATTATTGCACGCGTCATGCAAGCCGTCTTAAATGACCACCTAAACTGTCATTTGGCAACCTAAAAAGCTGCCGAGGTTGCCCGGCTGGAAACAGAGAAAAAAAGTGAGAGCCCTGCTATATTGTAGACTCTCTTCCCCTCTTCTCTACCTACTGTATTTAAGTTTAGTTTGATTACACTTGTGTATAGTATTTGACTTGATTGGATAACATGCATAAAAAAGCTTTTCAATACAAGTGATAATAAACCTAAAGAACTCAAATGAATATTTAATTGAGGCATAAGAGTTGTGATATGTATTAAATAATATACGAATGATCAAAAAGAAGGTATTTGCAGTTTTAGAGGTGGATACATCACCAGGGCCAGACCAAGTGCATCCTCACGCAGGGAATCTGAGGAGGAAATTGCATACGTCCTTGCAGAAATATTTGCTTTATCTTTGGCTAACTAACTAATCATGGCAAGTGATTCTTAAAGGGTTGACAGTGGATGTGTAATGGAAGGTATTTAAAGACTTCATGGATGAACTACAACAATTATTCTTTTGCCGAACTGTGATGAACAAATCAGGGAAGGTAGTGCATCCATGGATAACAAGGGAAATCAGGGATAGTATAAAAACAAAAGATGAAGCATACAAATTAGCCAGAAAAAGCAGCCTACCAGAGGGCTGGGAGAAATTCGGAGTCCAGCAGAGGACAACAAATGGCTTAATTAGGAAAGGGAAAATAGTTTATGAAAGAAAACTGGCAGGGAACATAAAAACTGACTGCAAAAGCTTTTATAGATATGTGAAGAGAAAGAGACTAGTCAAATGTAGGTCCCTTGCAGTCAGAAACAGGTGAATTGATCATGGGGAACAAGGACATGGCATACCAATTGCATAACTACAATGGTTCTGTTTTCACTAAGGAAGACATAAATAATCTGCCGGAAATAGCAGGGGACTGGGGGTCAAATAAGATGGAGGAACTGAGTGAAACCCAGGTTAGCTGGGAAGTAGCGTTCGGTAAATTGAACGGGTTAAAGGCCGATAAATCCCCAGGACCAGATAGTGTGCATCCCAGAGTTCTCAAGGAAGTAGCCACAGAAATAGTGAATGCATTAGTGATAATTTTTCAAAACTCTTTAGATTCTGGAGTAGTTCCTGAGGATTGGAGGGTAGCTAATGTAACCCCACTTTTTAAAAAATGAGGGAGAGAAAACGGGGAATTACAGACCAGTTACTCTAACATCGGTAGTGGGGAAAATGCTAGAGTCAGTTATTAAAGATGGGATTGCAGCACATTTGGAAAGTGGTGAAATCATTGGGCAAAGTCAGCATGGATTTACGAAAGGTAAATCATGTCTGACGAATCTTATAGAATTTTTCGAGGATGTAACTAGTAGAGTGGGTAAGGGAGAACCAGTGGATGTGTTATATCTAGTCTTTCAGAAGGCTTTCGACAAGGTCCCAAATAAGAGATTAGTATACAAACTTAAAGCACACGGTATTTGGGGTTCAGCATTGATGTGGATAGAGAACTGGCTAGCAGACAAGAAGCAATGGGTAGGAGTAAACGAGTCCTTTTCAGAATGGCAGGCAATGACTAGTGGGGTGCCGCAAGGCTCAGTGCTGGGACCCCAGCTATTTACAATATATATTAATGATTTGGATGAGGGAATTAAATGCAACATCTCCAAGTTTGCGGATGACACTAAGCTGGGGGGTAGTGTTAGGTGTGAGGAGGATGCTAGGAGGCTGCAAGGTGAGTTGGATAGGCTGGGTGAGTGGGCAAATGCATGGCAGATGCAGTATTATGTGGATAAATGTGAGGTTATCCACTTTGGTGGCAAAAACAGGAAGGTAGGCTATTATCTGAATGGTGGCAGATTAGGAAAAGGGGAGATGCAACGAGACCTGGGTGTCATGGTACACCAGTCATTGAAAGTATGCATGCAGGTGCAGCAGGCAGTGAAGAAAGCAAATGGTATGTTAGCATTCATAGCGAAAGGATTTGAGTATAGGAGCAGGGAGGTTCTACTGCAGTTGTACAGGGTTTTGGTGAGACCACACCAGGAGTATTGCGTACAGCTTTGGTCTCCAAATCTGAGGAAAGACATTCTTGCTAGAGGGGGTACAGAGGGTTCACCAGACTGATTCCTGGGATGTCAGGACTTTCATATGAGGAAAGACTGGATAGACTCAGCTTGTACTCGCTAGAATTTAGAAGATTAAGGGGGAATCTTATAGAAACTTACAACATTCTTACAGGGTTGGACAGGCTAGATGCAGGAAGATTGTTCACGATGTTGGGGAGATCCAGAACAAGGGGTCACAGTCTAAGGATAAGGGGGAATTCCTTTAGGACCAAGATGAGGAAACCATTTTTCACACAGGGAGTGGTGAGTCTCCGGAATTATCTGCCACAGAAGGTGGTTGAGACAAGTTCATTGGCTATATTTAAGAGGGAGTTGGATGTGGCCCTTGTGGTTAAAGGGATCAGGGGGTATGGAGAGAAGGCAGGTACAGGATACGGAGTTGGATGATCAGCCATGATCATATTGAATGGCGGTGCAGGCTCGAAGGGCCGAATGGCCTACTCCTGCACCTATTTTCTATGTTTCTATGTCTTGTATATTCGCAACCAAATAATTGATATAGTTGACACATCGTGATGCGCTCCATCACCAATCCCTGAGGCACACCAATCATCACAGGCCTCCAACCTTCTTCTTCCTACCATTAAGCCAATTCTATACCCTGTTAAGGTCCTAAATTAGCATATGGCTTTCAGCAGAAACTCCCTAGATCCCATATAATTTGACCATACAGAGAAGTTTGTCTTTCGAAACCTTAAGGACCTTGTTGAAGTCTATAAAGACCAAGGTTGTCGCCCTGCTCTCAACAATCCCCTTGGTTACTTATTCCAAAAAAAAAAATCACATTTTTGAAACACAATCTCCCATGCACAAAACCATGCTGACTATCCCTAATCAATCAATGTTTCCAATGAATGTATATCTTAGGTTCATAGGTTGGAGCTATACAGCACAGAATCAGGTCAAGTCCGATTCAGCACAGCCAAAGGCCAGTTTACATACAGTGCATTTCTACAATTCTATGAATATACCTCCAGTCTTGCAGCTCTTACCAGACCCTCATAACTGAAAAAAACATATTTTCTATTGTTTTCTTTGCCAATCACGTCTCCTGGTTCTTCAGCATTCTCCAGCTCCTCAACTGTTTATATCTTTGATTTAATATATTTTAATCATAGCCACCTCTGGACTGAGGAATACAAAGCAACTTTTCTAGTACGTCCACAACAGTCCCACATGCAGAGGCATTTTGGTAAATCCCTTCAGCATTCCCTTCTAAAGTTAACAGCACAAGATAAATATTGTGTATTGCTATAAAATCAAACGAGGTGGCTTTCCATCATGCAAACATCAGTATTTGATTGCAATTCATTCAGGGTCAATATCTTACCTGTCACCTGGTTTGAACTCTCTGGAAGGTTTGTTTTTTTTCTTCTTGTGCTTCTTTTTCAGGTTTTTTATAGAAAGTGGGATACTTTTTTTGCGACCTTGTCCACCACTTTGCGATGATGCAGTTGAACTTGCAGAAGAAGAAATTGAGCTGGTTTCATCAGTGTCATCA
Organism: Raja brachyura; assembly: GCA_963514005.1. The sequence goes on along the minus strand of OY740803.1, from coordinate 6,867,434 downwards.
GCACCTTCATCATCTGCATCCTGTTCTGTAAGCTGCAGCTTTGTAGCCTGATTCCATCCCAAAGAATCATCTTCCAGAATCACTGCCGGCTGCCCAATATCTTTCCAGTTCCCACTTCTCACTCTTTCTTCCAACTGGTTCTGCAAGTTACCATTGGTGGGGATAGGACCATTGCTTAGAACTGATTCCTTCTGTACAACCCCATTAAATGACTGTGATTTCATTCCAATGGCTATCTGGGTGGGACCCTCCCAACCCAATCTTGGTTTGGAACCACCGAGTCCTGAAATAGATGAGGTAACCATGACGGAGCCATCTCCCAAAGCAACGGTGAACTTGTCTACACGATCCACTTCCTGGAAGTCCACATTATTCAGAACTTTCTTCACCATCTCTTTGTCAAAGAGCCTTTTAACCTAAAAGATACAAGAGAATGCTGAAGCAGGTTCATTATTACAGCTGCAATGTAAAAACAGAGCAGTGTCAGGTATTCCTAAAATACTTCCTGATATTCCCTCAACACTAATACAAGTTAAGTTTCTTTTCTCAGTCCACTTGCGTATTAAGGAAGTTATCTACAAAATGCTAGGTTTCCGTTTCATGAACTATGATATCTAAAAATTAAAGGGAGATTTCAGGACAGGATAATGAACTAGTCTTATGGTAATTATGTTCTACATGAATCTCTCCCCTCTTCATCCTGCACAATCAAATCCTTTGATTACTTTCTTCACCCTAAACAAATCACTGCAATTCACCTCCCTGAAATAATCAACCACTTTCTCAGAAGTTTCTCTTGAATTCTACACTGGATTCATAAGTCACCAATTATGTTAGTGGACATAATTCCATTTTCACATGCAAGTGGACATATCGTCTGTATATTGTGCTTTATCTCTCCACATCACCGTCTATATCTCTCGTTTCCCTGATCCCTGACCAGTCTGAAGAAGGGTCTCGACCCGAAACGTCGCCCATCTCCTTCGCTCCTTAGATGCTGCTGCACCCGCTGAGTTTCTTCAGCTTTGTGTAACCCTCGTCTGTATATCTATTCTGTGACTTTCATAAATTGGAAGTCTTCCAATTCCTTAATCTTCCTTCTAAAGAAAGGACCAAAAACAAATTGCCTTGCAAGTCTCAAATTTGCCCTTCTCAACTTAAACATATGCCTTCTACTATTGATATTTCCACATTAGGAAAAACACTGACCATCTACCCTGTCTATGCCTCTTAGATTTTTATTCATTGTTCTCATGTTTCCCCGCCAGAGAAACAATCCAAAGTTTGCCCAACTTCACCTTACTGCAAATATGCTCTAACCGCTGGGAACATTTTCTCTCTCTATATATTTATACACATATATACATAAAGCTTCCACATTCTTCTCATGATAGGGCAACCACAACTGCATGGAAAACTCTAAATATGGTCTAATCAAACTGATGAAGCATGCCATGTAGCTGCTTTAGCATCCTATCCACTAATTTTGCCCCTTTCAAGGTGCTATGGACTTTCACCGCAAGACCCCTCCGTACACTGGTGCTCCAAGGAGTCCTGCTTCCTTTTTACGTTTGTCTTTCTAATATGCATAACCTCTGATTAAAATAGCCACATCATTACTTTTGATCATTTGTGCATCTGAACCCTTGGATCCTCTTCTGCGCCATTTATAAATTTATATTGTAGAACTGAGCAGCATTCTTACCCTTCCCATCAAAATGTACTACCGGTACTTCAGACTTAAGCATGAAGTCCATTTGCCAAAGATTAACATGCCCTCCTTAGAAGGAGCCATGTTTGATTAGTTACCTGCCTTAGGAACAGTATCGCCATACTGAAGTTACCTTTCTGACAACAGAATTCACAGCAATGATGGAATTTCCTTCTGGACCTTCTGAAGAGATAGTAGTACATTCAGGATCTCCTGGGAGCACATACACTGCCCGTTCTGCTAGGACCATGCGAGCATGGTCATAACAGTTCAAGCGTTTCACCCTGGAGAAAGAAAAGGTATCAATGGGTCCATTTGCTTAGAGATTGTAAAATTTGTAGATGTAAAGAAATGGTAGGACAGTCACAGTGCATTCAGAATATTCACAAGATCAGTGACAATGTCAAATGGAAATACCTGTCACACTGAAAACAAAATACATATATAATGAATCAATGCTACTTAAGACATGACCGCCGAGCCAAACTACACAACACATTCTGATACTCAGGTCACACAGGCTTCAGCAGTTGCTCAGCACTGCCCTCTGGTGGCACTTCTTTATATTTCCAATTAGTCCAATAATATATAAATATTTATGGCAGATGGAAGCTATTATGCCCTCCTATACATTGGCGAGACCAAAGATTATAGAGGAGCAAGATGCGCCACTCAGTGGAAATCCAATGGGCTGGTGTGTAGTACGTAACGGAACGTCACGGCCGCCATTTTGGCGGACTGCCTCCCCATGTGTAATCCGCTCCAAAGCTACAGAGCAGTTGTAAACAAAGATGATAGAGGAGCAAGATGCATTAGAAAGTTATTAGATGTATTTGTATTAGATCTTTACTTACCTCTCGATCCCGCTCTATCCCCCTCTCAATCTTTCTCTCCCTCTCTTCTCCATCTCCCCTCGATCCCTCTCTCCCCTATCTTCTCTCGATCTCTCTCCCTCCCCCTCCCTTTTCCCCCTGTTCCCCCATTTCCCTCGCATCTTTCCTCCCCAGCCCCTCCTTTGCGTAGTTTACCTTGCATTGTACAGCTTCCCTTGTATTGCTTTAACACACACTGTGCACAAAATTACAGGCACACACAAACACACATTCATATAAATATATGGTGGGACAGATAGAAGCAAATCTTTGGATAGAAGAGCTTATTAAAATCTTCCTACAAAGACCATTATGTAATTTATTTCTATCCTTTTTGGGCGGAAGGCATAGCAGGGCTGCCAACTCTCACACAGAGATGGAGACCCAGAGGGGGGGGGGGGGGGGGGGAGATGGAGACCCCGGGGGGGGGGGGGGGGGGGGAGATGGAGACCCAGTGGGGGGGGGGGATGGAGACCCAGTGGGGGGGGATGGAGACCCAGTGGGGGGGGATGGAGACCCAGAGGGGGGGGGGAAGATGGAGACCCGGGGGGGGGGGGGGGAAGATGGAGACCCGGGGGGGGGGGGGGATGGAGACCCGGGGGGGGGGGAAGATGGAGACCCGGGGGGGGGGGGGGGATGGAGACCCGGGGGGGGGGGGGAGATGGAGACCCGGGGGGGGGGGGGGAGATGGAGACCCAGTGGGGGGGGGATGGAGACCCAGTGGGGGGGGGGGGGGAATGGAGACCCAGAGGGGGGAGATGGAGACCCGGGGGGGGGGAGATGGAGACCCCGGGGGGGGGGATGGAGACCCGGGGGGGGGGATGGAGATGGAGACCCGGGGGGGGGGGGAGATGGAGACCCGGGGGGGGGGGGGGGGAGAGATGGAGACCCAGTGGGGGGGGGATGGAGACCCAGTGGGGGGGGGGGGGAATGGAGACCCGGGGGGGGGGGGGAGATGGAGACCCCGGCGGGGGGGGGGGGGGGGGGAGATGGAGACCGGGGGGGGGGGGAGATGGAGAACCCGGGGGGGGGAGATGGAGACCCGGGGGGGGGAGATGGAGACCCAGTGGGGGGGGGGGATGGAGACCCGGGGGGGGGGGGGGGGGATGGAGACCCGGGGGGGGGGGGGATGGAGACCCGGGGGGGGGGGGATGGAGACCGGGGGGGGGGGGGGATGGAGACCCGGGGGGGGGGGAATGGAGACCCAGTTGGGGGGGGGGGAATGGAGACCCGGGGGGGGGGGGGGAATGGAGACCCGGGGGGGGGGGGGGAATGGAGACCCAGAGGGGGGAGAGGGGAGATGGAGACCCCGGGGGGGGGGGGAGATGGAGACCCCGGGGGGGGGGGGGGAGATGGAGACCGGGGGGGGGGGGGAGATGGAGACCGGGGGGGGGGGGGGAGATGGAGACCGGGGGGGGGGGGGAGATGGAGACCGGGGGGGGGGGGAGATGGAGACCGGGGGGGGGGGGGGAGATGGAGACCGGGGGGGGGGGGGGAGATGGAGACCGGGGGGGGGGGGGGGAGATGGAGACCGGGGGGGGGGGGGGAGATGGAGACCGGGGGGGGGGGGGAGATGGAGACCGGGGGGGGGGGGGAGATGGAGACCGGGGGGGGGGGGGAGATGGAGACCGGGGGGGGGGGGGAGATGGAGACCCCGGGGGGGGGGAGATGGAGACCCCGGGGGGGGGAGATGGAGACCCCGGGGGGGGGAGATGGAGACCCCGGGGGGGGGAGATGGAGACCCCGGGGGGGGGAGATGGAGACCCCGGGGGGGGGAGATGGAGACCCCGGGGGGGGGAGATGGAGACCCCGGGGGGGGGAGATGGAGACCCCGGGGGGGGGAGATGGAGACCCCGGGGGGGGGAGATGGAGACCCCGGGGGGGGGAGATGGAGACCCCGGGGGGGGAGATGGAGACCCCGGGGGGGGGAGATGGAGACCCCGGGGGGGGGAGATGGAGACCCCGGGGGGGGGGAGATGGAGACCCCGGGGGGGGGAGATGGAGACCCCGGGGGGGGGGAGATGGAGACCCCGGGGGGGGGAGATGGAGACCCCGGGGGGGGAGATGGAGACCCCGGGGGGGGGAGATGGAGACCCCGGGGGGGGGGAGATGGAGACCCCGGGGGGGGGGAGATGGAGACCCCGGGGGGGGGGAGATGGAGACCCCGGGGGGGGGGAGATGGAGACCCCGGGGGGGGGGAGATGGAGACCCCGGGGGGGGAGATGGAGACCCCGGGGGGGGGAGATGGAGACCCCGGGGGGGGGAGATGGAGACCCCGGGGGGGGGAGATGGAGACCCCGGGGGGGGGAGATGGAGACCCCGGGGGGGGGAGATGGAGACCCCGGGGGGGGGAGATGGAGACCCCGGGGGGGGGAGATGGAGACCCCGGGGGGGGGAGATGGAGACCCCGGGGGGGGGAGATGGAGACCCCGGGGGGGGGAGATGGAGACCCCGGGGGGGGGAGATGGAGACCCCGGGGGGGGGAGATGGAGACCCCGGGGGGGGGAGATGGAGACCCCGGGGGGGGGAGATGGAGACCCCGGGGGGGGGAGATGGAGACCCCGGGGGGGGAGATGGAGACCCCGGGGGGGGGAGATGGAGACCCCGGGGGGGGGAGATGGAGACCCCGGGGGGGGGAGATGGAGACCCCGGGGGGGGGAGATGGAGACCCCGGGGGGGGGAGATGGAGACCCCGGGGGGGGGAGATGGAGACCCCGGGGGGGGGAGATGGAGACCCCGGGGGGGGGGAGATGGAGACCCCGGGGGGGGGGAGATGGAGACCCCGGGGGGGGGGAGATGGAGACCCCGGGGGGGGGGAGATGGAGACCCCGGGGGGGGGGGAGATGGAGACCCCGGGGGGGGGGGAGATGGAGACCCCGGGGGGGGGGGAGATGGAGACCCCGGGGGGGGGAGATGGAGACCCCGGGGGGGGGAGATGGAGACCCCGGGGGGGGAGATGGAGACCCCGGGGGGGGAGATGGAGACCCCGGGGGGGGGAGATGGAGACCCCGGGGGGGGAGATGGAGACCCCGGGGGGGGGGGGAGATGGAGACCCCGGGGGGGGGGGAGATGGAGACCCCGGGGGGGGGGGAGATGGAGACCCCGGGGGGGGGGGGAGATGGAGACCCCGGGGGGGGGGGGAGATGGAGACCCCGGGGGGGGGGGAGATGGAGACCCCGGGGGGGGGGAGATGGAGACCCCGGGGGGGGGGGAGATGGAGACCCCGGGGGGGGGGGGAGATGGAGACCCGGGGGGGGGGGGAGATGGAGACCCGGGGGGTGGGGGGGAGATGGAGACCCGGGGGGTGGGGGGGAGATGGAGACCCGGGGGGTGGGGGGATGGAGACCGGGGGGGGGGGGGGGAGATGGAGACCCGGGGGGGGGGGGGGGATGGAGACCCGGGGGGGGGGGGGGGGGATGGAGACCCGGGGGGGGGGGGGATGGAGACCCGGGGGGGGGGGGGGGAGGGGGATGGAGACCCGGGGGGGGGTGGGGGGGATTGGGACGGGGGGGGGGGATGATGGAGACCCAGGGGGGGGGGAAGGAGACCCAGAGGGGGGGGGGATGGAGACCGGGGGGGGGGGGGGATGGAGACCCGGGGGGGGGGGGATGGAGACCCGGGGGGGGGGGGGATGGAGACCCGGGGGGGGGGGGGGGGGGGATGGAGACCCGGGGGGGGGGGGGGGGGATGGAGACCCGGGGGGGGGGGGGGGGGGGGATGGAGACCCGGGGGGGGGGGGGGGGGGATGGAGACCCAGAGGGGGGGGGGATGGAGACCCAGAGGGGGGGGGGGGGATGGAGACCCAGAGGGGGGGGGGGGGATGGAGACCCCGGGGGGGGGGAGATGGAGACCCCGGGGGGGGGAGATGGAGACCCCGGGGGGGGGAGATGGAGACCCCGGGGGGGGGAGATGGAGACCCCGGGGGGGGAGATGGAGACCCCGGGGGGGGAGATGGAGACCCCGGGGGGGGGGAGATGGAGACCCCGGGGGGGGGAGATGGAGACCCCGGGGGGGGGGAGATGGAGACCCCGGGGGGGGGGGAGATGGAGACCCCGGGGGGGGGGGGGAGATGGAGACCCCGGGGGGGGGGGGGAGATGGAGACCCCGGGGGGGGGGGAGATGGAGACCCCGGGGGGGGGGGAGATGGAGACCCCGGGGGGTGGGGGGGAGATGGAGACCCGGGGGGTGGGGGGGAGATGGAGACCCGGGGGGTGGGGGGGAGATGGAGACCCGGGGGGTGGGGGGGAGATGGAGACCGGGGGGGGGGGGGGATGGAGACCCGGGGGGGGGGGGGAGATGGAGACCCGGGGGGGGGGGGAGATGGAGACCCGGGGGGGGGGGATGGAGACCCGGGGGGGGGGGGAGGGGGATGGAGACCCGGGGGGGGGGAGGGGGATGGAGACCCGGGGGGGGGGGAGGGGGATTGGGACGGGGGGGGGGGGATGATGGAGACCCGGGGGGGGGGGGGGGGAAGGAGACCCAGAGGGGGGGGGGGGATGGAGACCGGGGGGGGGGGGATGGAGACCCGGGGGGGGATGGAGACCCAGAGGGGGGGGGGGGGATGGAGACCCAGAGGGGGGGGGGATGGAGACCCAGAGGGGGGGGGGATGGAGACCCAGAGGGGGGGGGGATGGAGACCCAGAGGGGGGGGGGGATGGAGACCCAGAGGGGGGGGGGGGATGGAGACCCAGAGGGGGGGGGGGGATGGAGACCCAGAGGGGGGGGGGGGGGATGGAGACCCAGAGGGGGGGGGGGGGGATGGAGACCCAGAGGGGGGGGGGGATGGAGACCCAGGGGGGGGGGGGGGAGATGGAGACCCAGAGGTGGGGGGGGGAGATGGAGACCCAGAGGGGGGGGGGGAGATGGAGACCCGGGGGGGGGGGGGGAGATGGAGACCGGGGGGGGGGGATGATGGAGACCCAGAGGGGGGGGGGGGATGGAGACCCGGGGGGGGGGGGGGGATGGAGACCCAGGGGGGGGGGGGGGGGAGATGGAGACCCCGGGGGGGGGGGAGATGGAGACCCCGGGGGGGGGGGGAGATGGAGACCCCGGGGGGGGGGGGAGATGGAGACCCCGGGGGGGGGGGGAGATGGAGACCCGGGGGGGGGAGATGGAGACCCGGGGGGGGGGGGGGGGGAGATGGAGACCCGGGGGGGGGGGGGGGGAGATGGAGACCCGGGGGGGGGGGGGGGGGGGAGATGGAGACCCGGGGGGGGGGGGGGGGGGAGATGGAGACCCGGGGGGGGGGGGGGGGGAGATGGAGACCCGGGGGGGGGGGGGGGAGATGGAGACCCGGGGGGGGGGGGGGAGATGGAGACCCGGGGGGGGGGGGGAGATGGAGACCCAGAGGGGGGGGGGGGGGGGGAGACCCGAGGGGGGGGGATGGAGACCCAGAGGGGGGGGGGGGATGGAGACCCAGAGGGGGGGGGGGGATGGAGACCCAGAGGGGGGGGGGGATGGAGACCCAGAGGGGGGGGGGGATGGAGACCCAGGGGGGGGGGGGGGATGGAGACCCAGGGGGGGGGGATGGAGACCCAGGGGGGGGGGGGATGGAGACCCGGGGGGGGGGGATGGAGACCCGGGGGGGGGGGGATGGAGACCCGGGGGGGGGGGGGGATGGAGACCCAGAGGGGGGGGGGGATGGAGACCCAGAGGGGGGGGGGGATGGAGACCCAGAGGGGGGGGGGGATGGAGACCCAGAGGGGGGGGGGATGGAGACCCAGAGGGGGGGGGGATGGAGACCCAGGGGGGGGGGGGAGATGGAGCCCCGGGGGGGGGGGAATGGAGACCCGGGGGGGGGGGGAATGGAGACCCGGGGGGGGGGGGGGGGGAATGGAGACCCGGGGGGGGGGGGGGGGGGAATGGAGACCCAGAGGGGGGGGTGTGAGAGGGGGCGAGATGGAGACCCAGGGGGGGGGGGGATCGAGATGGAGACCCAGAGGGGGTGGGGGGTCTCCATCTCCCTGGTCTTTAACCAACCATCCGTCCATCAAAATAAACCCTCATCTGTATCGTCTTATTACCCAAGACAGACACAAAAAGCTGGAGTAACTCAGCAGGACAGGCAACATCTCTGGAGAGAAGAATGGGTGACGTTTTGGGTCGAGACCCTTCTTCAGACTGGTTGGGGAAAAGGGAAACGAGAGATATAGATGGTGACGTGGAGAGATAAAGAACAATGAATGAGCGATATGCAAAAAAGTAACGATGATAAAGGGAACAGGTCATTCATTGTAAGCTGTTTGTAGGGTGAAAATGAGAAGCTAGTGTGACTTGGGTGAGGGAGGGATAGAGAGAGGGAATGCCTGGGCTACCTGAAGTGAGAGAAATCAATATTCATACCACTTCTCTCCAGAGATGCTACCTGTCCCGCTGAGTTACTCCAGCTTTGTGTCTATCTTCGGTTTAAACCAGCGTCTGCAGTTCCTTCTTACACATTCCTCCTATTATCCGTCAGGCATAGTCCTGTCCCTCTTTCAGCTTTCTTCAGAAGCATCCTAACCCAAAACATCACCTATCCATGTTCTCCAGAAATGCTGCCTGACCCACTGAGTTACTCCAGCACTCTGTGAAACGTCACTTATCCATATTCTCCACAGATGCTGCCTGACCCGCTGAGTCATTCCAACACTTTTTTTGTAAACCAACATTTGCAGTTTCTCGTTTCTATTATTCAGCCTCTGCTGTGCCTTGCCCAATATTGCCCAATATCCCAGGTGACTAGTTAATGATTCTACTGATAATTCAAGAATTAATTAAGAGCAACATCTTTATATTTGCAGTCATCCAAATACTACCAGCCGTGAACAAATTTGCAATCAAAGCTCACCGGCCTACAGTGCATTCACACCCCTTCACTTTTTTAAAATGTTGTTACGTTACAGCCTTATTTTAAAATGGACTCAATTCATTATTTTTTAATCATCAATCTACACACAATACCCCAGAATGAAGAAGCAAAAACGGGTGTTCATAAATTTTTGCGAAGTATTTGAAAATAAATAACTGAAATATCACATTTACATATAGGTATTCAGACCCTTTGCTACGACACTCAAAATTGAGCTTAGGTTCATCCTGTTTCCATTGATTATCCTTGAGATGTTTCTACATCTTGATTGAAGTCCACCAGTGGTAAATTGAATAGATTGGACATGATTTGGAAAGGCACACACCTGTCTATATAAGGTCCCACAGTTGACAGTGCATGTCAGAGCAAAAACCAGGTCATGAAGACAAAGAATTGTCCGTAGACCTCCGAGACAGGATTCTGTTGAGACACAGATCTGGGGAAGGGTATAAAACAATTTCTGCAGCATTGCAGATCCCGAAGAGGCCTCCGTCATTCTTAAATGGAAGAACATTGGAACCACCTGGACTCTTCTTAGAGGGGGCCACCTGGCCAAACTGAGCAATCAGGGGAGAAGGGCCTTGGTCAGAGAGGTGACCAAGAACCTGATGGTCACTCTGGTATAGCTCCAGAGTTCCTCTGTGGAGATGGGAGAACCTTCCAGAAGGACAACTATATCTGCAGCATTCCACCAATCAGGCCTTTATGGTCGAGTGGCCAGACGGAAGCCACTCTTCAGTAAAAGGCACATGACAGCCCACTTGGAATTTGCCAAAAAGCACCTAAAGGACTCTCAGACCATGAGAAACAAGATTCTCTGGTCTGATGAAACCAAGATTGAACTCTTTGGCCTGAATGCAAAGCGTCACATCTGGAGGAAACCAGGCACCGCTCATCAGCTGGCCAATACCATGCCTACGGTGAAGCATGGTGGTGGCAGCATCATGCAGTGGGGATGTTTTTCAGCGGCAGGAATTGGGAGACTAGTCAGGATCAAGGGAAAGATGAACGGAACAAAGTACAGAGAGATCCATGAAACCAGTTGCAGGTGCAGTTTTGTCTCCATATTTGAGGAAGGATAATCTTGATATTGAGGGAGTGCAGCGTACGTTCACAAGGTTAATTCCCAGGATGGTGGGACTGTCATATGTTGATAGATTGGAGCAGCTGGGCTTGTATACTCTGGAATTTAGAAGGAAGAGAGGGGATCTTATTGAAACATAAGATTAAGGGTTTGGACACACAACAGGCAGGAAATATGTTCCCAATGTTGGGGGAAGTCCAGAATAGTTTAAGAATAAGTGGCAAGTCATTTAGAACGGAGATGAGGAAAAACCTTTTCACACAGAGAGTTGTGAGTGTGGAATTCTCTGCCTCAGAGGGCGGTGGAGGCTGGATCTCTGGATGCTTTTAAGAGAGATTTAGATAGAGCTCTTAGGGATAGTGGAGTTAAGGGATATGGAAAGAAGGCAAGAACGGGGTACTGATTGTGGATGTTCAGCCATGATCACATTGAATGGCGGTGCTGGCACAAAGGGCTGAATGGCCTACTCCTGCACCCATTGTCTATTGATGAAAACCTGCTCCAGGGCATTCTGAACCTCAGACTGGGGCGGAGGTTCACCTTCCAACAGGACAACGACCCTAAGCACACAGCCAAGGATGCAGGAGAGGCTTCGTGAAAAGTCTGTGAATGTCCTTGAGTGACCCAGCAAGAGCCTGGACCCCGATCGAACATCTCTGGATGGACCTGAAAATAGCTGTGCATCAACGCTCCCCATCCAACCTGACAGAGCTTGAGAGGATCTGCAGAGAAGAATGGGAGAAATTACCCAAATACAGGTGTACCAAGCTTGTAGCATAATAATCAAGACGACATGAGGCTGTAATCTCTGCCAAAGTACTGAGTAAAGAGTCTAAATCCTTATGTAAATGTGATATTTCAGCTATTTTTTTTAATTACTTTGCAAAAATTTCTAAACACATGTTTTCGCATTTTTATAATGGGGTACTGTGTGTAGATTGATGATTTTAAAAAATGAATTTAATCCATCTTTGAATAAGGCTGTAACGTAACAAAATGTGGAAACTGTGAAGGGGTCTGAATACTCTCTGAATGCATTGTACATTGGCCCATCTTTAAATATCTGCTTGGCATTACAATTTAAATCTCGGTTACAAAACTTATCACCTCTCTACCATTAGGTTACTGAACCTTAAACCCTTTATATGAACATCTTAATTATCCCCAAACCCAAGTTATACTTTTAGCTACTAATAGCTTCCTTTAAGATGCCTTGCAAATCTATGTCCGACCGAGTAGGACCACCCTGTAACAAATAATGACACAACCAGCCTCTCCCTGTGGTTATGTTTTGGTTATTAAAAGTACTTGTGCTGCAAAGTGGACAATGTTAACGTTGAAAGGCTGGCATCGACTCAGAACCACTAGGTATTTACAGAAAACATCCACATTGTGTGGAGGTCACCAACTGCCCCAACGTCCCTGGAGGTACTGTCCACAGGAAACAGTTCACCAAAATGACCAATGTTCAAGGAATGGTCATGCAAAATACATTAACCTCTCTCCAAAACCAATGGTCACAATGAAAATACAAGGGAAAAGTATGTTTAGGTCTGGAAGAGTCATAAGCTTTTCCTAATTGGCACCTTTTTTTAATATTTAAAAAAACTATTTGGTAGCAAAATTTCTCTTGCAAACGTCTGTGTATTAATTTACTCCCTACAAGCATTTGAGTTCAAGAGCTGGCTCTTCACGTTACAGCCATACAAGATGGTGAGACGGCAACTGGAAAACTGCGTGCAGTTCTGATTGCTGCACTATTAGTAGGATGTGATTAAGCTAAAGATGATGCAGAAAGGATTCACAAGGATGTTGCCAGAAATAGAAGATTTGAACTACGGGAGGCTGGATAGACTACGACTGTTTTCCCTGACACCAACGAAGCCAAGGGATGATCTATGAAAGGGGCATAGATAAGGCGGACAGTTATTGTCTTTTTCATAGGGTACAGGAGTCCAAAATTAGAGGGCTTAAGGTGAGGGGAAAGATTTAAATGGGGATCTGAGCTGCAAGTTTTTCCCAGAGGGTGGTAGCAGAGGGAACAATTACATCTTTTAATAGACATTTCAACATATTCATTGGTAGGAAAGGTTTGGAGGCAAATGGGCACAGGTAAACCGGATTATCTCAAGAAAGCGCCTTGGTTGGCAAGGTGCCAATTAAGCTGGAAAGAGCACAGAAACGATTTACAAGGATGTCACCAGAACCCAATGGCCTGAGCTATCAGGAGACGTTGGACAGTCTAAATATTCAATGGGAAAGTTTGAACAAGGTTGTAAATAACAGAATTTCTTCTATTCTCCTTAATATCTTATTATGCAGTTAAATTGACAATAAAGTGATGAGACGACATTACCTTCAAAGCATGTGGTTCAACAAGTGGACATAAAATGAACAGGCATATTTTTGATGCAGGCAGAAAGCAAAGTTATTGATATGTTGATCCTCTCAGTTCCTTTGTTAGTGTGGGCTTGTCTTGCACCTCTGCATCTTGCTATTTTGTGTCTTTGTTCTGACTAATTAAACTCATTTCATAGCTTTGGTTGTTTTGCAGGCAAAGACAAGTACTAAGAGCCATAAATGAAGGGTTAAATGGGTTAGAAGTAAAGCAAATGACAGGTATGGAGAACTGAAAAGGGGGATCCTGACAGGAGTGCAGAAAGCGAGATGTTAAATGAAAACTTCTTTGTACTTGCTATTGGTAGTGGTGTACAATCCACAAAGGTAAAGGTAAGTGCGGGAACCTCAGTGTTCAATTATGTTAACGATTGAAGCTCAGGAATCATATACAAGACTTCTATGTCAGCGTATGATAACAAACTGGGGTGTCTGGATGGCGAGTGTTGGGGACACCAATCACAGGGGGACACAAATAAACAATAAACATAGTAGATGAGGTACCACTAATTTACAGGCAGTATAAAGAGGTCACATTACTTGGAAAGTGCAACTCCATATGGGTTGAAGGTAACAAGGTGGTCTAGGAGAATACATTGATCATGGAGAAATCAGTATAGTTAACAACAACATTGAAAGCTCTAGGGCAAGGTGGTAGTTATGCTAAACAGTATCAAAGCTTTGTTAGACCACACAAAAATACAGTTTTGGCAACCATAAATGAGATTTCTGCATTGGAGCAGAGACAGAAGATTTACAAGGATGATACCACAAATATGAGGATGTTTCAAGAAAGAACAAGACTGGGTCACTTATCTTCAGGAAGAAAGCCAAGGGTGACCAAACATGGAGATTTTAGAGTATTAAGGTTTTCAGAGTATAAACAAGAAAATGTTCCTGCTTGCGAGTTTGCTCGGCTCATATTTTGCTCGTGGGTTTGCTTTGTCTGGCTGAATCATGGAAGAGTAACAAATAATTCCTACACACCTCTCATGCACGTTAGATTGAAAAGATGTAAAGAATTAAACGATCACACTACCTGGGCAAATTATCCTGTGTAATAACTGGAGATGGTGGATAAACACTTTCACTCCCACCAAGACAAAAGCTCTTTGTGATCCAAGAAACTCGAAGTTCCACCACTTGTACCTGCAACAGACAGAATACTTCAAGTCACTGTGCCAAATCTGGTCACTTTGAACTGCTTTAAAAATCAAATATTAGAGTGGTGATAGCTAATCTTAGAGAATTATTTTACCCAGAAAGTAATTAGAATATGCAGTTCACTAGCAAATGTATAATTAAGGGAAGACTAATACACATGTTGATGTTTACCTGCAGCGATCCTCTCCCAAACTTCCCTGCACATCTAGTTTCACCTGGTCTAAAATATTCTGCTTTTGTTCATGCAATTTCAGCTACTCTGCCCATAATAGTTTTGTCAAAGTTTTGCTGCAGATTCAGCACTGCCCCAACATCAGCTCCATCTCATAGATGCAAAGCAGGTTTGTTTGGGGGCATGCAATTTACATGATTCCTTGTCAGCAGGAGAAATGGTTTTTTTTGTTGCTTTGGTACAGAACGGGATAAGCATTACAATTTGAACCTTTCCCTGAAGCAATCAATGTAAAACTCATGTCTATGCTACTCAGGATCACAGAGTTTAACTGTTAAAATACCAGCATGTCACAGATAAAGCGATTACTGTTCTGACAGTTTGTGTTATTTTATATGACCATTTGAGAAATTGCTCCCCTGGCCTGGAATCTTAAACTTGGGCACAACTGGCCCACAGGCAAAAACACACTGTATTCCCAACATTACCAGATACATAAGAAAGTAAACAGCTGTGTTCCTCTGCTGAAACCCAGCCTCTGTACTTCCAACAGAAAACTTACCTCTTCAACAACTGCTTTGAACTTGCTCTTTTTGCTCAGTACTGGTCGGACACCAGACAACCATTGCACATTGGAGAAAACCTTAGCTGCTCCAAACAACATCTGTCCTGGATAAAACCCATAGGATTCATCAAAGAACTGGCCCTACAAACAAAGATATGGATGGCTATAAATTAGATTAGTCCCTTTGGTCGAAAATGTTAGCATCACTAAGCCAAACCACTAAAGAAGGAACAAGTAAACTGGAGTCTGTTCAATGCAGAATGTGAGGAGCAAATGAACAAAGATGCCTTCAAGAATAAGACTCAAATTGCAACTAAGTTTTCAGAACTTTTCTAATCCAGAAAAGGTGTATTTAAGTTGGCAAAGTCAAATTCATTGAAAAATCAAACTATAAGATTGCATAAGATCGGAAGCGAGTGGTATACTAGATAGGTTGATTGGATGTGGTATCAATACGATTGAACCTGGACACTCTCGGCTTTCGTTTAAGCACCGTTGCTTAATCTCTGTTTATGCACCATTGGTGCAGACTAGGGTGTGTACGCCATCACACTTCCTGAAGTTGGCCAGCTCCTCATTTTGCTGGCATTGAGGGAGAGGTTGTCGTGACACCATGCTACCAAATCAATCTCATTCCAAAATTATATCTCAGTGCTTGAAATCCAGTCCATTACTGTGCAAATTTGTAAATAGTTAGAGCAGAATTTGGCCACACAAATGAGAAACCAACGGGAGTAAGTTGTTGTGAAGGCACCACTTTAGACAATTATCTTCTTCTGCCTACCCATACTGATTGCGGGTCAAGAAATCAAGGATCCAGCTCTTTGCGTGTGTGGTGGCATGGGCATTAAAAGTTGCTGCTGTCCTACACTCAGGAGTTTGACTGGAATTATGGTGTTGAAGGCAGAGCTATAGTTAATAAATCACAGATAAGAGGCTGCAGATGCTGGAAACTTGAACAAACTCTTGTTCACCATTTTAATTCCCCTTCCTATAATCACCTGTCTAGTGTGTGGCTACTGGACTGCAAACTGGAACAGAACCTCTTTACCCTTGGGTAGTGTACAACCCAACAACATGAACATTGAATTCCTCAGCCACCCGCCCTTCCGTCTACACTTCTGGTGCTCGGCAAGGCTAACAGTATAATCAAGGACCTGTCTAACCCCAGTCACCCCCTCTTTTCCCCTCTCCCATCATGCAAGTAGTACGGAAGTTTCAAAACTAATTCCTCCAGATTCAGTTCTCCCCAGCTGTTACCAGACAATTAAAATGTCCTCTCACCAGCTTGAGTGTGGTCCTGACCTCCCTTGAGATCTTTGAACTGACTTAACCTTGCACTAAAATGAGACGTATCCCAGCAAGCCGTGGCCAGTCCCACAGGCAGGCCCGGCCCGCCGACCAGCCCAGAAGGCCCAGCCCGCCCACGGACCAGAGACGTAGGCACCGGAGACTCTCGCACGCCACGGAGCAGAGATGCGGGCACCGGAGACCTAGACACGGCAGGGGGCGGGAGGCGCGGGGGGGGCGGGGGGCGCGGGGGGGGCGGAGGGGCGGGGGGCGCAGGGGCGGGAGGCGCAGGGGCGGGAGGCGCAGGGGCGGGAGGCGCAGGGACGGGAGGCGCAGGGACGGGAGGCGCAGGGGCGGGAGGCGCAGGGGCGGGAGGCGCAGGGGCGGGAGGCGCAGGGGCGGGAGGCGCAGGGGCGGGAGGCGCAGGGGCGGGAGGCGCAGGGGCGGGAGGCGCAGGGGCGGGAGGCGCAGGGGCGGGAGGCGCAGGGGCGGGAGGCGCAGGGGCGGGAGGCGCAGGGGCGGGAGGCGCAGGGGCGGGAGGCGCAGGGGCGGGAGGCGCAGGGGCGGGAGGCGCAGGGGCGGGAGGCGCAGGGGCGGGAGGCGCAGGGGCGGGAGGCGCAGGGGCGGGAGGCGCAGGGGCGGGAGGCGCAGGGGCGGGAGGCGCAGGGGCGGGAGGCGCAGGGGCGGGAGGCGCAGGGGCGGGAGGCGCAGGGGCGGGAGGCGCAGGGGCGGGAGGCGCAGGGGCGGGAGGCGCAGGGGCGGGAGGCGCAGGGGCGGGAGGCGCAGGGGCGGGAGGCGCAGGGGCGGGAGGCGCAGGGGCGGGAGGCGCAGGGGCGGGAGGCGCAGGGGCGGGAGGCGCAGGGGCGGGAGGCGCAGGGGCGGGAGGCGCAGGGGCGGGAGGCGCAGGGGCGGGAGGCGCAGGGGCGGGAGGCGCAGGGGCGGGAGGCGCAGGGGCGGGAGGCGCAGGGGCGGGAGGCGCAGGGGCGGGAGGCGCAGGGGCGGGAGGCGCAGGGGCGGGAGGCGCAGGGGCGGGAGGCGCAGGGGCGGGAGGCGCAGGGGCGGGAGGCGCAGGGGCGGGAGGCGCAGGGGCGGGAGGCGCAGGGGCGGGAGGCGCAGGGGCGGGAGGCGCAGGGGCGGGAGGCGCAGGGGCGGGAGGCGCAGGGGCGGGAGGCGCAGGGGCGGGAGGCGCAGGGGCGGGAGGCGCAGGGGCGGGAGGCGCAGGGGCGGGAGGCGCAGGGGCGGGAGGCGCAGGGGCGGGAGGCGCAGGGGCGGGAGGCGCAGGGGCGGGAGGCGCAGGGGCGGGAGGCGCAGGGGCGGGAGGCGCAGGGGCGGGAGGCGCAGGGGCGGGAGGCGCAGGGGCGGGAGGCGCAGGGGCGGGAGGCGCAGGGGCGGGAGGCGCAGGGGCGGGAGGCGCAGGGGCGGGAGGCGCAGGGGCGGGAGGCGCAGGGGCGGGAGGCGCAGGGGCGGGAGGCGCAGGGGCGGGAGGCGCAGGGGCGGGAGGCGCAGGGGCGGGAGGCGCAGGGGCGGGAGGCGCAGGGGCGGGAGGCGCAGGGGCGGGAGGCGCAGGGGCGGGAGGCGCAGGGGCGGGAGGCGCAGGGGCGGGAGGCGCAGGGGCGGGAGGCGCAGGGGCGGGAGGCGCAGGGGCGGGAGGCGCAGGGGCGGGAGGCGCAGGGGCGGGAGGCGCAGGGGCGGGAGGCGCAGGGGCGGGAGGCGCAGGGGCGGGAGGCGCAGGGGCGGGAGGCGCAGGGGCGGGAGGCGCAGGGGCGGGAGGCGCAGGGGCGGGAGGCGCAGGGGCGGGAGGCGCAGGGACGGGAGGCGCAGGGACGGGAGGCGCAGGGACGGGAGGCGCAGGGACGGGAGGCGCAGGGACGGGAGGCGCAGGGACGGGAGGCGCAGGGACGGGAGGCGCAGGGACGGGAGGCGCAGGGACGGGAGGCGCAGGGACGGGAGGCGCAGGGACGGGAGGCGCAGGGACGGGAGGCGCAGGGACGGGAGGCGCAGGGACGGGAGGCGCAGGGACGGGAGGCGCAGGGACGGGAGGCGCAGGGACGGGAGGCGCAGGGACGGGAGGCGCAGGGACGGGAGGCGCAGGGACGGGAGGCGCAGGGACGGGAGGCGCAGGGACGGGAGGCGCAGGGACGGGAGGCGCAGGGACGGGAGGCGCAGGGACGGGAGGCGCAGGGACGGGAGGCGCAGGGACGGGAGGCGCAGGGACGGGAGGCGCAGGGACGGGAGGCGCAGGGACGGGAGGCGCAGGGACGGGAGGCGCAGGGACGGGAGGCGCAGGGACGGGAGGCGCAGGGACGGGAGGCGCAGGGACGGGAGGCGCAGGGACGGGAGGCGCAGGGACGGGAGGCGCAGGGACGGGAGGCGCAGGGACGGGAGGCGCAGGGACGGGAGGCGCAGGGACGGGAGGCGCAGGGACGGGAGGCGCAGGGACGGGAGGCGCAGGGACGGGAGGCGCAGGGACGGGAGGCGCAGGGACGGGAGGCGCAGGGACGGGAGGCCCCGTTGACTAGCGCAGAGTGGATGGAGTCAGACTGAGGGCTAGTAAGCAGACTGGAGGCAGTAGGGAGTGCACTGCATCAACAGTGGAGTGGGCCTGGAACTCGGCTAGACCAGCCAGGGCTCCAAGAGACCGAGCTCGAGGGCCAGACATGTCAGCAGCAGTGGAGCAGCAGCAGGGAACACCACAGCTACACTTGGGCAGGCTGATCACACAACACCACCAAGACAACGGGCCTACATGGCTAGGTCAAGTATCATGTACTTACAAACTGAGACATGGAAATGGCGTCAGAACTGGCAATTATACTGTCTCAGTGTACTTTAGTATCGAGGATGCTTATCCAAGTGCTTGTGCGTGGTGATCCCTGAACTGAACTGTACACAATAATGAATTTTACTGTACCTTGATACATGGGACAAAGAAAGTACCATTGAACTTAAATGTTTACCCTTCATTTCCCACCACTGCTTTTTCTAGATACTCTGCTTTTTTACCCACTGCTCCCCGTTCTGTTCTATCCAACATCCCTATCCCTGCTATTACACTCCAATGCTTTATCAGAAGTTACCATTGTACCCTGTTGACTTTTCCACCTCTGACCTTGGTAACAATTCCACCCATCTCTCTCCTCCTCCAAACTCTTTTGCCAATCATCGACTCCTTGCCTGGATCCACTTATTACATGCCAGCGATTCCTCCACCCCTTCTCATCTTTTTCTACCCTCGACTGGGTAGGCTTTTCTCACAACTTTAACATAAGCACATGGTCAGTAGTCACTTGCTGCAGGACCAACTTGACTAGTGGTTGATAAGAAATGCAATGATATTACTTCCACTGTTCATTTCAGCAGCATCCACAAACTTACCGAGTCACTGACATGGGGACAAAGATCAACCAGCTTGCTGCCATCACTGGTAGTCATTGAGCACCTGCAGGAGGAACACACCATCATTTACTCAGCGCAGTGGATTGGTATATAGGATATAAAAACAAATCCATGTACATTTTAATTCCATATCATTTCCAAATGTCATCGGCAGGGGACACCAAAACTATGGGTAAAAGGAGCAAATTTAAAAAGATGTAAAATCTGGGCCAATGGACAGAACTCCTGCCCAAGATAAAGGTCATGGATTCAAGGAGCACTTCAGAAACATACAGATTTGGCATTTGTCCATGCATTTTAGTGAAATACTTTGTCTACCTTTTCAAGTGCATGCAAAGATCTCAACAGTATCAGACTAGGGTAATTTATCCAGTGCCCACATCAATATTCATTTTTTGCAACATTAACAACTGACCTGGTTTCTTGTTCTAATTGCACTTTCTGGGATGCCTTACCATTGCAGTCCAGCGGAAATTACAGATTTAATAGATCACGCGTACTTTGATATCATAGTGGTAGCTTAGAAACAAAGATAGATGTAGAACAGTTGACCCTTTGCACCACATACCATTCAGAGAGATGCAACCCATCATTTTACATTTTCCCTTTCCACAATCCAGGGACACAAGCAACCACTTCTAGCTGAATATATATTCTAGCAGTTATATATAGAGTATATGCTGGTACTGAGGAATACCTCAGATAACTGAGCCCAGTTGCCTGTACCCTAAACCTTCAGTCCAAGTCCCATTCTAACTCTTGTTTTTGAGCTTAATTCCAACTACCAAAGAAGCCGAATACAAGCTTGTGAAAGCCAAGCCTTGAAACCACCAATGCCATTGCCTTCAAATAAACATTGCATTTAATCATTCCAGATAACCAATCTATCCAATTTGCTTTCCAGTCTAAACTAAACAGCATCAAGGTGAAAAGTAATAAAAGTTAACCATTCGTTTCCCCACAGATGCTTTCTAACCTGCTGAGTTTTAACAACATGTTTTAATATGCTGGGCTTCAGTGATTCATGTATCAGCACACAGATCCTTAAAACACCAGCTTCCAATCTCCACCATTGGGGGAAAAAACAACTTTCCAATTTCACCGCCAACAGTTGATGAGCTTACATTATTCCCACACTACATCCCATCGGCCAGACCCTTTTATGTTACATATTCCACTTGAAGGCACTACATCATCAACCCACTATGCTTAGATTCAACTTCATTATATCTAATTCCCCTCATGCATACAAACAGCTAAGGCAACACACTGATCTAACCAAGATCTGTTTATCCCTACTGCTTTCAGACCATTAATCAATCCTCAAATGACGCTTGTAGACCACTCGATATTACGACCAACATTTTGTTTTATAATCACACTTGGCACCTTAAAAGCAAATGTAGAGAACTGGTTAGAACTGGTTCCCTCGCACCTAATCTGCTCAATATATCTTCAAAATAAAGATGTGTAAGAAATGATTTCCCTGTTGTAAATCCATGTTGACCCTGCCTGGTCTTATTTTCTTCATATATTCCAGCATCTTCCACAGTACTGACATCAGGTTATGTGACCTACAGTTCCCCTATTCTCTAACTTGCAAAACAGTGAGATTGCACTGTGTAGGAAGGAACTGCAGATGATGGTTAAGACACGCAATGCTGGAATAACTCAGCGGGACAGGCAGCATCTCTGGACAGAAGGATTGTGTGATGCTTCAGCTCAAGACCCTTCTTCAGTCTATGAGTCAGGGGAGAGGGAAACAAGAAATATGGAAGGGTAAGGTGTGATAAATGAGAGATCAAAGAGGACAAAAATCAAGGAAAATGGAGAATAAATCATTGTTAGTTCGGGGAAGGTGACGACGAAGCACACAACGTAGTTTGATCACGAGGACAGTCTGGCTGGTTGGAGGACTAGGGTGGGAAAGGGATGGAGAGAGGGAAAGCAAGGGTTACTTGAAGTTAGAAACGCCACTATTCATACCACTGGGTTGTAAGCCGCCCAAGCGAAATACGAGATGCTGTTCCTCCAATTTGCATTGGACCTCACTCTAACAGTGGAGGCAGCCCAGGACAGAAAGGTCAGTATGGGAATGGGAGTGGGAGTTAAAGTGTTTAGCAACTGAGAGATCATGTAGGCCTAGGTGCACTGAGCAGAGGTGTTCAGCCACCACCTAACCCTAATGTGGAAATAGTTCTAGAATTACTGCAATTTTGGAAGATGACAAGAGTCCATCTCTATCTCGGCAAGGAGTAAACGCCAGCTGTCTTACCGGTGTTTATAATCTGAGAATTCATCTTTAAAAACTGGCTCAAGATTAAAACAAATGTGAAATTGAGATCCGACAGAGCAGATGACTAGACGAGTATATTACTATTGAACGCTCTTGAATACGGATTAGTAGCATGATCCACATCATGCTTTGTGCTTACCAAGGGATAGAGCCAAGTGCAATATTTGCTGACCAAGGGATAGGGCCAATTGCTATACTCCAACTCCTGTTTCGTGTGTCGGAGCTGAAAATTCAAAGACCCAAGATTGAACTGGATGTTGTTTGCGCATAAAAGCACACTGACCACAACTGTTATGGCCATCATAAAATCCAGGGCAAGCCATCCTTTGCATAGTTCAAGTTAACACACCCAGTCAAACATTACATTTCAAACAAAATGCTGTAGATTAATACCTGGCTCCATTTGATAGTTTTAGGATCAACTGGGCAACGATGTTGTCTACCTTCCCAAGCCAACAATCAAAGGCTATGTAGTCACCATAGACAAATGGCTAGAAAAGAACATTTGATATGAAATTGTTAGTTTTGAATGAGTAATCTGCTTTGACATTAAAACCCACATTTTAAGTACAAATAAACGCAACAGCTAAACATCAGAGTACAACAAATATTTGCTGTCAACTTTATACAAAAGTGCCTGCCTACAGCTGGTTGTAACCTCCAATGGGCTACCTAAACCAGTTCTGAAGCCAGAAACAGCCAGATTCCAGAGAAAAGTGACATTTACCTTCATTTGGAAATAGACTACAATGAGTTAAGCAACTTTAATCAAATAAAAACACTTCAAAAATGTTACTGATACTTCAATCAAGTTATTTAGAAACAAAATTCCATTAACAAAATCTATATTAACCATCCCCGATTAATCGACGCTTTTTCAATGAAAATACATATCATCTCTCAGAATTGATTCCAATAATCTGCCCAAGTGGCCTGCTTCTGCATATTTAAATTCGAATTGCCCGTAAAACAGCAATAGACCAATTTAACATTCTGCCTCACAAGGACTTCTCACATATAATAGTAAGATTAAACGAGAACTTACCAGTTTGAAGTTTGATCTTTATTGAGGAGTTGCGATGAGGGATTTCGTGAAGACCCCGCCAGGCACGCATGCGCGACATTCTTCAAAGCAGCGGTGTGGAATCACAGAACCAACAACAGAAATGACTTGCT
Organism: Raja brachyura; assembly: GCA_963514005.1. The sequence continues at coordinate 6,844,461 of OY740803.1, read as the reverse complement.
ATAGTAAGATTGAAGAGACTCTATATACCAGTTGATCTTATGGTAGAGGGTTGGGAGCGGAGGGCACGAAATCCTTCATCACAACTCCTCATAAAGATCAAACTTCAAACTGGTAAGTTCTCGTTTAATCTTACTATTTCATTTCGAAGTCACGTGAGTGACTTCGTGAAGACTTCAAAGCTCTGTGATTACACGCCCTGGACCACGTCCATGCTCACACACTGCCGTAATACTGATGGAGGAAGTATGTTAACGTATTTCAGACTTGAACAAGCTGAAAAATAATAACATTATTGTTAATACAACAATAAACCCCTGAACTCGGGGACAAACGTTTAGGGATAGCACTTAACGTGCGTAACGTTGCGGGAACGGCCACAGGTTAGTTATGAAACCACTGAAATGTAGTTTCACTGGCCCAGCCCGCTATAGTGAGGACATGCTCCATGAACACCTCCATGGTCCTCGTCCCTGATGTGGATGCAGCCTTGGTAGAATAACATTTCAAAATGTTTAGTGTCTTACCTGCTGCATCGAATAGCACCTTAAGCCATCTGGAGATAGTCTGCACAATTACCCTGTGACGTGGGTTTCCATGGCTGACAACAGATCCACCTCCATATTCCTGATGGCCATTTCCAGATCTGTAGTCGCAGGTCTGTATAGTTTAAGTAACTCTTTCATAAAGAAGTTACTTTATTATGGGTCGATCATTCTATCCAGGTTTAATTCCTGTAGAGTCTGGACCCGTTGTGCTGTATTCAGTGCTATTGCCATCACCACTTTTAAAGGTGAGTTAAGTCCAGTGGTACCTCCGTCATAAGCGACCAGCCCCTGAGTAGGGTCAACACCACCCTTATCTCTCAGATATTATATCGTGGTCGGGGAGGGATGGATAGAACATATCCCTCGTAGTTTGGATACCAGTTGGTGAGATCCCACTCCAATGTTGAGCTAGGATGACAGTGTACTCCTGGCACTGTATGCAGCACTGTAACTGAGGGGCTCATCATAATGAAGACCTATGAGGATGCCAGCACATTGGAGATTGTAGCAGATATGTAGGTGGTCTTGGTCCGACTACAAAAAACCTCCCATATCCTATGTAGGTGAGGTAGTGCTTCCCAGTGGACTTTCTCTGCACGATCTATATGACGTCCATGGTCCTGTATGTTTCAGACCTGGGTACGTTTTCTGCAACACCTGTCTGATGAGGCAGAATGGGGAAAGCATAGAAATCCATTTCCCCCAATGTAGAGAGAACTCGTCCATCGCCACTCCCACAGGATCTGGTTCTCAAGAGACACATATGTATCTAGTGGTTCACGATCCACTTGGTGTTGTTTATTAGACACTTGTGACCTGGTATCCGCCACTGTATAGAGCTACCCAGAAGGTAAATAGCTGATATCCAAATATTTCTTTTAATGCACCAGAGCCAATTATTTTTTCCCCATTCATCACAAGATATTGACTTGATACCACCCATAAGGTTTGAATATGCCACCTCAGTGGTATTCTATGGAGATGGACATACGTATGCCGCCACTTCCAACCGGAAGTGGCGGCGCTGCCTGGCAGCTGCGGCTCGCCTGCAGTCCGTCTGTTTTTTCTTTTTTTTTGTTTGTTTTTGTTTATGTCTGTTTAGTTTATGTTAGTTTAGTTAGTTTATTAGATTGTATTGGGGGGGGGGGAGAAACAGGGCTTAGTCCCTTCCTTCGGGGGGATACAACCTTTTCTTGTTGTATCCCCCTGTCTCCGTCTGCGCTGAGGCCCTAATGGCGGAGCTGACGGCCTCGGGTGGCGTTCGCTGCAGCGGCGGTGGCTCGACTGACCTGGCGGCGGCGGCCCGACTTGGAGCTGTGGCGGACCGGCCTGGAGCGGCGGACCGGCCTGGAGCGGCGGCGGACCGGCCTGGAGCGGCGGCATTCCGGCGTTCCGGTGGTGGCGGCCCGTTTTGGAGCGGCGTCCCGGCCTGGAGCGGCGGCGGCATTCCGGTGGCGGTGTCCCGGCCTGGAGCGGCGGCATTCCGGCGTTTCCGGTGGCGGCAGCCCGATTTGGAGCGGCGTCCCGGCCTGGAGCGGCGGCGGCATTCCGGCGTTCCGGTGGCGGCGTCCCGGCCTGGAGCTGTGGCGGCATTCCGGTGGAGGGGGCGGCCCGATTTGGAGCGGCGGCGGCATTCCGGCGTTCCGGTGGCGGCAGCGGTACCAACACCCGGCAGGGACAATACACCAGAGGCCTGGATCGCCTCAGCGCAGAGGGAGTACAAGGAGGGAAGGAGACAAAGACTAAAGACTTTTGCCTTTCACCACAGTGAGGAGGTGTTTGCTGAACTCACTGTGGTGGATGTTAAATTTGTGTGTTTTTGTTATTTTTAAATTATTTTGAATTTTTGTATGACTGCAGGCAACGAAATTTCGTTCAGACCGGAAGGTCTGAATGACAATAAAGGTAATCTAATCTAATCTAATCTAATCTAAGATTGGTGCATAAAGCCCGCAACCCGTGACATGATCCAAGTATATCTGAGCAGTCCCAGCCATAGGTTTGTAACATGGCTAATGGGTTTTATGTAAGGATGGGATTTAACAATCACAAGCATTGCTAATCCACCATAGTAATTCAATTTATGCCTTGATTGGCAGCTGCATAGGCCCGTAATTTCTAGCATTCGCTATTAATGCCAAGATTTTGCTCTACAAGCTTTGATAGTGTAACGGCCAATTATGTAGCTAGAATGTAGCTACAGGTAACCAATGCCTAAGCAGCGTGTCTAATAGTCGGTTTCCTGGTGCAAGCAAGGCTGTTATATGCTTCTATGATGTCTGTAGCTTAGTTACCTGGGATGGTGACAATCAGACCCATGTATCCCATAATGTATGTAAATTTTCTCTCTTAGTGAGGTTAAATATATATGCAGCACTCTCTGGAGAACTTGACCCCTTGCCTCCATGGTTTCCGGCGGGTCTGACGTTCTAGATCCTGGTATTCCAATGGATTGTGGTGAGGTGCTGCTGATGTATAGGTCCTTACTGGTCTTCAGGTGGCCCCCGAGGTCTTGCATATGATGTTTGCGTGCGCACTGCCCACCTGCTGGAGGGAGGTGGGTTATCAATCCGACTGCCTCCGTCTCCTAATCCAGGCCCTTGACCTGTATGGGCAGGTCCTCACCGAACAGCTGTCTTGGTGGTGGCGTCGCAGATGCCTCGTACAACCCCGCAAATATGGGGTTTAGGAGTCGGTTAAATGGCGATATACCGGGAAGCGTTAACTTCATGACTAATATCGCAAGAGCATCCTCCTGCTCTGCCGTCATTTCCGTGCCGTCAACCGACCTGGCAAAGGCAGTAATCCCCGACGTCAGCAATTTCAGGATCTTTTGTAACTTCAGCTCCTGTGCCCTTATCCCGGGACTGTTGTTGCCCCAGATGGGCGTGTTGACTGTTGGTACATTCAACAATGCAGTTGATTGGGCCTTTTATTTGTTGATCGTCTTGGTAAGGACCTGTTCCTGCAGCTGGTGTGTGGTGAGGTAGTTTATGCTAGCCCCCAATTTGGGCTGCAAAAGGCTGACCCTAGTGCTTCGGCTGGGCGAACTTGGAGACCACATTCAGCAGTTTCTCCTGGGTTTTCTCAGGTACTACAGGTTCCTTCAGGACTGGAGGACATCTGGTCCAGCTGCAGAGATTGTGCTCTAGGATACGCTCCATCATGCGCTCCATCCGAGCCATGCGACCACCGCCGCATCTGCGGACAATAAGTCGACTTCCTCAGGTTCTGGAGAATCTCTGAGGCTTCTGTCATTGCCCCACACCTCGTCAAGGTGATAACAAGGGTGCCTAGACAGGATGTCGCTGCCTGCCGCTTCTGCATGGCTAAGCGACTCCCACGCGGACCTGCCGCTGGTCCGCCGTCTTCCGGACGGAGGCGGCCCGCTAGTCTGATAAGACATGAGCGGTGATGAGTCGGTCCCGGCTGCCGAAGCGTGGTACACCGACGTCGGCGCGGGGTTGACACCTGTCCTCCTTAGGGACAAAGGCGACGTTCGGTCACGTCCTGCCACTACAAGGGGATGCGGTGACCGAGATGAGACTACACCGACCTGCAACCAGGCAGGCTCCCTCGGCGCCGAGTCTGTGCCGGCCGCACATGTGGTCCTACAGACCCAGGCCTCAATCTTTCACCGGTCCACGATCTGGTGGCCTGCTCCGGTGGAAAGTCGACCCCGGCTCCTATGGCGGGTTTACCGACTGCTGTGCGATTCTTCCCCTGGTCCTCCCTCTGGTGACCTGCATATTTGGGGAGAGAGAACGTGCCAAGAATGTAACACGTTACACACCTTTGCTCCACTGTCGCCATGGTTAAGTGACAGCGGTAGGGAGTCAGGGTCTTGCCTACCCTGCTCCTGCGCGGTGCTCCTACCACTTTACGGCACCATGGTCAGTCGTGGTGGAGAATCGGGTCCTGGCTGCGCAGGGCTCCCCTGATTTCCGCGTTTCTATCCCGACCCGCAGAGCGGGTGCTGCCGACGTTGCAGGCAGCTCCAGGAATGGTGGGCGTTGACTCGCATCTGAAGTCCCATGGCCCTGGAAGGCATACTTCGATGCCTTCATTCTGGTCTCCCATCCATCTGTAAGCAAAGTCTAGTACAGAAGCTAAACAACTCAAGGTTAGTATCTTACCTGAGGGTCTTTATGAGTTTACGGTGGGGGAGCGTACTCTCTTCCCCTAGCTCCAATGGTGACCAGATTCTCATGCGGGACATAGACGGCCGCTAACGGTAAGGCCCCCGCCTACATGCGAGCCCCCGGTTCTACTACCTCTAAAGGGTAGTATGGCCGTTCGGCCACGGTATACTTGCGGCCTGTGGCGTCAAGTCGGAGCTCCTGCTCGCCTCTGCTGCCCGCGAAAGGCAGTCTCCGGGCCTGGATCCTGTCCACGGGCTAGCCTGGGTATGTAAACCGACAGCCCACAGACCTTGCGGGCTGCGGTGCAGATATGTGCTGTCGCTCTGCCATTGCTGTGCAAACGGTGAGTGTTGAGCCCGGACCCCACAGGGTCAACGAGCTGCCCTTCAATATAAATGCCGACAGCCCGCAGTATCCTGTGGGCTGCGGTGTAAGTCGGGCTGCTGCTCTGCCGTTGCTATCTGCGAACGGCGAGCCTACAAGCCCCCCCTTCTATATAAATGCCGACAGCCCGCAGTATTCTTGCGGGCTGCGGTGTAATCGGGCTGCTGCTCTGCCGTTGCTCACTGCACACGGCGAGCCTGCAAGCCCTACTCACTTATAAATGCCGCCAGCCCGCGGACTGCGGCGTAGAGTCGGCTGCCTCTGCCGTCCTCCGCTGGCGAGTGTGAGCCCGGACCCACCTGGGTCAACGGGCTCTTCCCGACTCCATAAATAAGAGCCGCCGCTGACTGCCCGCATTCCGCGGTCCGCAGTCAATGCCGAAGCGGCCTGGAGCACTCTGAACAGAGTCTCTGAAAAGAAAAAAGGGACGGCGGGTTAGTTTTCCACTTACCTGCAGGTCCCAGCAGTAGAGGAGCAACGCTCCTCCCTGCCCGTCGCTCGCACGCGCGTCGACGATATGTCGCGCATGCGTGCCTGGCGGGGTCTTCACGAAGTCACTCACGTGACTCCGAAATGAAATGAAAGGCTGTTATGACACATAAGAAACATCAATAATCCATGAAAGCTTCAAAAGCAAATGGGAGGAAATGATTAAGAAAGAACTGCAGATGCTGGAAAAATCGAAGGTAAACAAAAATGCTGGGGAAATGACTTAGCATCTATGGAGCGAAGGAATAGGTGACGTTTCGGGTCGAGACCCTTATTCGACCCGAAATGTCACCTATTCCTTCACTCCATAGATGGTGCCTCACCCGCTGAGTTTCTCCAGCATTTTTGTCTACCATGGGAGGAAATAACATCATTTCTAAAAATATAAGAAGCAAGTTAGCATTAGTGTGGAAAGACTAATTTCATAGCTTCACAAACATACCCAAATATGCTGCAAATCTCTGCTGTTGACAGGGTGGAGAATGTAATTCGTTCCCAGAATCTTCAATGTGCATTCCATATTCACATCAATCACGGTTCCACACTGATTATCCTACAATAAAGCATGAATGAAATCATAAAAATCACATTTGCTCAAAGAATAACAAACTAGACAGATTTAGCTCAATGGTGAAACACCTTCCAGGAACAACAAACAAGGACAAGATTAATGGTCATTTGACTGTTGTAGATGAATAAACAGTCAGTACAGATTTGTTAAAGGCAAATTGCACTTACCTAATCAGAATACTTTAAACAAATTATCCGAGGCTCTTTTAGGATCATGTAACTGGTGATACTTCTGAAAATCCAGGAGTTTTGTTAAAACGCCCCTAAATAAGCTATTACAAAACCTAAAGCTTGTCAAATGAAAGGACAATAAAAGCTAGTTCAGGTTTAGGAACTCTTCATGGGAAACAGTCGGTCAGGGCCAACCTATCCAATCTCACCCTGTACATAAAGTACTCCAATCAGGGCCAAATCTTCTCCGATGTCCACAGCACAAGCACAACCTTCCTTAATTGCATGCAAGTGTTCTGTAAACTTGCAATATAACATCCCAAATGTTCTATGTAGAGCCCTGGCTTATAAAGACAAGCATACTGCATGTTTTCTTCACTTTATCTATCCCTGTTACTACTTTCAGAGAACTATGTACATGTATTCCTAGGTTAACATTTGTTATCAACCTACCATTTACTGTAGGAAAGAACTGCAGATGCTGTTTGACCCACTGAGTTACTCCAGCATTTTGTTTCTATGAAAGATGCTGCCTGACCCACTGAGTTACTCCAGCATTTTGTCGACACCATTTACTGTACATGTCCTTTTAGTCCATTATAAAGGATGAGGTCACTGAGTACTTAGAAGTTCAAGATAAAATAGGCCAAAGTCAGTATAGCTTTGGGAAGGGAGGTCTTGCTTGACAAATTTGCTGAAATTCGTTGAAGTAAATAGCAGGACAATGGAGAGTCAGCAGATGTTGTTTACTTAAATTTTCAGAAACCCTTGGATAAGGTGCCACACGTTAGGCTGCTTAAAAAGATGAGAGCACACGTATCAAAGGGCAGATACTAGCGTGGATAGCAGGTTGGCTGGATGGCAGCAGACAAAGAGTGGCAATAATGGGGGCTTTTTCTGGTTGGCTGCCAGACTAGCAGAGTTCCGCAAGGGTCGGTGCTGGGCCTCTAATCATCACGTTGTATTTTAATGATTTGGATGAGGGGATTGAAGGCTTTGTGGCAAAGTTTGCAGATGATACGAAAATAGGTGGAGGGGCAGGTGGTGTAAAGAAAGCACGGACTCTGAAGGAGGACTTGGACAGGTTGGGAGAGTGGGCAGAGAAGTGGCAGATGGAATATAATGTAGCAAAGTGTTGAGTCATGCATTTTGGTAGTAGGAATAAAGGCATAGACTATTTTCTAAATGGAATGAGAATCCAGAAATTGGAGGTGCAAAGAGACTTGGGAGTGCTGGTGCAGAATTCCCAAAAAGTTAATCTGTAAGTCGAATCAGTAGTAAAGAAAGCAAACTAGCATTATTTCAAGAGGGCTTGTATACAAAATTATGGATGTAATGTTGAGGCTCTCTATGGCTCTGGTCAGGCTGCATTTAGAATATTGTGCACAATTCTGGGCACCTTATCTGAGGAAGGATATGCTGGCTCTGGAGAGGGTCCAGAGGAGGTTTACAAGAATGATCCCAGGAATGAGTAGGTTAACCTATGATGAGCATTTATTAGCACTGGGCCTGTACTCACTGGAGATTAGTAGAATGGGAGGAGACCTCATTGAAACATACAGAATAGCGAAAGGCTTGGAAGGAATGGATGTGGAGAGGATGATTCCACTAGTGGGAGAGTCTAGGACTAGAGGTCAGACTCATAATTAAACAACATTCTTTTAGGAAGGAGATAAAAAGAAATGTCTTTAGTCAGAGGGTGGCGAATCTGTGGAATTCTTTGCGATAGAAGGCTAAGGATGTTTTTAAGGCAGAGATAGATTTGTGATTAGTGCAGGTGTCAGAGGTCATCCAAAAAAGGATCTCGACCTGTGCATCACCCATTCCTTCTCTCCAGAGACGCTGCCTGTCCTGCTGAGTTACTCCAGTTTTGTCAATCAGGTGTCAGAGGTTGGAGAATGGAGTTAGAGGGGAGATAGATCAGCCATGATTGAATGGCAGTGTAGACTTGATAGGCCGAATGGCCTAATTCTATTCCTTATGACCTCATGGAATATGTTGGCCCTAAACTTGTTTCATTTTTAAAAGATTCCCACTTGAATGTAGGTTTACGCACAAGTATAGAAACAAGTCTGAAGGATCCTGACCCAAAACATTGCCTACCTATGTTCTCCAGAAATACTGCCTGACCTGCTGAATTACTCCAGCACTATGCTCTTTTTAGAGAAACAAGGAATTGCAGATGCGGTTTACAAAAAGAGACAAAATGCTGGAGTAAATCGGGTCAGACAGCAACGCTGGAGAACGTGGATCGGTGCAGACTAGTAAGGCCACCTACCCATGTTCTCCAAAGATACTGCCTGGCCCACTGAGTTGCTCTAGCACTAAGCCTTTTACTCACAGGTAACCCCCCCACCCCCGTCTACTTTTTCCAAATCCTGCCTTATATCACTATCAGTTTCCCAATTAGTCGCTTCAATTGCTGGATCACTCATATCCATTTCCATTTCAAAGGTACAGAGTTGTGGTCATTATACCCCACAGACAACAGACATCAACTGCCTGCCCAGGGTCATTCCTCACTATTTGGTCCAGTACTGCATTTTGAATAAGACAATGTAAAAGCTTTCCTGGATGTACTGTAAAATATCTTCACATTTTAAAAATCCCACTGAGCCTTTCATACTAGGGGCTAAAGAAGGGTTCTGACCTGAAACACCTATCCATGTTCTCCAGAGGTATTACATGACCCACTAAGTTACTCCAGCACTGTTTTTTTTGTAAACCAGCAGCTGCAGTTCCTTGTTTCTCCTGCAAGACAATCCTAAGTAAGGAAGTCAGTTTATTGGCCAAGTATTCACATACAAGGAATTTGCCTTGGTGCTCCACCCACATGTTAAACCATGACAGTGACAGTTACGAATGACTTAGAAAACACTAAACATTAATAATAATAAAACATTAATGATAAAAGACCATTAATCAAGCATGTGAACCAACAAAATACCAGGTCATAGGGAGGCTAGGTTTTTTGCTGTTGAGTAGAGCAACTACATGTGGATAAAAACTGTTTTTATGTCTGGCTGTGGCAGCTTTGACAGTCCGGAGTCGCCTTCCAAAGGGAAGCGATTCAAAGAGTTTGTGGCCAGGGTGAGTCAGAGATGATCTTGCCCGCTCGCTTCCTGGCCCTTGCAGTGTACAGTTCATCAATGGAGGGAAGATTACAGCCAATAACCTTCTCTGCTGATCGGACGATTCGCTGCAACATCCAGGTATCGTGCTTGGTGGCCGAGCCAAACCAGACCATGATGGAGAACAGACTCTACGATGGCCATGTAGAATTGGACCATCATTGCCTGTGGCAGATTGTGCTTCCTCAACTGCCGTAGGAAGTATATCCTCTGTTGTGCCTTTTTGACTGTGGAGTCGATGGCAGCCCCCCACTCAAGGTCCTTGGAGATGATGGTTCCCAGGAACTTAAAAGATTCCACAGATGTGACTGCGGTGTTGTTGATGGTGAGTGGGGTGACGAGAGGGGCAGTTCTCCTAAAGTCTACAATCAATTCCACTGTCTTAAGAGCATTGAGCTCCAGGTTGTTGCGATGGCACCATGACGGAAGCTGTGACACTTCCTGTCTGTAGGCAGATTCCTCCGCATCCTGGATTAGTCCAATCAGGGTCGTGTCGTCTGCAAACTTGAGAAGCTTGACAGAGGTGTCTGTGGAGGTGCAGTCATTGGTTTAGAGAGAGTAGAGGAGAGGAGAGAGTACGCAGCCTTGCGGTGCTCCTATGCTGAGTGTTTGCGGGTCCGGGGCGTGCTTTCCCAGCCTCACATGCTGCTTCCTGTATGTCAGGAAGCTGGTGATCCACCGATAGAGGGGTTCAGGGACAGTCAACTCGGAAAGTTTGGAGTGTAGCAGCTCTGGCACAATAGAGTTGAATGCAGAGCTAAAATCAACAAACGGAATCCTTGCATAGGTCCCCTGGCGGTCTAGGTGCTGTAGGATGAAGTGCAGGCCCAGGTTGATTGCATCATCCACAGATCTATTGGCCCGATATGCAACCTGCATAGGATCCAGCAGGGGGATCGTGATATTTTTCAGCTTGGCCAGCACAAGCCTTTCCAGTGTCTTCATGACTACAGAGGTCAGTGGTCATTAAGACAAGTAAGTAATCATTGCCTTTTTGGGTACAGGGACAATAGTGGAGACTTTGAAGCAGGCCGGGACAGTACATGTTTGTAGGGACTGGTTGAAAATGTCTGTATAGACCAGTGCCAGCTGTTTGGCACAGAGCTTAAGCGTAAGGGGGGAAACATAGTCAGGTCCTGGAGATTTACAGCTGTTTTGTCTTCTGAAAAGCCTCTCTACCTCCTCTATTTTTATTGTTGATATTGGATAAGTGATGTTGTGCAGCACAGAGGGTATGGGTCATTGAGTGTGAAGTGGTAAACGGTGTAAAAGGACCCAGTCTTTGCAGACTGAGGTCAGGCTGTGACTGGGTGTGAAGTGTTGGTTGGGGTGGAAAATGGTCCAGTCTTTTCATACTGGAGTCTTGCCTGAAGTAGGTGTGAAGTGGTGAATGGGAAGGAGTGGGTGCAGGGTCCATTCTTTGTAGACTGGGGTCTGGCTGTGTTGGTTGGGGAGGGGGGGGGGGGGGGGGAGGGGTGCACCAGGGTTACGTTTCTGCAAACCAAGGCTTGTTGTTGAACCAAGTCCAGAATGCAACTGTCCTCGCAAAAGCTGACAGATGATGATCCAGTGTCCGTATACTACACTAAGCTTGGGGGCAGTGTTAGCTGTGAGGATGATGCTAGGAGACTGCAAGGTGACTTGGATAGGCTGGGTGAGTGGGCAAATGTTTGGCAGATGCAGTATAATGTGGATAAATGTAAGGTTATCCACTTTGGTGGCAAAAACAAGAAAGCAGACTTATCTAAATGGTGGCCGATTAGGAAAAGGGGAGATGCAGCGCGACCTGGGTGTCATGGTACACCAGTCATGGAAAGTAGGCATGCAGGTGCAGCAGGCAGTGAAGAAAGCGAATGGTATGTAAGCTTTCATAGCAAAAGGATTTGAGTATAGGAGCAGGGAGGTTCTACTTCAGTTGTATAGGGTCTTGGTGAGACCACACCTGGAGTATTGCGTACAGTTCTGGTCTCCAAATCTGAGGAAGGACATTATTGCCATAGAGGGAGTGCAGAAAAGGTTCACCAGCCTGATTCCTGGGATGTCAGGACTGTCTTATGAAGAAAGACTGGAGAGACTCAGTTTATACTCTCTAGAATTTAGGAGATTGAGAGGGGATCTTATAGAAACTTACAAAATTCTTAAGGGGTTGGACAGGCTAGATGCAGGAAGATAGTTCCCGATGTTGGGAAGGTCCAGGACAAGGGGTCACAGTTTAAGGATAAGGGGGAAATCCTTTAGGACCGAGATGAGAAGGACTTTTTTCACACAGAGAGTGGTGGGTCTCTGGAACTCTCTGCCACAGAGTATAGTTGAGGCCAGTTCATTGGCTATATTTAAGAGAGAGTTAGATGTGGCCCTTGTGGCTAAGGGGATCAGAGGGTATGGAGAGAAGGCAGGTACGGGATACTAAGTTGGATGATCAGCCATGATCATATTGAATGGCAGTGCAGCCTCGAAGGGCCAAATGGCCTACTCCTGCACCTAATTTCTATGTTTCTATGTATACTCATCGAGGCTTGTGGTTGCTTCCCTGAACATATTTCAATCCGTGCAGTCAAAGCAGGATTGTAGGTTCTCAATGCTCGCTTGTCCACCTTTTCAATGTTCTGACCACAGGCTCAGCAGCTTTTAGTTTCTGCCTGTAGGTCACAATAAGGTGAACTAGACAATGATCAGAGAGACCAGGGCCGGCCAGGGAATAGAGCGATATGTGTTCTTGATTACCGTATAACAGTGATCGAGTGTTCTCTCCCTCTGGTGGGGCAGGTAACATGAAGTCTGTATTTTGGAAGGTCATGGTTGAGGTTAGCTTTGTTAAAGTCCCTCAAAACAATGACCATGGAGTCCGGGAAGTCACTCACTACCCTCCTGGTTTTCCTAGTACTACCACTATCCCAATGATTTGTGCATTTTGTTTTATTACTACATGTTGGTGACTTTCCTTCTGCCAATTACCAGAATTTTCCCTCAATTGGCCAAATATACAATTACTATTCACAGATCATGGCAAATCCAAGTTATTTTGGATTTCCAATTGAACAATTTGTGACTGCAGTATATGAACATATGAAAATATGGTTTACTAGCCGACTACAGGTATTATTTCTGCTTTACATACAAAAGCAGAAAACCAATTTTAATATAGAAACATAGAAAAATAGGTACAGGGGTAGGCCATACAGGCCTTCGAGCCAGCACCACCATTCAAAATGATCATGGCTGATCTAAAATCAGTTCCCTGTTCCTGCTTTCCCCCCCAATATTTCTTGATTCCTTTAGCCCCAAGAATTAAATCTACCTCTCCCTTGAAATACAGATGCAAAGAACTGCATATTTTGCAGTAACTAACCAAAATCCCCATCTATTTGCATAAATTCGTGATGACCAGAGAAGGCAAGAATGATTGGGGAAACCGAATGATCCAAACAAGAAAAATACAGGGGAGGCAGAAGTGATTAGAAAAACCATGCCCCACCGGAATTAACAAAGACGCATGCATGAAGAAACTTACAGTATTTGGGCCCATACGACGCACCAAGTCACGAGGCATTAGTGATCGGTCTTCTAGTTTCAGCTGGAAAGGAAAGTTATAAATTACTTGCTGCACTAAACCAGTAAATATCAATCCATACAGCATTGCAGGAATCAGAGACCAGAGTATTTAAACTTGCCAAATCTATGGAGCATCTATGAAATATGACAACAGTAATCAATATTGCAGCAATGCAGTAAAATAAAGCATTTGGATAAAGTGACTGCTGCAAATGTAACAAAATACATTATGCATAACTTAATGTAATATTCCAAATGTTTTAAAAGGTCTCCAGCATTCTAGGAATAAGATGGTAAACAGGGTGCTACAGAGTTGCGAGTCTAACATTGTTATTAGGGAATATAATAAAAAGGAATTGCAGTTGTTAGCTTATACCAACGATAGATACAAAAAGTCAGGCAGTATCTCTGGAGAAAATGTCTGAAGAAGGGTCTCGACCCGAAACGTCGCCTATCTCCTTCGCTCCTTAGATGCTGCTGCACCCGCTGAGTTTCTCCAGCTTTTTGTGTAACCCTCTGGAGAAAATGGATTGGTGACCTTTGGGTCAGGGCTTCCCAGGGTTTTTTTATGGAAGTGTTAACAAAACATTCAATCAAAAATTAGTCAGAGCCAAGATAGTTTATTGAAAGGAAACAAGCAGACGGATCTAGGAACGCAGGTACATAGTTCCCTGGGTGGTAAAGGTGGCTTTTGGTACATTGGCCATCAGAGTATTGAGTACAGAAGATGGAACTGTGTTCAGTTTTGATCATCCTTTGACAAGGATGTCACTCAACTGGAAAGACTACGGAAAACATTCAGTCAGAACCATTTCCCCCCCCCCCCCCCCCCCCCCCCCCCCGGGTGGAAATGTCAAACACTAGAGAGTCTAGAGGGTACAACTTCAAGGTGAGGGGAAAAGTTTGAAGGAAATATGCATGGAAAGTTTTTTCTTATACCGAGCGGATTGCTTGGAATGTGCTACCCAGTGGTAGTGAAAGCAGATATGACTGCGGCTGTGATATGTTTAATTGAGCAGATGGATATGAGGTTTACGTGTTCGTTTTCTAGGTTTGCACAAAAACTTGAGAATCTTCAAGGTACAACAGAAGTCTTTATTACATTACTTAATGCTGGAAGCAAGACAACTAAAAATGGCTGCAACACGCAGAATCCGACTGCACACAGACAGGATAAACTATATACACAACATCTCCCTTTGTCCTGTGCAGCGCCACCTGCTGCACGGGAGGAGCAACGGGTCCTCCCACCCCACACAGTCCACCAAACATCACAGAAGTGAGTGGAGAAATATGGATCACCAGCAGGCAAATGCTACATGGCATCAAGTTCACACACATTGTGGGCCAAAGGGGCCATTCCTGTGCTGAACTGTCCCATTTCCATTCCATGCTCCTACCAGGAGGTTTTCAAATGTCATAATTGCACCTGCCTCTACTTCCCCTGACAGCTTGTTCCATATACCAGTCACTCTCTCTGTAGGTAAAGTTACCCTGCAGGTCTCTTTCCCTGAGGGGCTCGAGTTTTGAATTCTCCTTCCTGGGGAAAAGACTAGCCTCCTCATCATTTGATAAGCCTCTAAGATCACCCCTCGGCCTCTTGCATTCCAGGGAAAACCATCCTAGCCTGTAACTCAAATCCTCTGGACCCAATAACATCCTTGTAAATCCTTTTTGCATTATTTTAAGGGCATCCTTCCTACAGCACAGTATAGTACTCCAAATGTGGCTTTACCAACACCTTGTACATTACGTCCCAAACCCCATACTTAATACTCTGACTAATAAAGGCAAATGTGGTAAACATAACCTTCACCACCCTGTCCACCTGTGTGGCTACCTCCATGAATTATATACCCACACCCCTCGGTCTCTATTCTATAACACTCCCCAGGGCCCTACCATTTACTCTGCATGTCCAGTCCTGGAGCAAATTACAAAGTGCTTGAGGAACTTGGCACATCAGGCAGCGTCTGTGGAAAGAAATGGACAGTCGATGTTTCATGTCAAGACCCTTCCTCAATCAAGACTTATGGGGAAGTGGTTAAAATGGTGAAACATACCAGTTAGAGGACTGCTTTAAGGTCACCACACAATAGGAAAGATGGTATAGTGCTGAAGGTGATGTGGAGGGGACTCAGAATGTTGCTTGGGATAGTGCGTTACAGTCAAGAGAAACTGGTTGTGCTGGATCCGTTTTCACTGGGGCATTAGGGTTAGAGTTAGGTGATTGGGATGTGTTATTATGAAGGATATATTTAGGGTAGACTGCAGGAAACCTTTCCTCATATCAGAGCTAGATAAAATTAGAGGTAATCGGTTTAAGCTGGGGGGGGGGGGGGGGGGGAGATGCAAGGGGAATCTTTTTCCCTGGTTTGAGTGTCTAGGTGAGCATTTGAATCCCTGAAGCACAGGCTATGGGCCAGGTATATGGCAATGGGCTTAATGCAGGTGGGTGCCTATTGGCCGGCCTGGACATTAGCTGATTGGATTGTTTCTATGAGCCTTCGATTCTAAAAGCCTCTAAATCTGAATCGACCACAACCTTACAGCTTGTAATGCCCAACCTTCTAGCTTTGCAGTTGGAATAGGCATAACAAATGTTTAGGGATGGGTCTCCACACTGTGCTGCCAGGGGTCCTATTGGTAAACTGCAGAGTGTAGAAGGTCAGCGAGCAGATCTTGTGCACCTAGACAGTCATTAGGGACAGGAAATTCTTCGGAGTCATATAATCAAGATATGCAAGAACATGCAGGAGCACGCCAGCATTTTACTACCTATGGGACTGAGGAGCACTGGTAGAAATTAAATAAATTGAATCAGAATTTCCCCAAGAAGTCCAACCTAGCAAGAAGAAAGTTACAATAGTTGGACTCAAATATTTCAGGCCCAAGACATCAGCGCAGAAACTTCTCAGCAGTGCTCTAGACCCATTCCTATTCAACTGCTACTTAAATGACCTCCACCATCATATTAGAAGCAAATTGTTAACACATTGAAGATTGGGCAATGGTTATCATCATTTAGGTGTGATGGATCAGATCCTTCACTCTTCTCCATTCAAACAGTATTTTGGTCCAGCAAGATCGGCTCTCATTATTGGCTCTCTAAAGGGGCTGTCCCACTGCGGCGACCTAATTGGCGAGTTTAGAAGAGTTTGAAAAAGTGTCATGTTGAAGAGCTCCTTCGACTATGTTGAAGACTAGCTTCGGGAAAATTGGACACCGAATAGTGGAGAGTGAAGACTACCTCCTTCGACTATGTTGAAGACTATCTACGACTACCTTAGATTACCTTTGACTACCTACGAATAACATGCCGACCTACTACGACCTACATCGACTAAACCAATGAGTTACAAAAAAAAAAATTTTTACATGGCGACCTTTTTTTAACTCGCGGGCATTTTTCAACATGTTGAAAAATATGTTCAACATTTTTCAACATGTTGAAAAATACGCCACGACCAAGTTGAGGCCTCAAGTACGCAGGGGCTACTCTCGAGCATGAAGGAGAGTTACAGAGACCTCCTAGGACCTCGTGTCGACCATGCTGCGAGGTTGAGTCAAGGGCAAACTCTTCTAAACTCACCAATTAAGTCCCCGCAGTGGGACAGCCGCTTAACACCTAGAGTTCTCAGTAGATAAGGAAGAGAAAGATCAGCAGAGAGGAACAGTGCAGCCAGTTCTCATGTGCAAACAGCTAGCAAGCATATCCATTACATTTCAGGGAAGAAATTAGATCTTTGTTGCTTGTACTCAGCAAGTGGTCACATACCCTGGTCCCATTTTAAAGATCATTTACACAAGTTTAATGAAGTCACCACCTGGAAGCAAACAATGGTGTTTCTACCCAGATATTTTAATGGACAGCACGGTGGCACAGCTGCTGCCTCAGCGCCAGAGACCCAGTTTCGATCCTGACCTCGAGTGCTGTGTGCGGAGCTTGCACATTCTGCTTGCGACTATGCGTTACCTCCGGGTGCTTTGGCTTCTGCCCACATCCCAAAGTCTTACAGGTTTGTAGGTTAATTGCCCCTTGTATGTATTTCTCAGTCTGAAGAAAGGTCTCGACCCAAAACATCACCTATTCCTTTTCTCCAGAGATGCTGTCTGACCCACTGAATTACTCCAGCATTTTGTGCCCACCTTTGGCTTAAACCAGCATCTGCAGTTACTTCCTACACACCTAATACAAGGTAGACACAAAATGCCGGGAGTGGATGAGCACATGGGATAACAGTGAACAAATATGAACGGTTGATCGATTGACAGCTTGGGCGCAGTAGGGCAAAGGACTTGTTTTTATCCTCTATCTTTAAACTAAGTCTCATGGCAGTAGTGGTGATGGCTCATTTAAACCTTACTGGGGGCAAATTGTGTTACCTGGATTACCTCCTAGGTTCTGGTCTGCAAACCAGAGGGCTTAAGAAAATACACTTCCAGCTACAGTTTAATCTTTCTACCTGTTATTTTATAATTGAACTCGAGTTACAGACAACTCTAACAAGTGAAATGGAGCAGAGTTTATTTATCCTATATGCACTTTCTCCCATTAATCTTCAATCCATAGAAGAAACGCCTAACCAATTAACTAACCATAATTCAGCTTAGGAAATCTGTAAAATCACTAAATACTTCCGTTTACACAACACTATGTTCAGCCATATGTTCTAATCTGCCGAGTGGTATTTTTCCCATGTACTGAAATGGTCATTAAATAGAAAAATTCTAGATTTTACTGTTATACAGAGAAGCACTTTTTGACCATAATCAGTTAACCAAACATTTGCCAATGTTGCATTTTTATTGTGCATTCAACATTTCGTCCAGTTTCCCCATACCTCATCATTATTTATTCACACCAACCATTACATTACACTGTTTGAATCTCATCCTACCCAGAGTAGCCAAATCTCTTCAACATTAATGGGATACAACATATCAGTCAAGTCCAGCATGACCCAGCAGCCTGTTGTTCACTGTGATGGATCTCCCGTGGTTTGATGGCAAGATGCAACACCTCCCAAATTAAACCCCATTAGTCATTCTTTATTCCACTTGCCCAGTTGATCAAGATCCCATTGTACCACCTATTGTAACGTCATCTGCAGACTTACTAATCATACCTTGTACATTCTAGTTCAAATTGTTGGGAGATGAAAACTGGCAATGGACCCAGCACCAATCGGCGAGACAACTTTGGTGCCTTGGCAATACAAGTACTTATCTAATGCTTCAATGTGACAAGTACCAACTTCAACACCTCCAGACAGCACATTCCAGATTACTTCAGAATGTTAAAAATTACCCCTCAGAACATTTCTAAATGTTCTAACTTTTGCATTAGACCTTTGCCCCCTTATTTTAAACACTCACAGCATGGGGGGGGGGGGGGGGGGGGGACTGGTCCCAAGGATTAGAGCCATGGGATAGCAGGTGGATTAGCACACCAAATTCATAACTGGCTTGGGAGAAGGTGCCAGTGTGCCCAGAGTTTGTGGTTGGAAACTTGTCAGTGAACACCTGGGTCAGAGTAGATACCTTTATATTCATTATATACAAATGATCTGGATATGTAGATTAGATTCACTGGCGGGGGGGGGTTGGATAGGCAGATTGTTGGACAAATGCCAGAGATGGAGACAGATGCGAGCCTGAAACTCATTGGTTAATTCACAACTATCTTGTCAGACTCAAACCCATCTCCACCTCAGCCATTTGTCTATCTGCCTACGAAATAACCAAGAACAAAGAAAAAGGGCAACTAAGAGACAAACATTGGCCTGGGAACTACAGACCAGAGACCCTAACATATGTGGGAGGCAAGTTACTAGAGGGGATTGAGGGATTAGATACATATGCATTTGGATAGATAATGGCTGATTAGGGATAGACAACATGGTTTGTACATGGGAGAGCATGCCTCACGAATTTGACCTTTTTTTTTTTAAGTAGCCAAAGTGGTCGATGAGATTTAAAACCATAGATGTTGTCTTTATGGACTTCTACAAGGCATTTGATAAGGGTCTACTTGGCTACTTTTGAAGGTTAGATGGCATGAGATCTCGAGAGAGATAGATGCCAGGATACAGAATTGGCTTCATGAAGGAAGTAGAGGGTGCGGGCGGAAGATCGCTTGTTTTATCAGACTGGAGGCCTGTGGTATGTCTCATGGATGTGACGGGCCACTGGCGTTTGTAATTTTTAACAACTATTTAGATGAGAATGCGCATGGCGTGATTAGCAAGTTCGCAGATAATACTAAAGTAGGTTGTATCATAGACTCAAGATGGTAATCAAAAATTACAGCAGAATCTTGATCAGCTGTACACCAAGGGGACATTATGTTAGTTATACAAGATGTGGGAGAGGCCACTTTTGGAGTATGGTGTTCAGTTCTAGCCATCGTTATAGTACGGATATCATTAAGCTGGAAAGAGTGTAGAAAATATTTGAGAGCATGTACCAGAACTGGAAGGCCTGAGCTACAGGGAGAGATTGGGATGGCAAAGACTTTATTCCTTTGAGTGCAGGGGATTAAGGGGTGATCTTGACGAGGTGTATGAAATCATGATGGGAATCGCTAGAGCGAATGCAGTCGTTTACCCAGGATAGGGCAATCAAGTATCAGAGGATATATGTTTGAGGTGAGAAGGGAAAGATTTAATAGGAACTCAAGCAGCAACCTTTAAGATCAGCAGGTGTTGATTTTGATATGATTTGAATCAATTTTATTGTCATTGTCTGCAAGTAACAGACAACCAAATGCTATTTCTCATAGTCATACGAATACATTTTTTTTTTAAAACACAGAACACAATAGTCTACAACACAAACATCCCCACAGCGGCACCAAAGTTCCCCACTGTGAGGGAAAGAACCAAAGTCCAGTCAACCTCCTCGCTGATGTTCCCCAATGTTCACCCATGGTCTGGTCTCCTGAGCCCCCGCAATCGCCGCTACGGGCGGCCCGATGCTCAGGCCCTCTCGCCGAGAACGATGGGACCCCGGCATCATGCGGAAGAACATCCTCAGTGGCCTGGACCTCTGAATCGGCCACCTCCCACCGGAGTCCGTGGCTTCCGAAGTCCACAGGCCGAGCTGGGCGGAGATTCAACGCTGTACATGGAATGAGTTGCCAGAGCAGGTAGGGTGCAATAATATTTAAAACACTTGGATCAGTACTAGCGAAGGTTTAGAGGAATGTGGGCCAAATCTGACTAGTTTACATTGTTCAGCATGGATGTTGGGCTGAGGTGCTTGCTTGTGCTATTTGACCGATTAAAAAGCTGTACTTCCTTATTCCCCTCCCTTAATGCAAACCCTACAACCCAGTTATCCCAATACATAGTCTTCCCTTTCACTGAAACACTAAGATCACACAGGAGACATGGGAATACATTTCCATATTTAGTATTTGTCACTTGCACTACAGCTAGTCATCTAGCAATGGAGAGTCACCTTCCAACGGTCTTATTACACAATCCATCAGAATGTTTGTATGTAGCATTGCTGCAGCAGAAGACCAGGAATTGGCAATTCAATGTTCAAATGACTTGTCAAAATGTCACAAAGGTCAGAGCCCTTAGCTTGTGCTAGCTGTAAGCGCAGCATCTAGACAGCTGGCGTGAACGAGGCTCCTCCCCAGCCCTGCATTGCACAATAGCAGCACATCTGCTTAGCAGCACTTCACAATGCAGCAGGGCTGGGTCACCGGTGCAGGGCAAAATACAGCATGCATGCACTATACCCTCCCACAAAACTATTTCACTAAAAGGATATTAGTATTTAGGAACTAGGACGTAAAAATAGAATGTGAAGTTAGCAAACAAGAGAATACAGAGATAACTCAATGGGGAGGGGTAATTAAGACGTTTCCCCTCGTAGTTCCTATTCTCTGGAACGAAGATAAAACCTAAAGCGATTGCATCAACATTAAGCATCCATGGTTCATGCTCACAACATTAAAACGTACCCCAACACAATATCTGGCATTAGACGAAACACCTGCACACTACCAGTTCCCCTCATTTTATATTTTATATCTATTATTAAAAATGCCATTAAGAGTCTATTATTCATAACATTGAGAATGAGTGATTAATGTGTTTACCAAACAATTGTGAGAGATGTTATTTCTAACGCATTTTTATTGGCAAATGTTTGAAAAGGCAAATGTTTGATAGACCAGGGGGTCTTCAAGTACACATTGTGAAAGGGCCGTACACATTTTTCAAACCAGTCTGTAATTCAGCAGAATGTCATTCACAATGTCAGTGCACTGACAAGGTTATTTCATGGCCAAATAATTGAAAGAGCAAATAGTGGAATTAAATTTTTGTTGTTGTTGATCTCATTTAAAGACAATAGTTATTTCAGAGATTAATGCCACAAGCATTAGTTTATTGACAGTTCCACATACAATATTGGCAATTCTACCCAACTTCAGCTGTTATTTTTTCATTTGGAACCTTGACAGGTGCAAAGTCAATCGCTTCTATCACTAGAAGGCTTCCAATGAGATTAGCGTAGTAATTACAATTTTAACATCGTACCATCACCAGGGTGAAGTTTAATCTATTGCCAGAACTATTGGTTGAATTGAAAAACATTATAAACGTGAATATTTTCCAAAATGGTGTATGCTGATCAAAGCGTAGATTTCAAATGGCACTGAACAGAGAATGTAAATCACAACTTTTTTTTTGCACATTTGCATTTTCAGCAGATTAGCATCACTTAGTGCCTTTCAAATAGCAGAATGACCAAGGTGTTTTAGAGTGTAATTAAACAGCAATCAGGACCAGGTTAAACAAGAACTAGCAAAAACAGAGGTCAATGTCATAATCTTTAGATAAGGCTTTCAACATTACAATTAAAAATTATATTCCTCGAGAAACTATAATCTGAGGGGGGAAACACATCACATACACACTGTCATGGCATCAACTTTATCCAAGTTTTAATTTGGAATGCTGCAATGCACACAGACTTAAGATAAAGGGGCAGCAAAACAAAGAATATTGTTATTGCTCTGTCCCTTGTCAAATTCAAATAATTTACAACACTAGAATATTAACCTCTGCTACTGTATTCCACACTAAGTACCAGCACAACTAAAGCACTGGGTACAGGCAAGTAGCAACTCAAAATAAATAAACAAATTTAAACTAGAACTGATGCAACACCTGGCATTAAAAATGAACTAAATACATTTTATAAATATACGAGCAAAAATATGTACTGTAATGATTGTGCATTTAGGAGACAGTTGGCATTAGAAGCATACAAAACATTATATTCCTCTATGTTTAAGTAGAAAGGCTCCGATTCAGATATGAGAAATATGCTAAACGAATGAAACAGCAAACCATATGAAGAGCAAAAAAATTGCTACATTTTGAGCAATTCCAAGATGCACTCGAGAGGCATGAGAAAGACCCGCTGAATGCAAGATGGCAAATCACACTGGACGTGTAATTGTCTTGAGATGACATGTTCATGAAAAGTGGAGGTTGTGGTTTTCAGAGGCACTTTCCAAAATGACAGTTATATGCAAGTGCTCATGATAACAATAAGCAACATGAATAGAAGAGTGACAATGATGCAGGAATCAGAATCAAAGACTGGTTTCAGCATGGAGTGTCTATTCGGCCTAGACCTCAAACTGATTCTATACAAAACCAAACTATCCCCAAACTATTCTATACAAAACCAAACTATTCATCGAGCCTCAGGGCAAAAACCTGCAAACAGTCCTCGAGACTTAGCTTGTACAATTCTGAACAAAATTGAATTGCCTCCCTTCTACATGACAAATATATTCCCAACTTTGAGAAAAAATATAAATTTTCTTATTTTGTGAATCATTCATTTTACATCACCTAGTTTAAATCCATCCATCAATAACAGTTTATATCTAATCTTTATGCTTCCTCATTTTAAATACTTTGGCAGATAGTTTCTCAGCCTCTCCAACTTCACCAGTCTCCGCGCTATCTAAGCTCATCACCCCCAAACCATTTCACCAAACATCTGCATCTTCGCCCTAGCCTTTACACCTTTCCTAAATGTGGAACATTACATGTTACTCATGTAGAATAGAGTGCTGGTGTAACTCAGCGGGTCAGGCAACATCTTTGGAGGACCTGAAGTTGCTCCAGCAATTTGTGACCTATGCATTCTCCAGGGATGCTGCCCAACCCAGAGTTATTCCAGCACTGTGTTCTAAACAAGATTTGACATTTCATTTTCACTGATCTAGTGGCTTAATGTTTTACCATGATGCTCTCCTTTCATTATGTGCCTCCAATTATGTAGCCGAGGATCTTACACGCCTGGTTTAACTACTTTCCCAATCTGCTCCAGAAATTTTAAATGAATTATCAAATATATATTCTCTTATACCTCATATTCTCCAAATTTTGTTCATGGAGTTAATGGCATTAATCAGAATTGGCATGATAATTGAAATCATATTAATCATAATATTTTGATTAATGTCACACCTCCAAATATGGAATCCCTGATATTTATGTCCAAAACATTTATTTTGCTGATGTCAAATTAGGAGCAGAGAAAAAGCACAAAAAACAGAAAGATCAGCTATTGTTACATTCAAACAGCTGGCATTGCGGTTTAATTCAGTGAAAGGTGCAATACTATTTGTAAAAAATAAACAAAAGTAATAATCTAATCAGCAATATACAAGCCTAGAGGCAAATAGACAGGTCCTGGACTAAATCTCAGCAGAATGAACACTCAAGGTATCAAGGTCAGTTTATTGTCACATGTACCAGTTAAGGCACAGTGAAATTTGAGTTACAATTGAGAATTGTGAAGTTTTTTGTCTTTCAGTGGTCACAAAAACCCAATGGTTCGTCTAATGTCCAGAAGGGAGTGTATGCCGAGACTTGGCAAAGGAAAAATAACATGGAGAAACAAGACCAATGATGAGCTAAATGGGCTTGCTTGGTCATGTAATTTCTTGTTCTTGAACAATCAAATTCTTAAAACTAAAAAGTTAGCCAGGTACTTTATTAATGACTACACAAAATGAGGCTGCCAGTGTCAGCAAAGTGCTTGATGCAAATAAATGATTAGCATGAAGTTCCATTCACCTCGTAAATGAGGGTCAAAGATACCATTCGCACAGCACCAAATGCTGATGGCCAGTGGCAACAACCTTAATGCCAGTAAACAGTTTGTTTGTCATACAAGGGTATACTGCAAGCTCTACCACAGCCAAAACCCACTGCAATGCACTTGTCAAAGGTAACCCTACCTTTTCATACCAACACTACAGTGTATTAGCACACATGACAAGATTACACCATCCCAAAGCCTTCAGAATTATAAAGATTTAACTAAATATTCTAAAGGGCCAATGTAGATTCTAGAGTTAAAGAAGGAAATGCAGATGCTGGAAAACCGAGGGTACACAAAGAGCTGGAGAAACTCAGCAGGCGCAGCAACATCTAAGGAGCAATTCCTCCTTTTTCCTTTCATCTCCCCCCAGCTCCCATCAGTCTGAAGAAGGGTTTCAGCCCAAAACGTTGCCTATCTCCTTTGCTCCTTAGATGCTGCTGCACCCGCTGAGTTTCTCCAGCTCCTTGTGTACCCTAGAATGTATAGATATCATCCTTTTCATTATATACCCATTAATCAAACAATTAGCCTAATAGCATGAAATAATAAAAGGCAAACAATTATGCCCCCAGCTATTCTTTTATTTGTTTTGCACTCGTAAGATGGGGATTTCCCTGTCAATTGCCCTCAATTATTTACATCCTACATGGTGCTTCTCAAGGCACCGCGTCTGTAACGCAGCTCCCTTGAGCAGCAGCTGACCCTTTCAAGGCATAAGATGTCGAGGTATCCGTCACCCTTATTCAGCAACGTTGTTCCCACTCGGTTCACATCGCAGACATCTGCCGTGGTGCAAACTCCCCGCTGCATGAACTGGATGAGCTGATCGGCCTGCTGTCGGGACAGGTGTCCACACCTCACTCAGCCTCTGCATCAACACGTCCCGGGCTGGGCCGCCGCAAAGCCCAGGCCCAGCCGTGCCCCACCTGCGACCGCTCCCCCGGCCATCCCGCGCCGAGGTGAGCATCCGACGCCAGCTCACCCCGGGCCTGCCCCCGGCCACGCACCTTCACTTCCTTCACGTCCTGCTTGCCGCCCTCCGGGTACCACTGCACCCGCACGTAGCCCTTCTTGAGAGGCCGCTCACGGCCGCCTCCCTCCTCGTCCGTGTCCGAGCTCTCGCCGCTGCTCACCTCGCCATGAATCAGGCCCACGATGCCGTGCCGCAGAGCCCCCTTGTAGGTGCCCGACACCAGGTCATCCACAAACAGGAGGCGCTGGCTGCCCAGGGCCGGGGACTGCGCGGGAGACGCGGCCGAGGACGGTGGCACCGGGGCCTCTGGCGGCTCTGGGGGGGCGGGAGCGCCCGGGAGAGAGGGCGCCGGGGACGGGCCCAGGGGAGCGGGAGCGCCCGGCTTTGAGTCCATCTCCATTGCCGCCGGGCCCGGAGGAGAAGGTGCCGGGGCCAGGGAAGAAGGGGGCGGTGCCGGGCCCAGGTGAGAGGGAGGGAGAGCGGAGGCCGGGCCCAGGTGAGCGGGAGGGAGAGCGGAGGCCGGTGCTGGGCCCGGGTGAGCGGGAGGGTGAGGAGCGGAGGCCGGTGCTGGGCCCGGGTGAGGAGCGGAGGCCGGTGCTGGGCCCGGGTGAGGAGCGGAGGCCGGTGCTGGGCCCAGGTGAGCGGGAGCGCCCGGCTCTGTGTCCGCCTCCATCGCCGCGGCGCCGATCACTGAGCTAGACTCTTACGTAGACGTATAGTGACGTCAGGCGGCGTCACTGCTGACCAATCACTGTCCTTCACAACTGGTCGCGTTACTGCCGAGGTGACGTCATATGCGACGTTTTGTCGTCATTTCTGACGTGGTGACGTCATGTCTGAGAGCGCGGCCTGATTATGGCCCCACCCCCGGCCGCGCGTGCGCGCTTCACACCAAAGTACCGACAGAAACTCAGCGGGTGCAGCAGCATCTAAGGAGCGAGGGAGATAGGCGACGTTTTGGGGCGAAACCCTTCTTCAGACTGATGGGGGGCGGGGAGAAGAAAGGAAAAAGGAAGAGGAGGAGGAGCCCGAGGGCTGGGGGAGAGGTGGGAAGGGAGGAGACAGCAAGGGTTAACAGAATTGAGAAAATTGAATGTTCAAGCCCAGAGGATGCAGACTCCCCAAGTGGAATATGAGGTTCCTGCAGGTGGACGTGCAGTGCCGAAGTAGCACACTCACACAGTAGCAATGTTACAAAATTTTGAGATTTTAAAAATCAAATCTGCAATTTATCCCATCAGATAAAGCATAAAAAGAAGTTTAATTTGACACCTAATTCACTTTCATATCTTCAGTATTAAGAAAGTTATGACCATTTTCATACTTGGAAATTAGCATCTTGTTCCCCATTGCCTTTCAATTGACTTAACTCAAAAGCTGTGATCTGGATCAGTTAAAACCCCATAACTTTCTTAAAAATTAATAGAACTCAATGACATTTTCACTTATTATAGATTGAATCATTCTGAAATAAAGATGAAACAATTTTACTTGGATGACCTGAAATTAAAGCATATAATTAGTTAGTTATCTAATTGTAGCTAATTACAAAATTCAATGAGTAGATCTAAACATCTATCCATTTCTTAAGAAAAGATAAACTTTTTTTTAATTGCCTAAGTGTCCAAATAACATTCACACAATAATCCACAATATAACATAATTTTTAAATCTAATTTTCATGAATTTCTGGGCCAAATTGAAGGAATTTAGTGTTTGATTCCTGTAAATTAATGGCCATTTAAATCAACTAGCGAGTGGGTTTTAGTCGAATGCGGTGGATTGGAACGTTGCGGTTAGCGGTGAAGTCGGGAGGAAAAATACTGTTTGTTCATACATTTTTTTTGGACCCCATTTCGCAACATGAAAATATTATTAAAGCCTCCCGAAAAACCAACTTTTAATATAAAAATAAACTATTTACCTTTTTTTCTCGCCTACGCAAAATCCTTACGGTTGTTGGTTCTCACGGCTTTTGAAGGTGATTTTTAAATTACTCTAGTTAACAAATAATTTAGAGTAATTTAAAAATACCTTCATTCATGAAATGTCGGAGAGATTTTTCTTCCGCAACAAAATCGCCCGACATTCATCGATTTTTCCTGCCTGAGGAAAAACGGCACTTTAAGCCCGCCCCCCTCTGAAAGGCGCCAAAGTCGCGCACACAGGGAGCGGCAGAACTGCAGTGCTGCGCAAGGTAAGTTTTGCAACATACCTACACACAGTGCCGGAGTAACTCACACTCACACATTGCCGGAATAACTCATTCACACAGTGCCGGAGTAACACACTCACACAGTGCCGAAGTAACTCATTCACACAGTGCCGGAGTAACGCATTCACACAGTCCAGAGTAACACATTCACACAGTCCAGAGTAAAGCATTCACACAGTCCAGAGTAACGCATTCACACAGTGCCGGAGTAACGCATTCACACAGTGCCGGAGTAACGCATTCACACAGTGCCGGAGTAACGCATTCACACAGTGCCGGAGTAACGCATTCGCACAGTCCAGAGTAACGCATTCACACAGTGCCGGAGTAACTAATTCACACAGTGCCGGAGTAACGCATTCACACAGTGCCGGAGTAACTCATTCACACAGTCCAGAGTAACGCATTCACACAGTGCCGGAGTAACTAATTCACACAGTGCCGGAGTAACGCATTCACACAGTGCCGCAGTAACGCATTCACACAGTCCAGAGTAACGCATTCACACAGTGCCGGAGTAACTAATTCACACAGTGCCGGAGTAACGCATTCACACAGTGCCGGAGTAACGCGTTCACACAGCGCCGGAGTAACGCGTTCACACAGTGCCGGAGTAACGCGTTCACACAGTGCCGGAGTAACGCGTTCACACAGCGCCGGAGTAACTAATTCACACAGTGCCGGAGTAATTAATTCACACAGTGCCGGAGTAACGCATTCACACAGTGCCGGAGTGACGCGTTCACACAGCGCCGGAGTAACGCGTTCACACAGCGCCGGAGTAACGCGTTCACACAGTGCCGGAGTAACGCGTTCACACAGCGCCAGAGTAACGCGTTCACACAGCGCCGGAGTAGCACACTCACACAGCGCCGGAGTAACGCATTCACACAGTGCCGGAGTAACGCATTCACACAGTGCCAGAGTAACGCATTCACACAGTGCCGGAGTAACTAATTCACACAGTGCCGGAGTAACGCATTCACACAGTGCCAGAGTAACTAATTCACACAGTGCCGGAGTAACACACTCACACAGTGCCGGAATAACTCAAGTTCAAGTTCAAGTGAGATTATTGTCATGTGTCCCTGATAGGACAATGAAATTCTTGCTTTGCTTCCGCACACAGAACATAGTAGGCATTTACTCAATATTAACTCATTCACAGTGCCGGAGTAACTCACTCACACAGTGCCAGAGTAACGCAAGAGAGAGTTAGATTTAACTCTGAGGGCTAACGGAATCAAGGGATATGGGGAGTAAGCAGGAACGGGGTACTGATTCTGGATGATCAGCCATGATCATATTGAATGAAGTGCTGGCTCAAAGGTCCGAATGGCCTACTCCTGCACCTATTTTCTATGTTTACCACTTTCGTATTTGACGCCTAATCGCACCAGTATCTGTATCCCTCTCCTTTAAACCCTCCCCCTCTGATCATAAAGCAGTAAAAGACGTTTGTGGGTAAACTGGCTTGGTAAATGTGAACATTGTCCCTAGTGTGTGAAGAATAGTGCTAATATGCAGGAATCGCTGGTCGGCACAGAGAGGGACACAGAGGCACAGAGAGGGACACAGAGGCACAGAGAGGAACACAGCAGCACAGAGAGGGACACAGAGGCACAGAGAGGGACACAGAGGCACAGAGAGGGACACAGAGGCACAGAGAGGAACACAGAGGCACAGAGAGGGACACAGAGGCACAGAGAGGAACAGAGAGGGGCACAGAGGCACAGAGAGGGACACAGAGGCACAGAGAGGGACACAGAGGCACAGAGAGGAACACAGCAGCACAGAGAGGGACACAGAGGCACAGAGAGGGACACAGAGGCACAGAGAGGGACACAGAGGCACAGAGAGGGACACAGAGCCACAGAGAGGAACAGAGCGGGGCACAGAGGCACAGAGAGGAACACAGAGGCACAGAGAGGGACACAGAGGCACAGAGAGGAACACAGAGGCACAGAGAGGGACACAGAGGCACAGAGAGGAACAGAGAGGGACACAGAGGCACAGAGAGGAACACAGAGGCACAGAGAGGGACACAGAGGCACAGAGAGGGACACCGAGGCACAGAGAGGGACACAGCAGCACAGAGAGGGACACAGAGGCACAGAGAGGAACACAGGGGCACAGAGAGGGACACAGAGGCACAGAGGGGACACAGAGGCACGGAGAGGGACACAGAGGCACAGGGAGGAACACAGAGGCACAGAGAGGGACACAGAGGCACAGAGAGGGACACAGAGGCACAGAGAGGGACACAGAGGCACAGAGAGGGGCACAGAGGCACAGAGAGGGGCACAGAGGCACAGGGAGGGACACAGATGTGAGGGATAAAGTGATTAAACCCCACTATTGTAAGGATTCAGGAGAGGATTCTAACTTGTAAACAGGATTCTAGCCGATAGAGACCAGGGAGAAGATGTTGACACAGCTGGGAATGAGTTTATCAGAACTGTCCTTGAGTGAGGATGGATGGCATAGTATAGCGTAGAAGGAGGGTGATAGATGGGACCCTTGTCAGTAGGGACTAGGGATGAAAGGGACCCTTGTCAGTAGAAACTAGCTTTAGTTCAGATATAAAAAAACTGAGATAGGTCAGTTGGAGGTGAGAAAACTAGGCCAGGTCAATTGCAACTGGGCATGCTTAATGATATGAATGAATATTACTTATACGCCCCTAGTCGAGAAATTGCTCATTACCATGCACAT
Organism: Raja brachyura; assembly: GCA_963514005.1. The sequence goes on along the minus strand of OY740803.1, from coordinate 6,814,422 downwards.
GTATGAACATGCTATGTATGATGTGGGTGGTACTGGGGGATGTACCTATAGACTGTGCACCTCAGTGCTCTGATTGGGAAGAGCCAGAAGGGGAGGTTAAGTCAGCAGAATTGTGTGTATAAAGGGGCTTTACTTTTCTGATTTCAGTGTGTCTCAATTGGGAGAGGCACCCGAAATCTGCAGATTCGCAAATAAAAAAGCATTTCTTGTTTCGATGATTTAGTCTCTGAGCAGTGATTGTGAGCACAAACTATATCTCACACAGAGGCACAGAGAGGGACACAGAGGCACAGGGAGGGACACAGAGGCACAGGGAGGGACACAGAGGCATAGGGAGGAACACAGAGGCACAGGGAGGGACACAGAGGCACAGAGAGGGACACAGAGGCACAGGGAGGGACACAGAGGCACAGAGAGGGACGCAGAGGCACAGAGAGGGACACAGAGGCACAGGGAGGAACACAGAGGCACAGGGAGAGGCACAGGGAGGGACACAGAGGCACAGAGAGGGACACAGAGGCACAGAGAGGGACACAGAGGCACAGGGAGGAACACCGAGGCACAGAGAGAGGCACAGAGAGGGACACAGAGGCACAGAGAGGGGCACAGAGGCACAGGGAGGGACACAGAGGCACAGGGAGGAACACAGAGGCACAGAGAGGGACACAGAGGCACAGAGAGGGACACAGAGGCACAGGGAGGGACACAGAGGCACAGAGAGGGACACAGAGGCACAGGGAGGGACACAGAGGCACAGGGAGGGACACAGAGGCACAGGGAGGAACACAGAGGCACAGGGAGGAACACAGAGGCACAGGGAGGGACACAGAGGCACAGGGAGGAACACAGAGGCACAGAGAGGGACACAGAGGCACAGAGAGGGGCACAGAGAGGGGCACAGAGGCACAGGGAGGAACACAGAGGCACAGGGAGGAACACAGAGGCACAGGGAGGGACACAGAGGCACAGAGAGGGACACAGAGGCACAGAGAGGGACACAGAGGCAGAGAGGGACACAGAGGCACAGAGAGGGGCACAGAGGCACAGGGAGGGACACAGAGGCACAGGGAGGGACACAGAGGCACAGGGAGGAACACAGAGGCACAGGGAGGGACACAGAGGCACAGGGAGGGACACAGAGGCACAGGGAGGAACACAGAGGCAAAGAGAGGGACACAGAGGCACAGAGAGGGGCACAGAGAGGGGCACAGAGGCACAGGGAGGAACACAGAGGCACAGGGAGGAACACAGAGGCACAGGGAGGGACACAGAGGCACAGAGAGGGACACAGAGGCACAGAGAGGGACACAGAGGCACAGAGAGGGGCACAGAGGCACAGAGAGGGACACAGCGAGGGACACAGAGGCACAGAGAGGGGAACAGCAGCACAGGGAGGAACACAGAGGCACTGCCACGGATGCCGAGGTGGGTTAACGGCTAGGTTAGAGCTAGCCCCACACAGGCTATCGATTCTTAGCCTTTTCCTCACCAACGTACGTTCACTGGCAAACAAAATGGACGAACTCCGGCTATTGATTATCTCCCACAACTGGATCAAAGACTGCAGCATCTTGATCCTCACAGAAACTTGGCTCAACACCAAAGTTCCTGACAGCGCCATCGAGCTAACGCACCGTCACATACTCTGAGCGGACAGAACAACAGACTCCGGTAAGACCAGAGGTGGGGGTCTGTGCATTTATGTAAATAAAGCATGGTGCATGGACACCACCATCATCGAGAGTCACTGCTCAGCTAACCTAGAGTTCCTCATGGTTATATGCAGACCGTTTTATCTGCCCAGAGAGTTTACCTCCACTGTTGTGACTGCATCCTATATTCCTCCAGATTCTAATGCTAAGCTTGCAATGAAAGAACTGCACACTGCCATTAGCAAACAACAGACTCACAACCCTGAGGCAGCTTTCATTGTTGTGGGTGACTTCAATCACTCCAACCTGAAGATTGTACTCCCCAAATTCCACCAACATGTCTCCTTCGCCATTAGAGAAGACAATATACTAGACAAAGTTTACACAAATGTGGCTGAAGCTTACAAAGCCGTCCCCTCCCCCACCTTGGACAGTCTGATCACTTCTCATTGTTCCTGCTCCCAAAGTACTCCCCACTCATCAGACGTGTTAGTGAGGACCAAAGATCCTATAGCGGAGCAAGATGGACTACTCCCACGAAAAACGCGTAGTATGTTCATGGGCAGATTCATGGGTAATTATAGGACCCATTTCAGCAACCAGCCTCCGCCATCTTGCAACCGCCATCTTCCCGCCCAAAGATATTATCTTTGCTTCCGCCTCCGTCTTCGGGGTTGAGGCCAAAGATCCTATAGCGGTCCCGCATCCTCCGCTGTTGCTTCATGGCCGCCGCCTCTCACTCGCTCTCCCTTTCCCGCCGCTTCACTGCAAAGCTTCTTCTTTTTGGGGTTTTTTTTCAGGCCAAAGAATATCCGGTTTTATTTTTAAAAGGCGAGAGGAGAGGCGGTGGCGGCCGAGACCACACTGGCGCTGCGAGGAGCAGGTGGGTGGATGGACGCTCCTCACCGGGCGGGCTTAACGCTGCTGTGCGGTTCGGGCGCTCCTTCAACCGTGCGGTGTGTGCTGTGCGGGCGGGCGGATGCTCCTGGGCTGCGCTATACTGTGCGGGCGGTGCATATCCCAGGGGCTCCTAGGCTCCGCTATAGGATCTTTGGTTTTTCCGGAGCTCCCACGGTAACAGATTCATCCACTGGACTGGATCGCCGCAGCTTCGGCGTCTTCGACCACCCCGGGCCGCGGAGTTTGAACCGGCCCGTGGCAATATTGGTGCCATATGCTGCTGAAGTGCCGTTATCAAGAATCAAAATTTATCAACATTTTATTCTTTTAACAAGAATTAACAGAATTATGAATCTAACCCTATATCACACACACAAACTGTACCCCCCGCAACGTTGATTACACTGTGAGTCGGGTCGGGTAGGTTCCGGTTACTGAAATGGACGAAAATAAAGCCCATGTTCCACTCCGTTGCATACTACACGTCAGCCCATTGCATTTCGCAGGAATGGCCTATATTGCTCCGCTATAGGATCTTTGGTGAGGACAGTTAAAGTTTGGTCAGTGGAGGCGGACTCCCCACTTCAGCAGCGTTTTGGAAACACTGACTGAAATGTGTTTGCAGCCCAGGCTGCCATTGACTCCCACACGGACATTGACTCTTATACATCCTCTGTTTTGGACTTTATCAACTCCACCATCAACAGTGTCACCTCCCTCAAACGGAATACCACATTCCCGAATCAGAAGCCCTGGATGAACAGCGAGGTCAGGCAACTGCTGAAAGCACGGGACACCGCTTTCAGATCAGGCGATGCTCGAGCCTACAGTTCATCCAGGGCTAACCTGAAGAGGGGCGGCAAGAAGGCCAAGCATAGCTACAAGCTAAGGATTGGGGAGCACTTCAATAACAACTCCGACCCCCGACGCATGTGGCAAGGTATCCAGGCCATCACGGACCATAGATCCACCAACACCACCCCCACATCCAGCGACGCATCCTTCCTTGAGGAGCTTAACCACTTTTATGGCCGCTTTGACAGGGACAATCAAGAGATGGCCATCAAGGCTGTGCTCCCCGCTGATCACCAGCCCCTCACACTCACCCCCATCGACGTGTATGTGGCACTGAGCAGGATTAATGCACAAAAGGCTGCTGGCCCTGACGGCATCACCGGGCGCATCCTCAGGACCTGTGCTGCACAGCTGACAGACGTCTGGACTGACATCTTCAACCTGTCATTTGCCGAAGCAGTTGTCCCCACGTGCCTTAAAAGCACCTCCATCGTGCCGGTGCCAAAACACTCCACTGAGGCGAGCCTCAATGAATTACGCCCAGTTGCACTTACTCCCATCATCACCAAGTGCTTCGAGAGGCTGGTCCTGGCACACCTCAAAGACTGCCTACCTCCCACACTGGACCCCTATCAGTTTGCCTACCGCAAGAACAGGAGTACGGAGAATGCCATGTCAATGGCACTTCACTCCGCCCTCTCCCACCTCGACAACAGAGACACCTACGTGAGAATGCTGTTCATCAACTATAGCTCAGCATTTAACACCATTATCCCCTCCAAACTGATCACCAAACTCATCAACCTGGACATCGACCCCTCCCTCTGCAACTGGATACTGGACTTTCTAACTAACAGACCCCAGTCCGTTAGGTCAGACAACCACACCTCTTCAACCCTCACCCTGAACACCGACATTCCACAGGGCTGTGTGCTGAGCCCCCTCCTCTACTCCCTCTTCACCTACGACTGCACACCTGTACATGGTACTAACACCATCATCAAGTATGCAGATGATGCAACGGTGATTGGCCTCATCAGCGACAACGATGAGTCGGCCTATAGGGAGGAGGTCCAGCTCCTAGCAGCATGGTGCGCTGACAACAACCTGGCCCTTAACTCCAAGAAGACCAAGGAGCTCATTGTGGACTATAGAAGGTCTAGGGGTGGCACGCACACCCCCATCCATATTAACGGGAGGGAGGTGGAACGTGTTTGCAGCTTCAGGTTTCTGGGGGTCAACATCTCTGATGACCTCTCTTGGACCCACAATACCTCAACACTGGTCAAGAAGGCTCACCAGCATCTCTTCTTCCTGAGGAGACTAAAGAAGGTCCATCTTCCTCTTCAGATTCTGGTGAACTTCTACCGCTGCACCATCGAGAGCATCCTTACCAACTGTATCACAGTATGGTATGGCAACTGCTCTGATACTGACCGGAAAACACTGCAGAGGGTGGTGAAAACTGCCCAACGCATTACCGGTTCCTCACTCCCCTCCATTGAGTCTGTCCATAGCAAGCGATGTCTGCGAAGGGCGCGCAGCATCGTCAAGCGCTGGTCTCACCCCAACCTCCTCCCATCCAGGAAACGCTCCAGGTCTCTCCGTTGCCAGACCAGCAGATTCAGCAACAGTTTCTTCCCTGCGGCTGTTACACAACTTAACTCTGCACCTTGGTGACCTCCCCCCCCCCCCCACACTCCTTCCCCCAGAAACATTGCACTACTGCTACTGTTTGTACATATATATATTTTGCTGTCTCATTATTCTATGTTCGCTCTTCTGGGTGAGATGCCAACTGCATTTTGTTGTCTCTGTACTGTACACTGCACAATGTCAATAAAGATTTAATCTGAATCTGAATCCGAGAGACACAGAGAGGGACACAGAGGCACACACGGGGACACAGAGGGAGACAGAGGGACACAGAGGCACACACAGGGACACACACAGGGAGACACAGGGAGACAGAGGGAGACAGGGACACGGAGGCACACGGAGGGACACGGAGGAACACAGAGGCACATAGAGCGACACTGGGGCACAGAGAGGGACATAGAGAGGGACACAGAGGCATAGCAAGGGGCAGGGGAGACAGAGGAGCTTGCTGCCTTTTGGAGCTGGGGTTTCCGATTTGCGGCGTCTTTTGTGCGGGCAGCCCTGCTGCTGCAAGCGGGCGGACGGTCAAAAGCAGTGGATGGCCGGCCGATCGTGGCTTCCATGAGGGGAAGTCCACCCACCCGCGTGACAGGCAATCGGGCGGGGGAGACAGAGAGGAGGTCGTCCCCCGTGATGGCCAGAGATCGCGAGGTGGGATCGGGATCACCAGTGAGGAAGTGTCATCATGATTCCCCGAGTCCCTGCGATCGATGGAGGGATCGCAGGTCTCCACAGACGGCCTTTCCCAGAGGGAGTAATGACCGCCACGGCCACCTTCCCATTGCACTGTCCCGCACCCTACCGACCACAGCCGCCATGTTCTAGAACTTCAAGGAGCCCAGCGGAGCACGCAGCACAACCTGATCAGCAGTTTAAAAACGCTAAGTGACAAATTTAAAGAAGTGAAAGTTAAGAAGCCAAGAAGTACAAAGACAGAACAATGGTGACGTCACTCGCAGCGCGAGCAGAGGCAGGCAATCAGATCCATTGTGACGTCATCAGAGAGACCATCTCCTTTATTTTAGTTATTTGAGATTTGTGAACATTTTCATAAATAACTCTTGAAATAATTCATGAAATTTTCAGATAAGGCAATTTTTGATTTCACGGATAAATCTCTACTGGAATATGTAAACATTTTCCCATTAGCACGTCGTTTCTTCAAGTAGATGTGATGGCACACAAACAAATAAATACACACTCGCACACACACGCATGCACGCACACACACACGCACACACATCCAAGATCAGAGTTTTATGGTTATAAGGATACTACAGCCCCAACATTGAATTCACCATCTCGGCTCATGTGCTTCCTTGTGCTTCACCATCTTTTATCATGCTAGCCCTGAACTCACTCTCTCTCACTTTAAACACCTCCAACTTGCCTGACTCTTTACCAACAAACATCCTCCCCCAGTAAACGTTTGAAAGTTCCTGACCACCACTGACCGGGCTCCAGTTTAGGACTTTAACTTGTGGAGCGGTCCACTTTTTCTAAAATTAGTTAAAAACTAATAGAAATATGGTCATTGGTCCCAAATTGGATCCCGACTTACACTTCAGTCACTTGCACAGTTTTATAGGACAAACTACATATTGATTGGGAATACCTTTAGTATAATTCAGTTCAGTTTAGAAATCCTGCGTTTAGAAACAGGCCCTTTGGCCCACTGAGTGCGCCCCAACCAATGATCCCTGTATATTAACACTACCCAACACACTGGGGGCAATTTACCATTTACCGAAATGTGGAGGGAAACCGGAGCACAAGGAGAAAACCCACGCAGCTCACGGAGAGAACATACAAAATCGTGCAGACCATCGCCAGGTTCAAACGTGCCTCTGTGTCGCTGTCTGGCAGCGACTCTACCTCTGCGCCACCATGCCGACCCTCAGCATACTGAACAACATCCTCTCCTGATTCGCCACCCCTTCCTCGTATCAACCACTGAGATTGTTTTTCATACCTCGTGTTTACAAATCCCCTGTCATGGGAACAGATGTTGACTAGCTACCATACCGGTCTGTCATCATCTTTTGTACAGCTGTCAGGTCACCCTCAGCTTCCTTCACAAACCCAGCCTGTCCAAACTCTCTACACAACTAAAGTCCTCCAATCCAGGCTATTCTCCACTGCCAGAAAGAGGTCACATGCAAAGTGGAAGAACAGCGCCTCATTTTTCACTTGGGTAGCTCACAACCCAATGGCTTGAACACTGAACTCTTCAACTTCAGGTAACACCCTCCACTTCTCATTTACCCAATCCCCCCACCCACATGTACACTTTCCTTCAACGTTTCCTGCCCCCGTTATCTAGTTATGTTCCCCTCCTCCATCTGCCCATGTCCCACCTTTTCCCAGTACACACTATTTTTATTTCTTCCACCCCCGCTCATTCTACCCACCTCCATCTCTCCCTCTGGTTCGACACCACCACCCACCCGATTCCACATCAGCCCCCATTTGTTTCTGCGTCACCTCAATGGGAGAGAGAGAGGGAGGGAGGGAGGGAGGGAGGGAGGGAGGGAGGGAGGGAGGGAGGGAGGGAGGGAGGGAGGGAGGGAGGGAGGTGACAGGTGGGAGGGAGAGAGGGGGGGCATCAATGGTAATATCACCATTTATTGCCCATGTCTAATTGCCCCAAACTAGGGAGAGGGTTAAGAGCTATTCATATTGTTGTGTCTGGGCCATGGGACCTCACATCAATCTGTGGAATTCTCTCGATGCTTTCAAGAGAGTTAGACAGAGCTCTTAAAGATAGCGCAGTCAAGAGATATGAAGAGAAGGCAGGAACGGGGTACTGATTGTGGATGATCAGCCATGATCACAGTGAATGGTGGCGCTGGCTCGAATGGCCTACTACTGCACCTATTGTCAACCAGTTGGTTTCTTTGCAACTTTGTTACTTAATTCAACGGTGGCACAGTGGAAGAGTTGCTGCCTTACATCACCAGAGACCCGAGTTCGATCCTGACTACGGGTGCTGCTGTCGGGAGCTTGTACATTCTCCCCGTGACCTGCGTGGGTTTTCTCCAGGAAGCTCCAGTTTCCACCCACACTTCAAAAACGTACAGGTTTGTAGACTATTTGGCTCGGTAGAAATGTAAAATTGTAAAAGAAGTAACAAAGAGCAGTGAAGAGTCTGTAGGCCTCCTTTACTGATTCATGAGAGAGTTCAGGTTGGGAAGAGAAATGGAAGAGCAACTGAACAAATCCTTTTATTCTGCCTTCACAGAATGGAAACAAACAACTGCATAAATACTGGTATGGAATTGAAAGAAATTAGCAGGCGAAAAAATATTGCTGGAATAATTAATGGGCCAGAAAGGCAACAAATGCTCAGGGTCTGAGAATCTACAGCAGAACTAAAAGGCGTTCATATAAAGAGGTTAATGTATAAAATGCAAGTTAATGTGTGGGGATCGCTGGTCAGTACAGACTCGGTGGGCAAAATGGCCTGTTTCCGTGCTGTATCTCTAAACTAAAGTTCACGAGAATGAGAGGAGGCTAACCCTAACCTGACCAGCGAGACCCTTCATGAGAGGGTTTAAAGCGCTGTCCCACGGTACGAGTTCATTCCAAGAGTTCTCCCGAGTTTGCCCTGATTCGAACTCGGAGATTTACAGTAATGGCCGCTCGTCGGTACTCTGGGCCGTCGTGGACATTTTTCATCATGTTGAAACATCTTCACAAGTCTTCCCAAACTTACCTGCTGATAGCGAGTCTTCCCGAGTACCTGCCGTTAGCACTAATAGACATCCCCGAGCTCCGACGTACCCGCTACGTTCATTCTCCGTGCTTACCACGAGTTTGATTTATCTTTAACTCAGGAGAGCTCTTGAAATGAACTTGTAACGTGGGACAGGGCTTTTAGGGTTAGATTCCTATGCTGACTCATGACCATAGAACAGTACAACAGAGCAACGGGCCCCTCGACCAATTATGTTTGTGCCAAACGTGATGCTCATCTCATCACAATCTATATGTATGTATCTATCTATCTATCTATCTATCTATCTATCTATCTATCTATCTATCTATCTATCTATCTATCTATCTATCTATCTATCTATCTATCTATCTATCTATTTCAATCCATATCTATATCTATCATATATATATATATACACACACATATTTATTTATTTATATATGTGTGTTTTATATTTATATAATTTCTATACATTATATATATTATACTAAACCAAGTGCACACCAGTTGGGTCTGCTCCCCAACGCACCCGTTCCCTATCAGTAGCCCCCACTGGAGGCATGGTCCTCCAACTCAAGCCATTCCCGAATGTAAGATTCCAGCAATCCCCTGCCTCCCTCAGCAGTGGGCTTTAAAAAAAAATCCAATTGCACTTCCCCTGCCTGCTGCATCAGTTCCAACTGCGATACCAATTGGACCTTCCCCTCCTGTTGAAAGATCCTATTGAGGTGAAACATTCAGAGTGTTTCTGTCTTGCAACTTTGTATCGCAGTGTGTTGGAAGCTGGCAGGAATGATTTTAACAGTAAAAATCTTGTGAAAGATGGCATCTTTTTTAAGCTTTTATCGAGAATAACGTGAAATATAGGGTGAAAACTTCATTGAAACTGATCACTGCTATCCTAACCATTGCAACATCATCAGTTGAAGCTGGTCATTTTAAATTCAAAGTCTTTTGATTTTTTTAAACTTTAATCAGTAATAAGTCGAGAAATAAAGCATAAAATGTTCAGTGAAGGTGATCTCTGTGTGGAGGGGGAAAATGTGAATCAGAATATGTAAAAATCTTGTGAAAGATGGCATTTTTAAAACCTTAATCACGAATAACTTGTCAAGTACAGGATGAAATCTTCAGTGAAGCTGATCACTGCTAGCCGAGACATTGTGACGTCATCAGTTGAAGCTGGTCGTTTTAATTTCCAAGTCTTTTGATTTTTTTCAACTTTTATTCAGTAATGAATCGAGAATAAGTAAAGAAATAAAGCATAAAATGTTCAGTGAAGGTGATTTCTGCCTCGAGGGGAAAAATATCAATCAGAATATGAAAAAATGTAATCATTACCACATAGTGTTTTTTGCGAAAATGTAAAGGCAACCACATATAGACACACATATACACACAAACATACACATTTTTACTGGTAATTTTAAGAATAAGGAGTAAGCCATTTAGAACGGAGACAAAGAAACACTTTTTCTCACAGAGAGTGGTGATTCTGTGGAATTCTCTGCCTCAGAGGGCGGTGAAGGCAGGTTCTCTGGATGTTTTCAAGAGAGAGCTAGATAGGGCTCTTAAAAATAGTGGAGTCAGAATATCGACTTCCGGTGGCGCCATGGAGCACTCTAAAAGGCGCAGCATTTAGCTCCGTTCCCGAAAAATGCGAGAATTCGCTTAAAAGGCCGGTTTGGAAGAGGGGACCATTTTAAAAATACTTACCAGAGCTGCTTGACATCGACCTGGTGACGTCATCAGAAATTGTCATATAAATAATGGAGGATAAAGGTATTTTTAAATGAAAAAAGGAATTCCTCCCCAAAGTCCGAAAAGACCCATTACAAGACTTCTTCTACAAACTCAGCAAACATCAGGAAGTTCTGAAGAATTAGCCTCTGAAATGGCTACAAAGGAGAAAGAGATGGAAGAAATGAAGCAATCGCTAAGAGAGTCATTAAAGAAAGATTATGCTGCTATGTTACATGATGAGATTTTTGCATTGAACAAAAGCATGACTAAGAACATGAATCGTGGGAATCAGCAAATTATTGATACAATCAGTAATTTAAGTAAACGCATTGATAATGTTGAAGAGGATTTAACTGCGAAAATTTAACGGGTGGAAAAAGACTGCAATGAGAAGTTTGACTCTATTCTCCAAACTACTACAGCATATAAGACGGCTATGAAAGATATGGAAACATCGTTGATAGAAATGTCTGAAGATATGAAGAGAATGAAGAAAGATCAGGAGCGTGTCTTGGGGCAACTGGCTAAAATGATTGATAAATGCCTTGATTTGGAAGCACGTTCAAGACGGCAGAATTTAAGAATAGTTGGAGTGACAGAGGGAAAGGAGGGAAAGGTTCCTCAGGAGGTTACTGCCAACTTACTTAAACAAGTATTCAACCTGCCTGTCAAACCGAAAATAGAACATCGGGTGCGAAGAGATCAGTCAAGGCAAGGAGCCCCTCCAAGACAGATCATAGTGAAATTTCATGACATTTCTGCTTTAGAAGATGTTATGAAAAAAAGCCTATACGGAAAGAATATAATCTAAGGATAACCTTAGATTCTTTAGAGATTATCCTGTGGAAATCGCTAAAAAACAAGACTTGTTTTCAAAGCAAGACAAATCCTGAAAGGAATTCAAAACTTAAGATACGGCATAATGTATCCTGCAAAAATGAGGATCACTTACAAGGATATAGAATGTGCGTTTACTGACCCAGAAGAAGCATACAAACATACTCAAGAGTATCGTAAAAGAGATAAATGGTTAAGTAATTCACCACGATCACTATCAGGACACGTCACTATCACTATCACATCACTATCAGGACATGTTTTTTTTTCTACAGATATCGGCAGAGGGGAAGCTGAGAAATATGACTATTTAAAAGACTAATATGGCGGAGCTTTCCATGAGGCGATGTCTAGACACCTTATCTTCTTTGGAATGCTAACTCAAGGACATACTTTGTTCCACCTCGAATGAAACACTGAAAAATGGGTGCGGCTGAATGGAGAAATCAATACAAACGGACTTGAAAATAACACTTTACGAATTAAAGTATTTTATAATCTTAATCCTATATTAACACAGAAGCTACTGAATTAACATAGCAAGCGAATCAAATTTAATGCAAATTGTTATAATGGTATAATGTAATAATGATTAACTCCCCCGGGGAGGGGAAGGTGGGGGGGTTTATTTTAAATCGTTAATGAATGTCCAGATTTAGGACAATGGGCTAAATATAAATAAATATATTATTAACATACTAATAAACTATCCCATATAATAAATTAGGTCCCATTAGCTCCCCTCCTGAGTGGAGGGGAGGAGATTCAGACACTTGGCATATAGCCTTGACTCTGATTCTGGTTAACCCCTTCCAACCAGCAGCTTACTATTACAAGAGACAGGGATCTGAATGTGAAGTAAACGTAAAAACTGTTCGTATATAGTAAATGGTAGAAAATCTGAAGACTTAATTAGATATGCATATTGTAATTTTGCTATATATAATTCGGTTTTGTATTGGCCCCTCTCCCCTTTTGCAAGGTTTGTCAAGGGAGCGGAGCTAATGTATATTAACAGCAACAGTAACTTAATATGTAACTACCACCAATAGGTTGCTATTTTTTTACAGTGTCATTATTTTTAGACACTGTAATATCACTTTTTTTATTTTCACACTATTTCACACTTTTTGTCTTTTTTCTTAAGGACAATTTTAAAAGGGATGTACCAACAGAACCTTGTAGCCATGAATGCCCACCCAACACCTAGAGTCCTGGGGTATTTTGTTGCACCATATGACTTAAAGGTATCAAAGTAATTTAAAATGCAAGACGATAAACAAAAGAAAATTGGAGGAATCACGTTTTGCAATTGGAACATAAGGGGTGCTAATGAGCCAATTAAAAGGGGTAAGATTTTAGCACAATTGAAATCACTTAATTCAGACATAATCTTCTTACAAGAAACACACCTGAAACTCCAAGCCCAGACCAGATTGAAGGCAAATTGGATAGGTCAAACATATCATTCTTCATATATCTCTAAGTCTAGAGGTACGGCAATTATTATTCGTAAAGTTATACCATTTAAATCAAAGAATACCACAACAGATAAAGAGGGGAGATATCTCATAGTTACCGGAGTGATCCACTCTACCGCAATCACTATGGTAAATATTTATGCGCCTAATTTTGATAATCCCCAATTTTTTAATAAAATCCTGAATAAAATCTAAGAGTTTAATATCAAAATGTGATAATTGGGGGAGACTTCAATTGCGTTTTAAATCCTTACCTGGACAAATTCTGCACAACAAAAGAGGCGTAACATAAAATCTAAAACTAGTGAACTCCTAAATATATACATAAAAAACACAAATATAACAGATGTTTGGAGGATCGCTAACCCAGCTGGAAGGGAATACTCTTTTTTCTCAATGGTACACAAAACGTATTCACGTATCGACTATTTTTAGTGGATACGAAATTAATTCCTTACACAAAGAATCCTAAATATCATAACAGCAGTATCTCTGATCACTCTCCATTAACTTTTTTCTTAAAACTAGAAGGAATGCCTAATAAAAAATAGTTTTGGAGGTTTAATCCTCAAATTCAAAACGACCCACAAGGTGGTATACATCTTAAACAACAGATGGAACTTTTTTTTGAGACCAATGACACCCCAGATATTTCACACTCTTTACTATGGGAATCTTTTAAGGCATTTATCAGCGGATCTATAATTTCATACCAAGTTTTCAAAATATAAAGAATAAAAATGAACAAATGCAGTTAGAAGAACAAATTAAACAACTGGATCTAGATAATGCTAAAGAGCCAACCATAGATAAACATAATAAAATAACAATATTAAAATTTAAATTAAACAGAATATTATCCGCAAAAGGTATAAGAATATTTCAAATTACAAAACAGGAAAACTTTGAATTCGGCGATAAACCACATAAACGTTTGGCACGTCAATTGAAAAAACGGGAAAAAGCCCATACAATTTTAAAAATTAAATCAGATAAAGGTGAATTGCTAACATTACCCAATAATATCAATAAAAGATTTGCTAAATTTTATCAAAATTTATATACATCTAAAACATCAGCAGATAGTACTAAAGTTATAACGTTTTTGGATAACTAACCTCCCAAAACATAATCTGCTGAAACAAGAGGAATTAGGAGCGCAGGTCTCAATTAAGGAAATAGAAGAGACAATAAATTCACTGAAGAATGGTAAAACACCAGGACCGGATGGATTTAGTAATGAATTGTATAAAAGATTTTACGAGATAATTTCACCACGGTTACACAAACTGTATACATACGCTTTCAAAGAACAAACATTACCAGAAACATTAGCAGAATCAACGATTACACTCATACCTAAAAAGGTTAAAGATTTAGAAGACTCTGGCTCATATAGAGCCATCGCACTGTTTAATACAGATCAAAAAATATTAGCGAAAACTTTAGCAAAAAGATTGAGTAAATATGTTAGCAAATTAATAAATGCGGATCAAACGGGGTTTATACCCAAGAGATATTCATTCAATAATTTAAGACGTCTGTTTAATATAACCCACTCATACAAAATTGATGAGCAAGACCTATCAATTATTTCATTGGACGCAGAAAAAACATTCGATCAAGTGGTTTGGGATTACCTTTTCAAAGTATTGCCAAAATCTCAAATGGGAGAGAACTTTATCTCATGGGTAAAACTATTATATGACAAGCCGACTGCTAGAATATTAACTAATGACATGCTGTCTCCGAAATTTCAACTATCCAGGGGCAATAGACAGGGATGTGCACTATTACCCCTGCTATTTGCTCTTGTAATAGAACGCTTAGCTGAAAGCATAAGAACACATTTGAATATCCACGGTTATAATACAAAATACTCAAATAATAAAATATCACTATACGCAGATGATGTACTATTGTATATTACAAAATTGCATATCAGTAAAACAAATATATTAAATCTAATAGAGGAATTTGGATCCTTTTCAGGATATAGAATAAATTGGAATAAAAGTGAAATTATGATGATAAAACCTCAAGATTCGACACACCTTTTAAAATTGCTACAGAAAAATGTAATTACTTGGGAATCGAAATTACCAGAAAATATAAATCTTTATTCAATGTAAATTATATGCCCTTACTTACTAAATTAAATGCCTTGATTAAATTTTGGAAAACGCTTACGATGTCTTTAATAGGCAGAATAAATACCATAAAAATGATCTTCTTACAACAAATGTTATATTTATTTCAATCAATACCAATATACCTACCTAAAAGGTTTTTCAAGAAATTGGATTCTGATATCACAAATTTTATATGGGGCTATAAATCCCATATAATTCAAAGAAGACACTTGTGTAAACCTAAAGAATTTGGTGAACTAACACTCCCTAATTTTTGGAATTATTATTGGGCAGTAAATGTCAAAAATGTAACTCACCTGTTGGACAATTCTGCCCAACGGGTGGATTGGATAATAATCGAGAGAGGATTGTTTCCCTTTTAATATAGGAGCGATCCTTCTATCACCAATAAAACTAAATAATACAATATACAAGAAAAATCAAATTATTCATAGTACTATTAGAATTTGGAAACAAATAAAATTAACCCTCAAATTAAGAAACCTATCGCTTCTCTCTCCGATAGTTAATAATCCACCGTTTAAACCATCCATTATTGATAAATCATTTACCAATTGGGAAAGAATAGGAATTAAAACGCTTGGAGACATGTATAACGGTCTTCAACATTGAGCTGCAGTAGTGCTAAACCTCGACAGTTGGCGGCATTTAATGGTGCTGCCTGGCCTGGGGAGGCATGGCTTTTAGCGGTCTGCAGACGTGGTAAAGACATTGGTTTCGCTTTGTGGGCTTATGATCCTGTAAGCTACTCATGGAGGAGGCTGCGTAGAGGCTGTCTTTGTCTCCCCCTGGTGCCTCAAGCTCAGCATGGGTAAGACAACATCTTCAATGTTCTACCTCAACAACAGCGAAGTGACACGCGAGATGAACGTCATGGTGGATAACGCCCGGTTACAGTCCCAGCCTGTCCCCACGTACCTCGGTGTGAAGCTCAATAGAACATTGTCATTCAAACAAAACCTGGAAGGTGCCAAGGCAAAGACAAGTGTCCGTGCCGCACTGATTCGCCGCCTAGCTGGCACCACATGGAGATCCACGACGAAGACACCGCGCATGTCCACAGTGGCCCTGGTATTCTCAGCCGCCGAGTACTGCGCCCCGGTCTGGTGCCGTAGCCCTCACGCCAAGAAGCTGGATGCTGCCCTCAACAGAGCCCTGTGGACTGTCTCCCGATGCCTATAAGCCACCTAGTAAACCAACTGCCTGTCCTCGCTGGCATCGCCCCAGCCAACATCAGACGAGAAGCAGCCACGCTGGCCCTCTCTCGAAAGGCACAGACCAGTGAATCCCACCTCCATCAGACTGTCACAGAGATACCACGATGAGTGCGCCTCAAGTCACGGCGCCCCTTTGCCACGCAAGCCCAAGAGCTGCTCTGCACAACACCGGCTGACACTTCTAAGGCCGCCTGGGTCAAGACAAGATGGAGAGACCAGTGGAAGTCAGCGGAACCATCTAGGCTATACCATTACATCGATGACCCATGGATGTCCCTGGCCAAGACCTGCTCCGAAAGCAGTGGACAACCCTCAACCGCTTGAAGACAGGCATCAGACGCTATGGAGTAGCGATGAAGAGGTGGGGCCTCGTGGACACGAGTGCCTCCTGTCAATGTGGGGACCCAACACAGGCAGTGGAGCACATAGTCACCAATTGCCCCAAACGCCGGCCACCGAATGGTGAACGAGGTCTGACTGACCTGGACGATGACACGTTGGCCTGGCTCGCCTCAACGGAGCTGCAGGTCTAAAAGACATACAACAGAAGAAGAAGAGACATGTATGAAACCTGATTATTTTTATAATTCCAATAACTACAACTCAAATACAACCTGAGAAGTAATCAATATTTTAAATATCTTCAAATCCGTGATTATGTGAAAAAACATACACAAGAATGCCAAACTTTGACTCCAGATCTATTAGATGAAGCTATGAACAGAAAGGCGGACTCAATTACCTTAATATCATACTTGTATAATATCATCCTAAATATAGAAATTGGGAACAAGAACTATCTATAAAAATCTCGAAAGAGAGTTGGGATAAATACTTGCTATATGTGCATAAATGGTCGATCAATGTAAGACATATTTTAATCCAATTCAAAATCCTACACAGATTATATTATTGGAAAACTAAAATAAATAAAATCTTTCCAAATGTTTCCCCCATTTGTGATAAATGTTTATCTCAAGATGCAACTATAGCACATTCCAGTTTGGCTCTCCACTCTACTCTGGACCACTTGGACAACAAAAACTCATGTGTTAAGCTGTTATTCATCAATTACAGCTTGGCATTTAATACAATCATCCCCTCCAAGCTGGTTACCAAACTCGCAGAACTGGATCTCTGCGCATCCCTCTGCATTGGATCCTCGACTTCCTCATTCACAGACCACAGTCTGTTCATATTAGTGGAAATGTGTCAGACTCGATAACAATCAGCATTGGAGCACCTCAAGGCTGCGTGCTCAGCCCCCTGCTGTACTCACTCTATACTCATGACTGTGTAGCCGGTCACAGTGCGAACTCAATCATCAAGTTTGCTGATGACACCACTGTTGTGGGACGTATCACTGATGGGGATGAGTCGGAGTACAGAAGAGAGATCGAGCAACTGTCCATATGGTGCCAACAAAATAACCTGGCCCTCAACACCAGCAAAACCAAGGAACTGATTGTGGACTTTGGAAGGAGTAGGATGGGGACCCACAGTCCCGTTTATATCAATGGGTCCATGGTGGAAAGGGTCAAGAGCTTCAAATTCCTGGGCGTGCACATCTCTGAAGATCTTCCCTGGTCCGAGAACACTGATGCAATTATCAAGAAAGCTCATCAGCGCCTCTAGTTCCTGAGAAGATTACGGAGAGTCGGTCTGTCAACGAGGACTCTCTCTAACTTCTACAGGTGCACAGTAGAGAGCTTGCTGACTGGTTGCATTGTGGCTTGGTTCGGGAACTTGAGCGCCCTGGAGAGGAAAAGTAGTAAGCACTGCCCAGTCCATCATCAGCTCTGACCTTCCTTCCATCGAGGGGATTTATTGCAGTCGCTGCCTCAAAAAGGCTGGCAGCATCATCAAGGACCCACACCATCCTGGCCACACACTCATCTCCCTGCTACCTTTCAGGTAGAAGGTACAAGAGCCTGAAGACTTCAACGACCAGGTTCAGGAATAGCTACTTCCCCACAGCCATCAGGCTATTAAACCTGGCTCGGACAAAACTCTGAACATTAATAATCCATTATCTGTTATTTGCACTTTATCAGTTTATTTATTCATGTGTGTATATATTTATATAATGGTATATGGAAACACTGATCTGTTTTTGTAGTCAATGCCTACTATGTTCTGTTGTACTGAAGCAAATCAAGAATGTAATTGTCCTATCAGGGACACATGACAATAAACTCACTCGAACTTGAACTTTACTTCCTTTGTTTTTTGCATAAAAATCCAAAAATTTTGGAATTACATTTTTGAAATTATTACAAAATTATTTAAAATAAAATTGAAAGCTAACGCAGAATTGATTATTTTTGGAACAATGGAAGTCGGCTTTGAGCTGACTTCATTCCAAAAGAGTTTCCTTAATTATGGCTTAATAACGACAAAAAAAGTATAAATTTTCTATATAAACTTAAATTTTCTAAAAATGCACCCACACCAACGGTAAAAATGTCGATTTCAAATATGTCCAAAATGTTACACCTCGAAGACATAAGATTCGTGCTAGCAGGCAAATCACACCAATTCCTAAAGATTTGGTCTCCATTTATCGATTTATTACAAGCATAGGGTGCAACATAACTCTGGAAATACACTGTTTCAGGACCTGGTGAGGGGTGTGTAAAGATATGAAGTAGGTACATCCCTTTTATCTTATCTTATTTTCTTATATTTTCCTTTTTTTATTTTTATTTTTATTTCTTTTATTCTTCCTCGTGCTCTACGTCTTTCTTTTCACTTTTTCATGTACTCACTATCTTATCTAACTTTCTCTATTTCTCTTTTTCTTCCTTCTGTTACTTTCCTATTATTAAAGTTTAAAACAAGAAGTGGTACATGAAATGTATTATGTTATTCTTGGTTTAATTAATTAAAAAAAATTAAAAATAGCGGAGTCAGGGGATATGGGGAGAAGGCAGGAACGGGGTACTGATTGGGGATGATCAGCCATGATTACATTGAATGGCGGTGCTGGCACGAAGGGCCAAATGGCCTACTCCTGCACCCATTGTCTATTGTCTATTATTGTCTATTGATAGATACGCCATTGCCGTTGTACACAACATTAAGGATATGATATGTAGGAAAGAACTGCAGATGGAGTCTAAAGAAGGCAGAGTATGAAAATTACCATAACTTTTTAATACTGAAGATATTAAAGTGAATTAGGTATCAAATTAAAGTTCTTTTTATGCTTTATCTGATGGGATAAATTACAGGCTTGATTTTAAACATCTCAAAATGTTGTAACATTGCTATGTACATCCCCTACACTAACATGTAATCCCCTGCACACTCTGTCGTACACCTACACACACATATTAGGTGTCGCACACCTACGCACACACCAATCCAAAATGGCGGCGCTGGCTTAACAGCTGCGGCCCGCCTGCAGTCCGTCTGTTATTTTCTTTTTTTGAGTTCCTTTGTCCTGTTTTTAGTTAATTTTGTTTTATTAGATTGTGTGTGTGTGTGTAGGTGGGAGGGGGGAGAAACATGTCTTTGGTCTCTTCCTTCGGGGGGGGGGGTGCAACCTTTTTTTGTCATATTCCCCGTCTTCGTCTCCGTCTGCACCAATGGCGGAGCTGGCGGCCTCGAGCTGTTCCAGCAGCAGCGGCGACCCGACTCGGCCCCGGAGCTGTGGCGGCGGCAGCAGCGGCAGCAGCGACCCGACTTGGCCCCGGAGCTGTGACGGGGGCAATGGCAGTGGTGACCCGACTTGGCCCCGGAGCTGTGACGGGGGCAGCAGCAGCGGCAACCCGACTTGGGCTCGGAGCTGTGGCGGCGGCAGTGGCAGCAGCAGCGGTGACCCGATTTGGCCCCAGTGCTGTGATGGGGGCAGCGGCAGCGGCCCGATCGCGACCTCGGCCGTGGGCTCGGTGGACTCGGCCGCGGGCCCAGCGAAGACATCGTCGGGAGCTCGCAGGTCACAGGTTGGTGACCTGTTTTTCCGAGATCCCGCCACAACAGCTTCGTCCGTTGGTCTGGAGGGCGGCAGCTTTGACAACCTCGGGCCGTGGAGTTTGAACGGGCCCATTCGCGGAGCTCGGTTGAACCGCGGGACTGACTTACTTACCATCACCCGGTAGGGTCACAACATCTGAAGCCTGGATCGCCTCGGCGCAGAGGGAGAACAAAGAGGGAAGAGACAGAGACTTTAAGACTTTGCCTTCCATCACAGTGAGGAGGTGTTTGGTGAACTCACTGTGCTAGATGTTAAATTTGTGTTTATTGTATGTTTCTGTCATTTTTTTATTATATGTATGACTGCAGGGGAACAAAATTTTGTTCAGACTGAAAGATCTAAATGACAAATAAATTCAATTCAATATATATCCCCTACACACACACACAAACACACACAGACATAATCCCCTGCACACTACGCATACACATATGTTTTTGACTTAGCCCCCCTTCGGTCATGGCTGACCATGGGAGTTTCAGGGTGCTATTCCCTATGTGGAGGATTGCAGTGTGTGACTTTGTTTAACGTGGGGACCACACGGTCTTTGACAGATCTAGGTCAGGATCCAGTGGCATGGAGTCCAAGACGACCGGAGACCCTTTTCTGCTGCAGCCTTCATCCGCCTTAACAGCCATTGTGACGCTCCACTAAGGTCAGCCATTGTCCTCTGCCTGTCCCACCGTTGAGGTCTTGGTTGGATTGCAGTGGGGTGAACTCACATCACATATTTTATTTATAGTAGCAATGTTACAAATTTTTAAAAATCAAGTCTGCAATTTATCCCATCAGATAAAGCATAAACAGAACTTTAATTTGACACCTAATTCACTTTCATATCTTCAGTATTAAGAAAGGTATGACCATTTTCATACTCGGAAGTTAGCATCTTGTTCCCCATTGCCTTTCAATTGACTTAACTCAAAAGCTGTGATCTAGAACCGTTAAAAGCCCATAACTTTCTTAAAAATTAAGAGAACTCAATGAAATTTTCAGTTATTATAGTTTAAGGCATTCTGAAACAAATATGAAACAATCTTACTTGGATGACCTGAAATTAAAGCATATAATTAGTTAGTTATCTAATTGTAGCTAATTACAAAATTCAATGAGTAGATCTAAACATCTATCCATTTCTTGAGAAAAGATAAACTTTTTTTAAATTGCCTAAGTGTCCAAATAACATTCACACAATAATCCACAATATAACATAATTTTTAAATCTCATTTTCACGAATTTCAGGGCCAAATGGAAGGAATTTAGTGTTTAATGACTGTAAATTAATGGCCATTTAAATCAACTAGCGAGTGGGTTTTAGTGGAATGCGGTGGATTGGAATGTTGTGGTTTGCAGTGAAGTCGGGAGGAAAAATACAGCCGGTTCATACATTTTTTTTGGGCCCCATTTCGCAACATGAAAATATTATTAAAGCCTCCATAAAAAACAACTTTTAATATAAAAATAAACTGTGTACCTTTTTTTCTCCCCTACGCAAAGTCCTTCCCGTTGTCGGCACTCACGGCTTTTGAAGGTGATTTTTAAATTACTCTAGATAATAAATAATCTAGTGTAATTTAAAAATACCTTCATTAATGAAATGTCGGAGCGATTTTTCTTCCGCAACGAAATCGCCCGACATGGATCGATTTGCCCAGTCTGTAGAAAAACGGCACTTTAAGCCCGCCCCCCTCTGAAAGGCGCCAAAGTCACGCACACGGGGAGCGGCAGAACATACCTATTTATAGTGGTAAGAAAGTGCAGGCCCACATGAGGGCGCTGTCCACCACCATCAGGATGCATGTCAGGTGATGCTGGTGATCTGATTCCTGGGATGGCAGGACTTCCATATGAAGAAAGACTGGATAGAGATTGAGGGGGGATCTTATAGAAACTTACAAAATTCTTAAGGAGTTGAACAGGCTAGATGCAGGAAGATTGTTCCCGATGTTCGGGAACTCCAGAACAAGGGGTCACAGTTTAAGGATAAGGGGGAAGTCTTTTAGGAACGAGATGAGAAGATCTTTTTTCACACACAGAGTGGTGAGTCTCTGGAACTCTCTGCCACAGAAGGTAGTTGAGGCCAGTTCATTGGCTATATTTAAGAGGGAGTTAGATGTGGCCCTTGTGGCTAAAGGGATCAGGGGGTATGGAGAGAAGGCAGGTACAGGATACTGAGTTGGATGATCGGCCATGATCATATTGAATGGCGGTGCAGGCTTGAAGGGCCGAATGGCGTACTCCTGCACCTATTTTCTATGATTCTATGATCTGGGGCTTGTTCTGACAGCTCAGTCATAGGTCTTGAAGGAGTTGTGATGATCCCAGGCATCTCCTTGCAGTCCACCCTTGTGTTGCGACAAGTTATGATAATCTCATGTCCCCTGTATTGTCCTGGCGACTCAGTCTTTGCTTCTGTATGTGGGCAAAGTCCCCCTTTGTTCGTGGGCAGGAAGGGGCGCTGGCATCCCAGGGTTTCCCGGCCACTCAGTCTAATAGGCCTGTTCCACTTAGGCGGCTTTTTGGGCGACTACAGGAGACTATGCGGTGGCCACATGGTCACCACATGTTCGCAGGTGGTTGCCGGGGTGTGGCGGGTGGTTGCCAGGGTGTGGCGGGTGGTTGCCGGGGTGTGGCGGGTGGTTGCCGGGGTGTCGTGGGTGCATGCCGGGGTGTGGCGGGCGGTTGCCGGGGTGTCGTGGGTGCATACCGGGGTGTGGCGTGCGGTTGCCAGGGTGTGGCGGGCGGTTGCCGGGGTGTGGCGGGCGGTTGCCGGGGTGTGGCGGGCAGTTGCCGGGGTGTGGCGGGCGGTTGCCGGGGTGTCACCTGCGGTTGCCGGGGTGTCGCCTGCGGTTGCCGGGGTGTCGCGGGCGGTTGCCGGGGTGTCACGGGCAGTTACCAGGGTGTCGCCTGCGGTTGCCGGGGTGTCGCCTGCGGTTGCCGGGGTGTCGCGGGCGGTTGCCGGGGTGTCACGGGCAGTTACCACGGTGTCGCCTGCGGTTGCCGGGGTGTCGCCTGCGATTGCCGGCATGTGGCGGGCGGTTACCAAGGTGTCGCCTGCGGTTGCCGGCATGTGGCAGGCGGTTACCAGGGTGTCGTGGGTGGTTGCCGGGGTGTCGCCTGCGGTTGCCGGGGTGTCGCCTGCGGTTGCCGGGGTGTTGCGAGTGGTTGCCGTGGTGTGGCGGGTGGTTGCTGGGGTGTCATGGGTGTCGCCTGCGGTTGCCGGGGTGTCACATGGTCGTGAGTAGTTTCCTCAGACTCGCAACAAGTGGTAACGGCATTCTGGTTGCCGCGAACATGTTGAAAAATTAGCGGCGACAGTGGATTCTCATGACGTAGGTGCAATGGTAGTGGGTCGCCAAGAGGTTGCCAGGTACGTAGGTTGTCACCGGTGCTGACCGGTGAATTTGATTGGCATTGAAAAAACACAGCTCCACATGAAGACTCGAATCTAGCACGGGGTCACTGCACACTTTGTTTTTGGGACATCGTTGCAACATGGTTCCGAAGAGAAGGAAGGTGCAGCACAGGGGAAAGGCACAGCCCCCATAACCACCCACCAGGCAGGTGGAGCTGACTCGGGAGAAGAAGACCTGGGAGGTGGTCCATGTCCCAACCACCACTCCATCCCAGACTGGCCACCCTAAAAACAAGAGAACAAGCATTGCTGCTGTTGCTGA
This sequence comes from Raja brachyura, assembly GCA_963514005.1. Next base: position 6,790,610 of record OY740803.1, on the reverse strand, counting down.
AGTTGAAGCTGACCCTGACACAGACGCAGACACAGATGCCTGAATTGAGGTGAAGAAGGGCTAGAGGAAAGTATTACCTTCAGCAGGGAGCAAGAAGGAGAGCTGGTCGACTGGTTCCAGTGTAACCCGGTGCTGTACGAGAAAAGTGATGAAAACTGCAGAATGTTTTTAAAAATATATTTTTTATTTATTAGAGGTACAGTAAGTTACATCAGTGTACATTCCATATGTTTTATTAGAATCATTGTACCCCTTAATTTTATAAGGCTTTTAGAGAAGAAAAAAAAAGGAATAGAAACAGAGAAAGTGGAGAAAGTGAAAAAGAATTGTGAAAGTGAAGAAGCGTGCCAAAGGAAAAGGAAAAAAAAAACCCTAGTCGAAGAGTTAGAGAAAGAAGATTAAGAGATAGACCCTAGAGAAAAAGAGAGAGAGAGAGAGAGAGAGAGAGAGAGAGAGAGAAGGAAAAAAAAGCCAATTACTTTATTATAAACATCACGCAATCTACCAACTGAACAGTTTTTCATCCCACTTTACCAAGACCTGACGCCGGTACCTTTTTGAGGTAATCTTGCACCTTATCCTTGCAGTAGATCTATAAATGCAGACCACGTCATATAGAAACGATCTGGTTTTCCTGCCAGGCGGAGTCTCATATCTTCCAGATGTAGTGTTTCAAACATAGTTGAAATCCACTGTTGGTATGGGAGCATTTTTCCAGAATTTTAAGATTAGCTTTTTTTCCTGTTATTAAGTCGTATTCAAATAGATTATTTTGAAACACATTTATTCGGGGCTATCTTCCGTTGTTCCAAAGATAATCCAACCTGCCTTTGGAGTAAGTTTTATTTTAAATAATTTTGTGAAGATTTCAAAAATTTCAGTCCAACATTTTTTAATTTTTGTACAAAAGACAAATGAGTGCGCTATAGTAGCTTCTTGAAACTGGCATTTATCACAAATAGGTGAGACATTGGGAAAAAGTTTACTTAATTTAGTTTTTGAATAGTATAATCTATGTAAGATTTTAAATTGTATTAAAGTGTGTCTTACGTTAATTGAATATTTATGCACATTGTAGTGTAAGTGTACTTCCCACCTTTCTTTGGAAATTTTTATACTTAATTATTTTTCCCAGTCTCTTCTGATGCCTTCAGTTGTTGGTATTTCTGCATTTAGAATAATATTATATATGTATGATATTAGGTTTGCTGATTCAGCCTTTGTATTCATTACTTCATCCAGTAAATCTGATGGCATATTGTGTTATTCTTGGGCGTATTTTTTCAGATAGTCACATATTTGGAAATATTTAATGTACTGATTGTTTCCTAAATTGTATTTTAGTTGTAATTGTTTAAATGGTAATAATTTTTCCGTTTCATACAACTCTCCCAAGGTTTTAATTCCTGCTCTTTCCCATTGTGCAATATAATGTGCATTTTTTAATTATCTATTACTTATTTTATGCATTGATCTTGTAGTAACTGTAAATGTGAGAGTAAATGGTTGTTTGTGTTATTGTGTTTTGTTCTTTTTTTAATCTTTTTATCCTGTGTCTTTTATTGTTTACCATTGAAGGGGATGCACATGAAATTTCGTTGTACAGTTGATGTGCAATGACAAATAAACGTATTTGATTTGATTTGATTTGATTGTATAAATGCTTTCTCTATAATTGAGGGTTTAAATGAAGGGTTTTTACCGATAGGAGATAGGAGGGATAAATTTCTTCATTTTAAGTTGTATTTTATTTGTTTCAAAATTCTAATTTAACTATGTATAATTGGATTTTTGTTGTAATTTGTATTATTCATTGGTGAAAGAAGCGTCGCTCCAATATTACAAGGGGAGCAGTCCTCTTTCTCCATAATAATCCAATCCGATTGCTGGGGAGAATTATCCAGCAATTGAATCATATTTCTAATATTTACAGACCAATAGTAATACATGAAATTGGGGAGTGCTAATCCCCCTACTGCTTTGGCTTTATTCAAGTGTGATCTTTGTATTCTATGGGACTTATAATCCCAAATAAAATTTGTAATATCTGAGTCCAGTTTTTTAAAAATCTTTTTGGGTAGGTATATTGGAATTGATTGGAACAGGTATAAAATTTGTGATAGAAAAGTCATTTTTATGGCATTTATTCAGCCTATTAAGGACATCAGAAGTGTTTTCCAAAATTTAATTAAGTTATATAGTTTCTTCAGTAAAGGGTTATAATTTGCATTAAACATGTCTTGATATCTTCTAGTGATTTCAATACCCAAGTATTTACATTTTTCCTTAGCTATTTTAAAAGGAAACTGTAAGAGATATGTAGAATCTTTCGGTTTTATTGACATCATTTCACATTTATTCCAATTTATTCTATATCCTGAAAATGATCCGAAATCCTCGATTAAGTTTAAAATATTGGGTTAGTGATATGAGGTTTTGAGTTGAACAATAGTACATCATCAGCGTATAATGATATTTTGTTAAAGAAGGAACTGCAGATGCTGGAGAATCGAGGGTACACAAAAGGCTGGAGAAACTCAGCGGGTGCAGCAGCATCTAAGGAGTGAAGGAGATAGGCGACGTTTCGGGTCGAGACCCTTCTTCAGACTGAAACGTCGCCTAACTCCTTCGCTCCTTAGATGCTGCTGCACCCGCTGAGTTTCTCCAGCCTTTTGTGTACCCCCTATAATTATATTTTATTGTTTGAATATTTTGTATTATAGCCATAGATATTCAGATGAGTTCTAATTATTTCCGCTAGGGGTTCAATTATGAGGGCAAATAACAGCGGTGATAATGAACATCCTTGTCTATTACCCCTTGACAATTGAAATTTCGTAAATAAAACATTATTAGTTAATATTCTGGCCATTGGCTTATTATATAATAATTTAATCCATAGAATGAAATTCTCTCCCAGTTGAAATTTTTGCAATACCCTAACTATATTATCCCATTCAACCTGATCGAATGCTTTCTCTGCGTCCAACGAAATAATCGATAGTTTTTGATCTTCAATTTGGTGTGAATGCATTATGTTGAGCAATTATTAATTGATTGTCTCTTAGGGGTAAACCCCGTTTGATCCGGATGTATTAATTTACTAGCATACTTACTTAGTCTTCTAGCTAATATTTTCGCTAATATATTTTGATCTGTGTTTAACAACGCAATAGCTCTATATGATCTGGGTTCTTCCACATCTTTATCTTTCTTAAGTATTAATGTAATCGTTGATTCTGCTGGTGTTTCAGGTGGTATTTGTTCTTTGAAGGCATATGTATACATTTTCTGTAGGCGTGGTGTAAATATGTCAAAAACTTTTATAGAATTCATTACCAAATCCATCAACACATTGTGTTTTTCCATTTTTTAATTAGATTATTGTTTCTTCTATTTCCTTATTTGAGATTTGTGCTCCCAATTCCTCTTGTTCCTGCAACTCTAGTTTCGGAAGATTACAGTTATCCAAGAACTCTGTAACTTTATTGGTGTCCATTGTCATTTTAGATGTATACAAATTCTCATAAAATTGCGTAAATCTTTTATTAATATCACTCGGCAAAGTCAATACTTCCCCTCTGTCTGATTTGATCTTTGAAATCGTGTGTTCCTTTTCTCGTTTTATTATCTGATGTGCCAGAAGTTTATGGGGCTTATCCCCAAATTCAAAATGTTCCTGTCTTGTAATTTGGAATAATCATATAACTTTCTCTGATAATAATTTATTTAATTTAAATTTCAGTATTATTATTTTATTATGTTTATCCGTAGTTGGGTCTTTAGCATTATCTATGTCCAATTGTCTAATTTGTTCTTCTAACTGTCTTTGTTCATTCTTATTTTTCTTATTTTGAAAAGCTTGGTATGAGATTATAACACCTCGAATAAATGCTTTAAAAGATTCCCATAATAATGTAGGTGATGTGTCTGGCGTGTCATTTATTTTAAAAAAAAAAGATCCATTTGCTGTTTTAAATATATACTCCCTTGCGGGTCTTTTAAAATTTGAGGGTTGTACCTCCAAAACGGTTTATTCTTAGACATTCCTTCCATTTTTAAAAAGAAAGTTAGTGGGGAGTGATCTGAAATCGTATTCATATGGTATTTTGATTTAGAAGTGTACGGAATTAATTTTGTATCCACCAGGAAATAATCTATACGTGAATATGTCTTGTGTACCATTGAATAAAACGAGTATTCCCTGCCGGTCGGATTTGCAATCCTCCAGACATTTGTTATATTTGTATTTTTTATATATGTGTTTTTTATATATAGTTTTGGATTTCGTGTTACCTCTCTGTTTTTGACTAGATTTATCTAAGTAATGGTCTAAAACACAATTAAAGTCTCCACCAATTATAACATTCTGGTAATTCTATTCTGCAATTATATTCAAGATTTTATTGAAAAAATGCGGATTGTCAAAGTTGGGCGCATATATATTTACCAAGGTAATTGGGGTAGCATGGATCTCACCGGTAACTATCAAATATCTCCCGTCCTTATTTGTTAAGGTAGTTTTTGGTTTAAATGGAATGCCTTTGCGAATAATAATAGACGTGCCTCTAGACTTCGACGTATATGACGAGCGAAAAGTTTGCCCTATCCAGTTCACCCTCAATCTAGCTTGATCTTGAAGTTTAAGATGCATTTCTTGTAAGAAGACAATATCTGTGTTGTATGCTTTCAGCTGAGCTAAAATCTTACCCCTTTTAATGCGTTCGTTAACAGCCACCTAATGTTCCAACTGCAGAATGAGATTCCTCACAGTTTATTTTGTTTATCATCTTGCATTTTGAATAGATTTAATACCTGTGTGTCTTGCGGTGCATCCGTACCTCAAGTCTTTAGATATTGGGGGAGCATTTACCCAACAAAGTTCAATTAGTAGATTCCTTTTGCGATTGTCCTTAAATAAAAAACACACACATGTGACTGATTAAAATCACACACACGTGACTGTGGTAATTTAAAAAAACTAGTAAAAGTGAAAATACAGTGTCCGAACTTGTCGACACTGTAACAAGTGACCCACCTGTTGGTGAGAGAAAACATTGTGTCGACTTCCGTTGTCGATATTAAACAAACAAATAGCTCCGCTCCCTCAATTACTCATAACATACTTGAACAGGACCGGTTCAAAACCAAGTGTATAGTACCCATTTACACTATGTGTGTCCATTTCATAAATATTCCCAAGTATAACTAACAGTTTTATCTACTAAATGTTAAGCGTATAATTTTCCCTCGGAAATAATCAACTGTTGGTTGAAGGGGTTAACCTGATACAGGCTCCTGGTTCTGAGTCAGGAGCCCGCGTCTACCCCTCACACCCCAATTATAAATCTACTTGAAACTTACTAAGTTATAAATGTTAATTTGTAAATCGCCCTTTCTACCTTTCTAATTAACATTCATTACTATTTCTATGTTAATATTCTATGTTGTTATTGTTAAAAATGTTAGTTCTATAGCATTTAGGTTATTCATTGAATCTCTTAAACACAATAATTGCTCTGTCCGCAGTCTGTTGTTGAGCTCTTCATTTTGGTGTTTATCTTTTCCCGTGTCACTTGGAATAGAGTATGTCCTTGAGTTAGCATTCCACTGATAAGAAGTCTAGACAAAGCGCAAGGAGAGTTTGTTCTTCTGGTGAAATAGTAAAAAGAGAGAATATCCATACCGTCCAACCCTTCCAGCTACTGCTTCTCTTCCACGATGGTTAGAGCATATTTGTATGCGTCCTCCGGATTTGTGAACGATTTTTGCTGTTCCTTGTAAGAAATCCTCATTTTAGCTGGGTAGTAAACACCATATCTGACCTCTTTAATTCCTTGGAGGGCCTCCTTTGCCTTAGAGAACTGATTTCGCTTTTGCACAATTTCATAGAGATAGTCCCTGAATATTTTAAAAGTTGTTGCAACATACTTCAGTGGCACTCCATGTTTGATGTTACTCATAACCTCTTCCACGTCAGAAATGTCCCGGAATTTCACAATAATCTGTCGTGTATATTCTGAACCTGTTTGAGATTTTTGTTTAAATCTCGGAACTCGGTGTGCCACTTCAATTTTCGGTAGGTTAGGGAGCTTAAGAGCTTATTTAATTAAGCCCGCAGCAAACTCCCGAGTGTTATCTCTCTTGGCTCCCTCAGGTACTCCAACTAATCATAGATTTTGGCATCTCGAACGAGCCTCCAAATCCAGGCATTTGTCTAGAAATCTACAGAATTAAGGACAAGAAGACATCATTACTACAGTCCAAGGCCAAGGAGTTCTCTGACTGTACCTATAAGTACCTACTTTGTTTGGCTGCAGTACCTCTTCCATTCTCTTGCAGGCAGGCAGGCAGGCTGGCAATTCACACTGGTCTTTATTTTTTGTACAGATGACCAGCTATGCCAGTGGTCCAAAAGCCAGAGAACCAGATATGGCAAACTGTCTACAAGTGGGAACAAGTCAGGGTCTGGTGCCAGAAAATTAACCCAGAGGCAGCAGTAGATCTTGGACAAATGGTGCTCCATCAACTGACATAGTGGGATGGAGAGTAGAAAGAGCTCCAAGATGGTCATTCTTATAAAATAGTTGGTCTTGATAGTTTGTAAAACAAATTTATTTTCTACCAGTTTAACATGAACAAGCTGCAGTCCATTAAGAGGAGGTTGATCTACTTCAGGGAACCTCTGCATCAACCCCTTCCACCAGTCAGCAACACAGCAAGAAGAGCTTCACTGCCGCCTCCACCCCAAATGTAAGTAATGTAGATGACAGACAGGCAAATCGGCAGGAGCTGATCAAGACCGCAAGTACTTTGTGGAAATCTTTGGATGACCGACTGAACGATCGACCGACCGACCGACCAACCGACCGACGCCAGGGATGCCAGACGAGATATTTCCAGCTCCCAGACACTACATGAGGAATCTGAATTTTGAAGGACTCAGATGCTCAAGGTACCGGAGGAATTGTAGCTTAATTACACCATGGCAGCTGTGGCATTGATAAATGACTTCTCCAAGCAGGTAAATATGTTACGTAATTTTTGTGTAATTTTGGGAACATTTGACTTCAATATTTGTCCTTGAAATTTATGTTTTTAAATGAAATAATCCCAATAAATTGATGTGTGTTGCAGATTCGGTGGCTGATTGTAGACTGGAACAGCCACAGATGGAACAGCAACAGATGACTCTGATGATACAAACACATCTGCAGCCTTGTCAGATATTTAATTTTATAATATACTTTGAGAGTTGCACTTGAAATTCTTTGTCACACAACTCCTTGTGAAAATCTTTAATTTATTTGCCTTCCACTTAACCTTTATACGTGTATGTATTGCAAGAATAGTCTGTGATGGGACCAACACAACAGACTCAAATGATGGTTCAATCACATCTGCAGGGTCAACAGGTATCTATTTTAAAAATATTTTTTGTGAGGTTAGTTGCACTTTGTCAATCACAATGTGTGAGGATTTTTTATTGTATTTGCCTTCCACTTAATCTTGATATGTCTCTCTTTTTTTCAGAGACAGTCTGTGATGACACCAACACAGGCATAAACAGAATTGCAGCCTGCAAGATCTAACAGTTTACCATCACATGCAGATGCCTACACAGACCACCCTAGCCTTAATACACCGACACTTTTATTGGTGTTAAAGTGATGATTCCTTATAGATTTGTTATGGGACATTTCACATTTTATCTGGTTATATTATTTTTGTATGCACTATAGTATGTCGCTAGCATAACTTTTGTATATTTCAATATCAATAAAGGAAATGCTGGACATTTTTACCGCAAATAGATGTATGAAGATAATTTTCTTCATGGCATCACTTATATCGCGTATATTTCATATATTTAGATCAATAAAACAAACACAAACACAAGCAAAGCACTGCATTTAAAAGCAATTTCTTTTTATATATTGTGATGAATAAAACAAACGCAAACAGTGCACTGCATTTAAAATTAAACTCTGTTGGGAGAATGTAAAATAGGATGATGTCATTGCTTTGGTGGTCATTATGACGTCTACAGGGCCGGAGTTTGACTTTGGTTGTCGTAGGTGTAGTCGTAGGTGTGTCGGAAGAGGACGTCCTTAAGTCGCCACGATGAGGTCGCTGGTTGTCCGCAGCTTGCCGTAGCGTGACTTCGACTAGGTCATAGGTTGTTGTAGCTTGTCTTAGACATAGTTGTAGGATGGAGTACAGTCGGCGGTGTTTCAGCGATCTGACAAGACTATGACAATCGCCGGCAGTCGCCTAAGTGGGACAGGCCCATGACAGACCAGTCTTGACCACTCGGTGTCGCTGGTGATCGCAGGTTTGTCCCAGTGGCTCGGTGCTCTTCATAGTCACCCACATACACACATTTATATATTGCCCCGCCTCTCAACACACACATGCACTACAGTGCAAAACATGTCCAAACACATGTGTACCCACAGTGTTCTTCAGGGCAAGCCCATACTAGCCCGTTCTAGCTAGCTTCTCCTGCACACAATCATATGTCACCCCTAAATCCCACACCATTTTTTGAATTCTCATTCAATCCAACTCCAACTACTCTTTAGTTAGCTCAATGCACAAATTCCTGCTCTGAAGACCATCTTGTGACTGGTCAGTGTGAAATCGCCATTCTGAACCTTTTCCCATCCTCACTCAGCGGATGTGCTTTGTCCCACTTATCTCCACCCCATTGAGGGCATTGAACTTTGTCAATGGAACTGATGCGCTACAATGCTGAGAACTATATTCTACACTCTGTATCTTCTCCGTTGCTCCATCCATTGTATTTGAGTTTGACTTGATTGTATCTATGGCTGATGTATCTGATTATATTCGGATAGCATGGACAACAATGCTTTAAACTGTGCTTTGGTACATGTGACAGTAATAAACGTAAACCTGTAACATGAGTGTGTCTGAAGTGTGGTTGAAATGTGCAGATGAGGCAAGGTTCTTCCCCAGCGACCATCTCCTGCAGTGGGAACACTGGTTCCTTGTAAAATTACTTTCATTTCTTTCCCCAGTTTTCTAAGGGTGAATGAATGCAAAAAGTTGGATGGATCTTCTGTGAACATTGGCTGGATCTCGGTGGAGCTGCAGAGTGGAGCCATATTCACATGCATTCAGCAGGTACAATAATGCTGCGTTTGTTCTGGCCAGTGGCCAGTTTGGCACCAAGTTCCAGGGTTGATCTGCTGAATAATTCTGGCTCATGGTCCCCAGGTAGCAGCAGTCCTAACTCAGTGCACAACTTGATCTAGCTCATATCCCTCACAAAACGTGCTGGTGAATGGGATACAGGTGAGGTATTCACACCAATGGCAGTTAATGGGATAGGCATAAAACCAGATGACTAGAGATGCCGAGAGGCCAGTGAACAGCAGGAGGGAGCCAATTATCAATATTCGTTTCCTGTATTTGTCACCCTGGCCAAAGGTAATGTATGGTAGGAAGGCAAATGAGAGCAGAAAACCACTGAGGAATCCAAACATATGAGCAATGTTGTCAATCCAAGGCAACAGGCCAACTGCGAAGAGAACCAGAAGGAGACTGAGCAGCTTCATCAACGCTTTCCATGGTTTCTCCAGAATCGGCCAACTCTGAAGCAATTCTACAAAGAGACAGGCCAGCACACCAAACTGGGAGCCAGCAGGTCCAGCCTAATATTGAGGAGAGAGGATAGACCATGTTAGTGCCTCCTGCATCTCGCCCTTAAGGAACTTGCATGGATGGAAGATTGGCTGAGTAGCAGAAGGGGCCTTTAATGTTTGGCTGTCAGTGGCTAGTGGCGCTCCGCAGAGGACTTTTCACATTATATGTTAATGATCTGGATGAGGGAATTGATGACTTTGTGGCCAAGTGTGAATATGCAGGTAGCGCTGAAGAAACAGGGAAGCTGCAGAAGGACTTGGACCTTGGGGGAGTGGGCAAAAAAGTTGCAAGTGGAATACAGCATAGCAAAGTCTATGGTCAAGCACTTTGGTAGGAGCAATAAAGGCATAGCCTACTTTCTAAATGGGGAGCGGATTCAGAAATCGGAACTTGGGAGTGCTGGTACACGATTAACAAAAGGTTAATTTGTAGGTTGAGTCCGTGGTAAGGAAGGCGAATGCAATACGGACATTAATTTCAAGAAGACTAGAATATAAATGCCAGGATGTAATGCTGAGGCTTCATCGTGAACTTCTCTGGATACATTTGCAATATTGTGAGCAGTTTTGGGCTCCATATCTGAAGAATGTGTTGGCTTTGGAGAGGGTCCAGAAGAGGTTTACGAGTATAATGGTTGGGTATGATGAGCATTTCACTACTTTAGGCCTGTGCTTGTTTAGAAGGATGAGGTGATGAGGTGATATCTCATTGAAACCTACCAGATAATGACAGGCCAAGATAGAATGGACGTGGAAAGGATTTTTCCATTAAAGAACCAGAAGCAAGGCCTCAGTATAAAAGCACACACATTGAAAATGAAGAAGAGGAGGAATTGATTTTGCCAGTGGGTGGTGACTCTGTGGGATTCATTGCCACAAACGACCATGGAGACTGACATTGGGTATTGTTAAGATGGAGATTGATAGGTTCATGATTAGGTAGGACATCAAAACTTACAGGGAGAAAGCAGGAGAATGATGTTGAGAGAGAACAAAAGATCAGCCATGATTGAATGGTGGAGCTGATCGATGGGCCGAATGGCCTAATTCTGCTCCTATGTCTTATGGTCTTCGCTGGGCCCATACTCACCACATCCGACAGCAAGAGTTTCTCCTGCATGGCCCTCAAACTCTGGAATTTATTCCCTGAACCTCTGTCCCTCAGTTCCACAGAACCTACAAATCCCAACTTCCCAACTTTGTGAAGTTTTGTTCCTAAGATGTTTTACATGTTAATCCCCGGGATGGTAGGACTGTCATATGAGGAAGGATTGGAAAGACTAGGTTTGTATTCACTGGAATTTAGAAGGATGAGAGGGGATCTTATAGAAACCTATAAAATTGTAAAAGGACTGGAGTAAGCTAGATGCAGGAAAAATGTTCGCAATGTTGGGCGAGTCCAGAACCAGGGGCCACAATCTAAATAAAGGGGAGGCCATTTAAAACTGAGATGAGAAAAAACTTTTTCACCCAGAGAGTTGTGAATTTATGGAATTCTCTACCACAGAAGGCAATGGAGACCAATTCACTGGATGAATCTAAAAGAGAGTTAGATAGAGCTCTCTAGGGGCTAGCGGAATCAAGGGATATGGGGAGAAGGCAGGCACGGGTTATTGATTGGGGATGATCAGCCATGATCACAATGAATGGCGGTGCTGGTTCGAAGGGCCAAATGGCCTCCTCCTGCACCTATTTTCTATGTAAAAAGAACGTCAGAATACAGTAAACATGAAGTGCTGGAGGGACTCAGTTTGTGTGGGAGAATCTGTGGAGAGAATGGACAGGTGACGGTTCCAGTTGGTAGCCTTCTTTAGAGTGATGCATCCCTAAAGAGTTGAATCTTTCTCTTTGTGTCAATTCTGCAAGAAGTAATTCTTCACAGTACATGTGTTTAGTCTAGACATTGTCCTGTTGGCAAAGTTGGTGAGGACACAGGACCTCATCTTGCAGCTGGTTCCCCACACTGCTCACATTGTTCCCTCCTCCCTCTCTGCAACGCATATCCCTTCTCACTCTCACTTTCTCCCTGCCCAGCCTCTCCAACAGCCCACCTCCACCTTCCTCCCTCCAACAGCCTACCTCCACCTTCCTCCCTACCACCCACGCTCACCCCCCAACTATTTATTATTTCACCACCATCTCTGTCCGTCCCCATCCCCCCCTCCAACCAGAAGCTCCAACAATCCCCATACCTCTGCTCTGTACGGCAGGAAGATCGCACTGCCCAAGTTGCCAAGAATTCCACTCAGGAGGTAGATTATTGCAATGCGCAGCCAGCCAGCTAACATCTCCAGGTCCCGGAGAATGGTCACATGGAAAAGCACAGAGAGCAGACAATGGATAATCCTGCAGAGTAATGATGATGAGAATCAGAGCGGGCCACACAGAATGTAGAAGCTTAATATAATGAGAGAGCGTGGGAGTGAGAAAGCGAGAAAGAGTGAGAATGTGAGTGAAAGTAAAGAAGAGAGGGAGGGACTGCATGGAAAGGTGAGAGAATGAGAATGACAAAATATACACAACAACAAAGAGGGTGAGAGAGTGGGAGAGGGAACGGGAGAGTGAGGGAACGTCAGCGAATGAGGAGTGTGAGTGTGTGTGTGAAGGTGCCTGAGTGTGAGCGGGTGTGAAAGTGCCTGAGTGTGAGTGTGAGCAGGTGTGAAAGTGCCTGAGTGTGAGTGTGAGTGGGTGTGAAAGTGCCTGAGTGTGAGTGTGAGTGTGTGTGTGAAGGTGCCTGCGTGTGAGTGGGTGTGAAAGTGCCTGAATGTGAGTGTGTGTGAAGGTGCCTGAGTGTTAGTGGGTGTGAAAGTGCCTGAGTGTGAGTGTGTGTGAAGGTGCCTGCGTGTGAGTGGATGTGAAAGTGCCTGCGTGTGAGTGGGTGTGAAAGTGCCTGAGTGTGAGTGTGTGTGAAGGTGCCTGCGTGTGAGTGGGTGTGAAAGTGCCTGAGTGTGAGTGTGTGTGAAGGTGCCTGCGTGTGAGTGGATGTGAAAGTGCCTGAGTGTGAGTGGTGTGAAAGTGCCTGAGTGTGAGTGGGTGTGAAGGTGCCTGCGTGTGAGTGTGAGTGGATGTGAAGGTGCCTGTGTGTGAGTGTGTGTGAAGGTGCCTGAGTGTGAGTGTGAGTGGGTGTGAAGGTGCCTGCATGTGAGTGTGTGTGAAGGTGCCTGCGTGTGAGTGTGAGTGGGTGTGAAGGTGCCTGAGTGTGAGTGGGTGTGAAGGTGCCTGTGTGTGAGTGGGTGTGAAGGTGCCTGCATGTGAGTGTGTGTGAAGGTGCCTGAGTGTCAGTTTGAGTGGGTGTGAAAGTGCCTGAGTGTGAGTGGGTGTGGTGTCTCCTGGGCGCTGGGAAAACAAAGAATGATAGGGGTGATAAGGTTTTTGATCATCTTCTCATTGCACTATCTACTGTACTTGTGTATGGATGAACTGTACTTGTGGATGGTATGATTTGACTGGATAGCACACAGTTTTTCAATGTATCCTGGTATATCTGACAATATTAAACCAATACCAATACAAAATTGCATTGTCTTCACTAGAGACTAAGGAATAACCAGAGGCATTCAGACATGAACATGTCATAGGGAGATTTGGACCATGTGCAGGGAAATAGGATTAGATTAGAGATACAGCGTAGAAACAGGACCTTTGGCCCACTGAGTGCACGCCAACCATCGATCGAACATTCACCCTAGTTCAATGTTATTCTATTGTCTCATCCACTCCCTACTCATCAGGAGCAATGTTACTGAGGCCAAATAACCTACAACCTATTACTCTACAAAATTAGTTTAATTATTGTGAGCCAAAATGGCCGTTCCTGTGATGTAATGTTCTGATAGAAGTATAGTAAATGATGAGGAGCATGGATAGGTTGGATGGTCAGAGTCTGTGTCCCAGAGTGGAAATGTTACGGATCAGAAGGTACATCCCTCCACCGGGTGGCGCCACCACAGTAGCTGCCTCGCCAGCAGCTCATAGTCCTTTTAGCCTTTATGTTATATTTAGTGTGTCTAAACGTATGTTTTAATGTTTCATAGTATGTCATGTGGGGGTGTGGCGGGGGGAAATAAGGGGAAATGGTTTTTCAGTCACTTACCTGGGTGGAGATGTGTCTTTTCTCAGTGTCGCATCACCCCTCCCCCCCCCCCCCCCCCCCCCCACCGCAGCCTACGAACTGGATTGGCGCGGCCTTTCCTACCGGAGCCGGCCCAGTGGTTCAGCAGTGGGTGCAGCGATGAATTACCATCGCGGAGCGGGACGATCCCTTGCCGGGGATTGCCAGTGCTGGAGCTCCGTAGTTTTGGGCCTGCTGACTTTAACACCGTGGAGCTGTGGTTTGCGGAGCTTCATGCCGCGAGCGTAACGCTGACTATAACATCGCGGAGGCCTGGGATTTTTTTGCCGAGGATCGCCAGTATTGGAGCTCCGTCCAGCTCGGCCTGCGGACTTCGGAAGCCGCGGTCTCCAGTAATAAGCGGCCGATTCCGAAACTCCAAGCCGCAGAGTGTATTCCTCCGTTCCGACATCGGAGTTTCGATCATCCTGGCGAGAGGTCCTGTACATCGGGCCGTCCGTAGCGGCAACTGCGGAGGGCTCAAAGGCCCCGACCGCGGGTGAACAATGAGGAAGCTGACCTAACTTTAGTGCCTTCCCTCACAGTGAGAAGTGTTGATTCCGCTGTGGTGGATGCTCATGATAAACTCTGTTGTGTGTTGTGTTCTTTTATTCGTTTAGCTGTATGGTAACTCAAATTTCATTGTACCAATGTGACAATAAATGTGAACTTGAACATAATGGCACTCTAAACATGGCCTCTCTTGTGCACTGCCTCAGTCTAATCTACTATTCATACATTCTTGGACTTAATTATGACTGTGCCTATGTATAGTAAGATTTTTACTGAACTGTCAGTAAATAAGGAATTTCACTGTACCTAGGTACATGTGACAATATGATCCATTCAACCATTGTTTAGCTTTAAGGTGAGAGGGAGAATGTTTAAAAGAGATGTGCAGGACAAGTCAATGTGATTATTGTATCCATGCCCCTCATGATTCTATAATGTCTACAATCCAGTGAAAACAATTCCAGTCTATGCAGGCTCTTCCATCCAGACAACAACCTTGTTCATTTTGCCTGCACCTTCTCTAGCTGAATGACATTCTGTGCATAGTTAGGTGATGTACATACGATAATCTGTGTGTGATCTCAGCAACATTCTGTATAGTTGCAACATGATGTCCAAACTCGTGTAACCGGTGCCACATGTGATGAAGGCAAGCGTCATAAATCTTCCTCATCACCCTGACTACCTGTGGCACATTCCCAGCAAGCCATCTACCTCTTGGGCACTCTGACATTCCAGGGCCGTCACTCACTGTGTCTAACTTCACAAATCACGGTTAAAATGGCATCAGCTACAGTTTGCCCACTTTCCCAGATGATGTAGATCCTGCTGTAAACCTAGACTACTGGCCACTCAACAACCCATAAGCCTTCAATACCATGTCCCTGAATGTACAGGAGGAAAGCTTTTCGGCAGGCTGGCCTTCATCAGTCAGGGAATCGAGTAAAGAAGTTGGGATGTTATGTTGCAGTTGAACAAGATGTTGGTAGAGTCGCACTTGGAGTATTGTGTTCATTTTTGGCCACCATTTTAGATGAAAAATGTTGTAAGGGTGCAAAGACGTTTTATGAGGATGTTGCCAGGATTCCAAGGCCTGAGCTATAGGGAGAGGTTGGGCAGGTTAGATTCCTTGAAGCGTAGGAGGCTGAGGGGTGATCTTAAGATTATGAGAGAATAGGGGGCGCCGTCCTGTATGGGTAAGGCTGCCCAGCCTAGAGTTGTCCATTTTTTCACCTCTTTTTTTAATTTTTAGTGAGTTAAGATGTTTTGTTTCTGGAGCTCTAGTCTTTTTTATGTGGAGGGTGGGGGTGGGGGGGAGGGGGAAACTGCTTTTCAGGGTCCCTACCTGGTCGGAGAGACCTTCGACCCGTCCTCGCGGTCTACCAGTGGGCCTGGAGCGGCGTTTTCTGAGGGGACCAGCCAGAACCTCGGCTTTAGCGGCGGCGCAGCGCTGAAGCGCTATCGCGGAGCGGGCGATGTCTTGCCCAGGTCGCCGCGCTGGAACTCCGGTCAGCTGAGACCACCGTTAAAAACATCCTGGAGCTGCGGGTCTGTGGAATGGCCAGCTGCGGGCAGCGGCGCTGAACTGTACATCGGGAGCCGGGCATCGTCAGTGGTGGAGCTCCATCCAGCGCGGCCTGTCGGCTTCGGAAGCCGCGGTCTCCGGTAAGGAAGGGGCCGTTCCAGGTTTCCCATGCCGCTGTGAGGATTCTCCCGACGCCGGAGGACCATCATCCGGCGAGACAGGCCTCCGTAAAGGCGACTGCGGAGGCCTTAATAGGCCCGACTATGGGTGGACATGGGGATGGGGACTGGACTTTGTGCCTGCCCTCATAATGGGAACCATTGTCGGGGGATGTTTTTTACGTTTAAATTTCTTTATTATTGTTATGTTTGTAATCATTATTTATGTGCTGCATTGGCAATACGCATTTCACTACACCATTTGGTGTATGTGACTAATAAAGAACCTTTGAAACTTTGAACCTTTGAATAGTGCACATCCACACTCACGATGCCACACCCTCAGCCAATGCATGTACCCTGGAGCCTTGCACCTGCACCGCACAAATGCCCACATGCCCACATCACGTGTCCCATTCCACATTCCCGCAGCACACGCCCCACATCACGTTGCACACAAGTTGATCCATATCTGCACATGTGCCCTGGCACCACATGACCACTCCCTTGGCATTTATACACCCACTTAGTTCCTTACCCAGCATGAAGGAAAAGAGAGAGCCAAAGCCTGTAGATCTGATCTGGAACATCGGGGTTGTGGAAGGGCAACAATCCACAGACATCATCCAGGCAGTGGACCTGCGGCACACAGGGTCATGGGTCACACAGGGTCATGGGTCACAGGGTCATTGGTCACAGGGTGATGGGTCACACAGGGTCATGGGTCACACAGGGTGATGGGTCACACAGGGTCATGGGTCACACAGGGTGATGGGTCACACAGGGTCATCGGTCACAGCATCATCGGTCAGCAGTGGCTCACAAAACCAGCTTTGTATCACCTCGTTGATCTGGGCATCAGTGGCAGAATCAGCATTTACATAGAAACATAGAAAATAGGTGCAGGTGTAGGCCATTCGGCCCTTCGAGCCTGCACCGCCATTCAATATGATCATGGCTGATCATCCAACTCAGTATCCCTTACCTGCCTTCTCCCCATACCCCCGATCCCTTTAGCCACAAGGGCCACATCTAACTCCCTCTGAAATATAGCCAATGAACTGGCCTCAACTACCTTCTGTGGCAGAGAATTCCAGAGAATCACCACTCTCTGTGTGAAAAACGTTTTTCTCATCTCGATCCTAAAAGATTTACCCCTTATCCTTAAACTGTGACCCCTTGTCCTGGACTTCCCCAACATCAGGAACAATCTTCCTACATCTCGCCTGTCCAACCCCTTAAGAATTTTGTATGTTTCTATAAGATCCCCCTTCAATACTCCAGGTGTGGTCTCACCAAGACCCTGTACAACTGCAGTAGAGCCTCCCTGCTCCTATACTCAAATCCTTTTGCTATGAATGCTAACATACCATTCGCTTTCTTCACTGCCTGCTGCACCTGCATGCCTACTTTCAATGACTGGTGTACCATGACACCCAGGACTCGTTGCATCTCCCCTTTTCCTAATCGGACACCATTCAAATAATAGTCTACTTTCCTGTTTTTGCCACCAAAGTGGATACCCTCACATTTATCCACATTATACTGCATCTGCCATGCATTTGCCCACTCACCCAGCCTATCCAAGTCACCTTGCAGCCTCCTAGCATCCTCCTCACAGCTAACACTGACCCCCAGCTTCATGTCATCCGCAAACTTGGAGATGTTGCATTCACTTACCTCGTCCAAATCATTAATATATATTGTAAATAGCTGGTGTGCCAGCACTGAGCCTTGCGGTACCCCACTAGTCACTGCCTGCCATCCTGAAAAGGACCCGTTTACTCCTACCCTTTGCTTACTGTCTGTCAACCAGTTCTCTATCCACATAAATACTGAACCGCCAATACCGTGTACTTTAAGTTTGTATACTAATCTCTTGTGTGGGACCTTGTCAAAAGCCTTCTGAAAGTCTAGATCCACTGGTTCTCCCTTATCCACTCTACTAGTTACATCCTAAAAAAATTCAATAAGATTCGTCAGACATGATTTACCTTTCGTAAATCCATGCTGACTTTGTCCAATGATTTCACCACTTTCCAAATGTGCTGCTATCCCATCTTTAATAACTGACTCTAGCAGTTTCCCCACTACCGATGTTAGACTAACTGGTCTGTAATTCCCCGTTTTCTCTCTCCCTCCCTTTTAAAAAAGTGGGGTTACATTAGCTACCCTCCAATCCTCAGGAACTACTCCAGAATCTAAAGATTTTTGAAAAATTATCACTAAGGCATCCACTATTTCTGGGGCTACTTCCTTAAGTACTCTGGGATGCAGACTATCTGGCCCTGGGGATTTATCGACCTTTAATCCGTTCAATTTACCTAACACCATTTCCCGGTAAACCTAGATTTCACTCAGTTCCTCCATCTCATTTGACCCGCGATCCCCTGCTATTTCCGGCAGATTATTTATGTCTTTCTTAGTGAAGACAGAAACAAATTAGTTATTCAATTGGTCTGCCATGTCCTTGTTCCCCATGATCAATTCACCTGTTTCTGATTGCAAGGGACCTACATTTGTTTTAACTAATCTTTTTCCCTTCACATATCTATAAAAACTTTTGCAGTCAGTTTTTATGTTCCCTGCCAGTTTTCTTTCATAATCCATTTTCCCTTTCCTAATTAAGCCCGTTGTCCTCCTCTGCTGGACTCTGAATTTCTCCCAGTCCCCTGGTAGGCTGCTTTCTCTGGCTAATTTGTACGCTTCATCTTTTGTTTTGATACTATCCCTGATTTCCCTTGTTATCCATGGATGCACTACCTTCCCTGATTTATTATTTTGCCATACTGGGATAAACAATTGTTGTAGTTCATCCATGCAGTCTTTAAATGCCTTCCATTGCATATCCACCGTCAACCCTTTAAGAATCAATTGTCAGTCTATCTTGGCCAATTCATATCTCATACCCTCAAAGTTACCTTTCTTTAAGTTCAGGACCTGTGTTTCTTTATTAACAATGTCAGTCTCCATCCTAATGAAGAACTCAACCATATTATGGTCACACTTGCCCAAGGGGACACACACAACAAGGCTGCTAACTAACCCTTTCTCATTACTCAATACCCAGTCTAGAATAGCCTGCTCTCTCGTTTTTTCCTCAACATGTTGGTTTAGAAAACTACCCCGCATACATTCAAAGAAATCCTCTTCCTCAGCACCCCTGCCAATTTGATTCACCCAATCTATATGTAGATTGAAGTCACCCATTATAACTGTTTTACCTATGTTGCACGTATTTCTAATTTCCTGTTTGATGCCATCCCCAACTCCACTACTACTGTTAGGTGGCCTGTACACAACTCCACTAGCATTTTCTGCCCCTTAGTGTTTCGCAGCTCACCCCATTTCGATTCCACATCCTCCAAGCTAATGTCCTTCCTTTCTATTGCGTTAATCTCCTCTCTAACCAGCAACGTTACCCCACATCCTTTTCCTTTCTGTCTATCCCTCCTGAATATCGAATATCCCTGGATGTTCAGCTCCCAGCCTTGGTCAACCTGGAGCCATGTCTCCGTGATCCCAACTATATCATGATCATTAATAGCTATCTGCACCTTCAACTCATCCACCTTATTATGAATGCTCCTCGCATTGAGACACAAAGCCTTCAGGCTTGTTTTTACAACGCTCTTACCCCTTTACAATTTTATTGAAAAGTGGCCCTTTTTGATTCTTGCCCTGGATTTATGTGCCTCCACTTTTACATTTCACCTTGCTACCTGTTGCTTCTACCCTCATTTTACACCCCTCTGTCTCTCTGCTCACACATTTAAGAAACCCACCACCTCTTATTCTCTGTTTATTATTGGTTTCTTCTTTCCCCCCTACGTGTTGCGTCTGAGTGCTTCCCTTCTCTGCCTCCTGCCTCACACGCTGTCTACTTGGTTTCTCTATTTGAGTCCCTCCCCCCAACTGATCTAGTTTAAAGTCTCCCCAGTAGCCTTTGCAAATCTCCTTAGTAGCCCAATTACTGCTCATCCCTAATTGCCCTTGAGACGGCGGGGGGGGGGGGGGTACAAGGGGGTGAGAAGGCAGTGGGGGGGAGTGAGGAGGGGGGGTGGGGAGTGTGGAGGCAGGGGGGGAGACAGTGGGGGTGGGTGAGATGGGAGGGAGGGGGGGGATGGTGGTGGGGGGTGTGACGGCAGGGAGTGGCGAGTACTGCACGGAGTGGCAAGTACTGCAGGGAGTGGCGAGTACTGCGGGGAGTGGCGAGTACTGCGGGGAGTGGCGAGTACTGTGGGGAGCGGCGAGTACTGCACGGAGTGGCGAGTACTGCGGGGAGTGGCGAGTACTGCGGGGAGTGGTGAGTACTGCGGGGAGTGGCGAGTACTGCACGGAGTGGCGAGTACTGCACGGAGTGGCGAGTACTGCACGGAGTGGTGAGTACTGCACGGAGTGGCGAGTACTGCACGGAGTGGTGAGTACTGCACAGAGTGGCGAGTACTGCACGGAGTGGCGAGTACTGCACGGAGTGGCGAGTACTGCGGGGAGTGGCGAGTACTGCGGGGAGTGGCGAGTACTGCGGGGAGTGGCGATTACTGCACGGAGTGGCGAGTACTGCACGGAGTGGCGAGTACTGCACGGAGTGGCGAGTACTGCACGGAGTGGCGAGTACTGCGGGGAGTGGCGAGTACTGCACGGAGTGGCGAGTACTGCACGGAGTGGCGAGTACTGCACGGAGTGGCGAGTACTGCACGGAGTGGCGAGTACTGCACGGAGTGGCGAGTACTGCGGGGAGTGGCGAGTACTGTGGGGAGCGGCGAGTACTGCACGGAGTGGCGAGTACTGCGGGAGTGGCGAGTACTGCGGGGAGTGGCGAGTACTGCGGGGAGTGGCGAGTACTGCACGGAGTGGCGAGTACTGCACGGAGTGGCGAGTACTGTGGGGAGTGGCGAGTACTGCACGGAGTGGCGAGTACTGCACGGAGTGGTGAGTAATGCGGGGAGTGGTGAGTACTGCACGGAGTGGCGAGTACTGCACGGAGTGGCGAGTACTGCGGGGAGTGGCGAGTACTGCACGGAGTGGCGAGTACTGCGGGGAGTGGCGAGTACTGCACGGAGTGGCGAGTACTGCGGGGAGTGGCGAGTACTGCACGGAGTGGCGAGTACTGCAGGAGTGGCGAGTAATGCGGGGAGTGGCGAGTACTGTGGGGAGTGGCGAAGCTGCTGGCACTGTACCACAGGGAAGGGACGTCCAGGGGTCAGACCCAGAGATGTATCGCCAGACGGTTTGTAAGTTAGAGGAGTCGGCTCTCATCATGGGCTGTAGACCAGGCTAGTGTTTGTGGATGGTACACATTGCCGCCTTGTGCCCAGGCAGGGGGTGAAGGATGGTTAATGGTGGCTAAGCTCGTGGCTGCTTTCGTCTGGATGATGGCCTGCTCTTCTCATTCTCTTGTCCAGGCAAGAGAAGTTTATTCCAGACACAAAGAACTGCAGCTGCTGGAATATTGAGCAAAGCACAAAGTGCTGGAGCAACTCAGTCCGTCAGGCAACTGAGGGAATGGAGTAACAATGTTTCTGACGGGACACCACAGTTTAATGGAGGAATGAGGAGAAAGCTGGAAATTAGAGTTGTGGGCGGAACAAAGGCCCGTGATAGGTGGGTACAGGCAAGGGGGTGATTGGCAGATGGATGGAGTCAGTGGCAAAAGCTAGAGGTGAAAAAGAGGAAAAGGGTGTCTGATAATAAGAGAAGGGGAATGAAAGGCAAAGCCAGATGGAGAGATGCAGGTGGAAAGAGATGGGGGAGAGGGGAAAGAATGGGGATTCATGCTCCTGACTTGTGGCTTGGAGATGTAGAAAGACCTTGGGGTGTCTGGATGGAAGGGCCAAATAGCCTGCCTGGTTTTGCATGTTTCTAATGTTACCTGTGAACACAAGGTAGCCTCCTCATGGAAATATCCATCCTTAAACTGGCAGTACTCCCTGGTAGTGATCTCACACCTACACAAAGGACAGAACACCAGTGTGAGAAGCAGTACAATAGGTTGACTCTGTGGGCCTATTGCAGTCGTTGCCTCAGAAAGGCAGCCAGCATCATCAGAGACCCACACCACCCTGGCCACACACTCATCTCACTCCTGCCATCAGGAAGAAGGTGCAGGAGCCTGAAAACTGTAACGTCCAGGTTCAGGAACAGCTTCTTCCCTGCAGACATCAGGCTATTAAACACAACAACCTTAAATAAGCTCTGAACTACAATAGACTATTATTATTATTATTATTATTGCACTACTCTTATTTGTTTTTTGAGTATGTGTGTGTGTGTGTGTGTGTGTGTGTGTGCGTGTGTGTGTGTGTGTGTGTGCGTGCGTGTGTGTGTGTGTGTGTGTGTGTGTGTGTGTGTGTGTGTGTGTGTGCGTGTGTATACTTGTGAGTATGTGTATATACACACACTGAAGTTTTTTTCCCTCTCGTTTATCATATTGTGCACAGTGTACTATGTTTATGTTGTATGGTGCTGCAGGAAGTAAGAATGTCATTGTTCTATCTTGGACATATGACAATGAAACACAGCTGATCCCTGGAGTCCCACAGGCCTTTCCTCAGTCAGGCTGCTCAAGCTGCAGAATCAGAATATTGCAGATGATGCTGGCAAGGACAGGCTTCTCTATAGCCTCCAGCCCAACTTCTCCAATGCCAACCAAGATGCCCCATCTGTGCCTGTCCCACCCACCCGCATTTGACCAGTGTCCCCTAACATTACCTCACGGGAGTTCCTTACTCACCAAAGACTGAACTCGCGGGCCACTGGACTCGGTAAGAAACCCACGGAAGCATCTTTCACCAGTGTAGCACGGAGAAAGATAACTCACCTTCCCTTTGTGCCGACACAGCAGGGCCTGCCTTTGATGGTACAGTCCATGTGTTTCAGTCCTGTGAGGTTACTCTGTGACTGGTAGGTGCAGATCTATACAAAGAGCATGCATTTAGCCCTTAAACTGAAACACAAATCCATTGGGACAAAGTGTCAAATTAATACCTCATCTGTATTTACCATGGAGAAAGACACGGATTCTAGGGAAGTTGCTAAATTAATGGTGATGTCTTTGAGAACCCACATGCGGGAGGATGTGCTGGAGGTCTTAACATTCATTAAGGTAGAACCAGTATCCTGGGACATTGTGGGAAGCTATCGAAAAACCGTGGGCTCCTGGCGAAGATATTGGAATCATCAATAAGTGTGGGGGAGGAGTTGATCGACCACAGGGTGGCTAATGTTGTGCCCCTATTTACGCACAGCTGCAGGGGAGAACTACAGAACGCTGAGCCGAACATCAGTGCTGGCTAAGTTACTGTAGGGGATTCGGAGAGACAGGATATACCTGCAGTTTGAAAGGCAAGGACTGAATAGGGACAGTCAGCACGGCTTTTGTGTGGGAAATTGTGCCTCACCGATTTGATTAAACTCTTTGAAGAGTTGACAAAGAAGTCTGATGAGGACAATGTGGTAGACAATGTTTTTATGGACTTTAGCAACGTCTTTGACAAGGTACAACCTTCAACTGATGTGGAAGGTTAGATCACATGGGATCCAGGGCAAACTTGCCAATTGGATGATGAGATGAGCATAGTGCAAGGTCCACAATGTGGTAGGCCAGGAGATTGAGGCTGCCCCTTGGCTTGTGGGATGACCCATCCAACACTCTGATAACAGTAGGGTAGAAGCTGTTCCTGAATCTGGTGGTACCTGCCTGATGACAGAGAGAAGAAAGAATGACCGGGGTGGGATAGATCGTTGCTTTCCTGAGGCAGCGTGAAGTGTATATCAAGTAGGTTGTGGGGAAACTAGGGCATACCCACTCCTCTCTGTGATTTCTTGCAGTCTTGAGCAGAGCAGTTGCCAAAACCGGTTGCTTTCTATGGTGTATCTGGCAATGTTTTGTGACTCTTGCTTTGTTAAAGGACTTACATTGGTTTCCTGCGTGTGAAATTTGGGTCTTGCCCTCATGTGTTGAGGTGATGAAGCTTTGGTGAAATACTCACAGGCCATCGAGTGATGTCATCATCCCAGATGTGTGGTGCAGCAGAGGCAGGTTCTTCACAAGTCCTACAGAACAGTACAGTTTAGTCACACAGCCCAAGGCCCAGTGCACGACCCAGTGCAAGGCCCAGCGCAAGGCCCAGCACAAGGCCCAGCAAAGGCCCAGCAAAGGCCCAGCGCAAGGCCCAGCGCAGTTTAGTCACACAGCCTAAGGCCCAGTGCACGACCCAGTGCAAGGCTCAGCGCAAGGCCCAGCACAAGGCCCAGCACAAGGCCCAGTGCAGTTTAGTCACATAGCTCAAGGCCCAGCTCATGACCCAGCGCAGTTTAGTCACACAGCCCAAGGCCCAGTGCACGACCCAGCGCAAGGCTCAGCGCAAGGCCCAGCACAAGGCCCAGCACAAGGCCCAGCTCAGTTTAGTCACACAGTCTAAGGCCCAGTGCACGACCCAGTGCAAGGCTCAGCTCAGTTTAGTCACACAGCTTAAGGCCCAGCGCAGTTTAGTCACACAGCCTAAGGCCCAGCACACTTTAGTCACACAGCCTAAGGCCCAGCACAGTTTAGTCACATAGCCTAAGGCCCAGTGCACGACCCAGTGCAAGGCTCAGCTCAGTTTAGTCACACAGCCTAAGGCCCAGCACAGTTTAGTCACACAGCCTAAGGCCCAGCACAGTTTAGTCACACAGCCTAAGGCCCAGTGCAAGGCCCAGCTCAAGGCCCAGCACAGTTTAGTCACACAGCCGAAGGCCCAGCGCAAGGCCCAGCACAAAGCCCAGCATAAGGCCCAGCACAGTTTAGTCACACAGCCTAAGGCCCAGTGCAAGGCCCAGCACAGTTTAGTCACACAGCCGAAGGCCCAGCGCAAGGCCCAGCACAAAGCCCAGCATAAGGCCCAGCACAGTTTAGTCACACAGTCGAAGGCCCAGCGCAAGGCCCAGCACAAGGCCCAGCACAAGGCCCAGCACAGTTTAGTCACACAGCCTAAGGCCCAGTGCACGGCCCAGCGCAAGGCCCAGCGCAGTTTAGTCACACAGTCTAAGGCCCAGCGCAAGGCCCAGCCATGTGAGACGGCAAGTGAAAGAGTAGCAGGTTCCCCCATAATGGACAGTGGTAAACCAAATGCATGTTTAAACCACAGTCATTTACACTGAGATCAGCTGGCTGTTTGCAGGTTATACCTAGATCATAAAACATCACGCCCTGAAGTCCGTGCTTTAGGATTTCTGCTTAGTGAAATAATGATCATATTCATGAGCAGAGTCTAGTGGGAGACGATGTCCAACCTGTCACTTCAGGCCGGTGGATGGGCAGATGGACCATGGCTCAGATGTGCCTTTCAGCACTGAACTACCTTTTGTTTTATAACAATGAGCAAAGCGATGCAGTGCACAGGCCTTGAACCTGGTGAGACGCAGGAGGAGCCCGGCCGGGAGTCACCCCACAGAGCCCAGTCCCTCCATGCACTAGAGTCTCCCAACCCCTGCAGAGTAGTTATTAAGATGGCTGATCCGTGGGCGGTTGCTGCTGGGACGCAAGTCGGGGCCTGATCAACCCCGCCTGGGTCGCCTGGGCGAGGGTGTCTGATGTTGTGAGACCCGAAACACCCGATGACCCCAGGTCACATCACTGAGGATGCGTCCCAGCTCATCTAGAAGATGTATATTTTTCACATTGAGCAAAGCTAAAGAGAGAGGTGTGAATCTAGGAGTAGGTTGGTTGTCGGAAGATGTGGCAGGGTGAATAGACCATAAGTGCAGGAGTAGGCCATTCGACCCTTCAGGCCAGCACTGCGTGTTGGGTGGTGTGACAGATTAATGTCAAGGGGATAAGATGCAGGTTGGGCGAGCGTAGGTGAGTAACGGCACAAGTGTGAGAGAAGAGCTCCACAATGCTGTGGGGGTGGCACTGAGTATTTGTGCAAGACTGTAGAACAAGGGTACAGATGTTTTGCTGGGATTCTAAAGGGCTTTGATGAGACCACACCCAGAGCAGATCTTTTCCCCACACCTAAAATAGGATTATGTGCAGTAGGGAACTGCAGATGCTGGTTTATACGAAAGACTGCACCAAATTCTATTTTAGATGGACACAAAATGCTGGAGTAACTCATCAGGACAGGAAGCTGGGGAGTCTCTAACATATTTAGTTTAGTTTGGTCTAGTTTAGAGATACAGCGCAGAAACAGGCCCTTTCGGCCCACCAAGTCCGCGCCGACCAGCGATCCCCGCACATTAACACTATCCTAATCTCACAGGGGACATTTGTTTTACATTTACAAAGCCACTTAACCTACAAACCTGCACATCTTTGGAGTGTGGGAGGAAACCGAAGATCTCGGAGAAAACCCACGCAGGTCACGGGGAGAACGTACAAACTCCATACAGACAGCACCCATAGTCGGTATCGAACCCGGGTCTCCGGCGCTGCATTCACTGTAAGGCAGCAACTCTACCACTGCGCCACCGTGACCGCATAGTGACTGGAAGCATCCCCCCTCAGGGAGGGGGTTCTGTGAAGATGTATATTGAGGAAGATTTTGTGATGCGCTGCCTGACACATACTGGTTTTGTCAGGGTGATCCTGACAGCTTTCCTCCTCCCTGTGGGTCAGGAGCACGAGCAAGTCTTGCGTTCAGGGTTCAGGTATTTTGGAACAGGTAAGGTGTGTTTAACTGAAGGTTTGTGAATCTTTGGAATTCTATAATCAGGGGCCGTGGATGCTCAGTCACTGAGTGTTTGAGGGCAAGGCAGGAACGTGGTCAAGGCACAAGATCAGCAATGGCTAATGAAATGGTCATGCAGATGTACGCAGTTAGATGTTGGAGGGTGTAGGGCACCAGAGGAAGGAGGTACTGAACCAATGGTGATGTGAGGCCTCTGACTGAAGTGTTCACTTGCCTTGGATCCTGATGGCAGACGGCACCTGATGATCGTGTCTGATTGATGGATCCCATGTTTGGAGCCTGGTTGTTTGGCCACTTTATAAATGTAGCGAGTGTTTCCTGTGTTCAAACAGCAAGAACAGTTTACGTTTGGGCAACGGTACAGTGGTAATCTCTCCACTAGCAGGGCAGAGCTACAGACCTGCTCATCCTTCAGCATTTGTACAGGCCCCTAGTGAGACCACACCTGGAGTATTGTGTGCAGTTTTGGTCTCCAAATTTGAGGAAGGACATTCTTGCTATTGAGGGAGTGCAGCATAGGTTTACAAAGTTAATTCCCAGGATGGCAGGACTGTTATATGCTGAGGGAATGGAGCGGCTTGTATACTCTGGAATTTAGAAGGATGAGAGGCTATAAGATTATTAAGGGTTTGGACACGCTAGAGGCAGGAAACATGTTCCCAATGTTGGGGGAGTCCGGAACCAGGGGTCATAGTTTAAGAATAATGGGTACGCCATTTAGAACTGAGATGAGGAAACATGGTGGAGGCCGGTTCTCTGGATGCTTTCAAGAGAGAGCTGGATAGGGCTCTTAAAGATAGCGGAGTCAGGGGATATGGGGAGAAGGCAGGAACGGGGTACTGATTGTGGATGATTAGCCATGATCACATTGAATGGCGGTGCTGGCTGGAAGAGTCGAACGGCCAATTCCTGCACCTGTTGTCTATTGTCTAATATCAGAGTTTGATCAGGGGGACTAGAGCGATCAGTGACATTAGGATGCTGAGAAGAAAGAGAAGACAGCTGTACACAGCATGTTAACAATGTACTGCACCATAGAAATACCACAGATCAATCAGATGTTGCAGTAATATCAGCTGCTAAACCCTTTCCCAACTTCCCACATCTAAACCTACCAGCTTTATCCTCAGCTCCCTGACGCCCTTGTCTATGCTCCCGTTTAATGCTAGTATCCTCCTTGCCTGAGCACCATCCCTGGCAGTGAGACCCATGCTGTCCCACGTGGTATCTTCTGGTTGCTGATGCCTCTCATTACATTA
The DNA here is from genome assembly GCA_963514005.1 of Raja brachyura. Next base: position 6,762,700 of record OY740803.1, on the reverse strand, counting down.
ACGTCATATTGTGTGCTGTATTCCCCTATGCGTACTGGCCAATATAGTCGTATTGTTTGTCACAAATGGATAGACTTTCTCTGTATCCACTCGATCAAAGTTATTTTGTGACCCTTTGTCAGTTCTTCCATCCGCCACATTTACCCCAGACCCTGAGATTGGCCGCCACAATCCTTACACATCTCCTCTGACACTTCCTTATCCCTTCCTAATGATGAGAAATGGAATCAGGTGCAATGCTGGAAGTGTCATCTACGCAATGATCCACGGAAAGGCAGCAAATTGTCTGGGTAGTGCGAAGTTCAACCCCTCAGGGTTCGCTGAGAAACGTCAGAATGATCAGGGGGACATTTGCAAGGGGTATGAGGTGTTACATACCGAGCAATCCTGCTTCAGCATCTGTACACATCCTGAGTTGTCATTCTGGACGCAGCAGCCCGACTCCCTCTCTCCATCTCTCATCTCCACAACCAGTTTGGAGATTGACAGGTCCCTCCGTAAACAAGGGGAAAACTTTGCCCCAAGGTGAACAAGAGCTCCCTGCAAATAGTAAGAGCGTTAAGCTGTTGCTGTGCGTGGTGTCAGATCAGCAGCTGCCAGACCTCTGAGCACACACTCACCGAGCTAGGTCCAATCCAGAAATTCTCCTGTTGTACATGTTCCACACTCTCATACGTCCCTTTCTTCCTCAAAACCTGAAAAACATCATTAGTTAACTTTCCCGCCATTCTTTTAACCCATCCACATTTGATTCCAGCATGCTGATATCCACTTGACACAGAGCACGATTTTAGACGGATCTTGCACCAGTTGGTTTATCATCACCTAATGGTTATAGTTTGATAAACCTATCAGCTCTCCCCTCAACCTCTGACACTACAAAGGATGTTTAGATGTATTTGTGCAACTATACTGGGCCTCACATAGACAATAGGTGCAGGAGTAGGCCATTCGGCCCTTTGACGCAGTACCGCCATTCAATGTGATCATGGTTGATCATCCACAATCAGTACCTCGTTCCTGCTTCACCCCATATCCCTTGAATTCCACAACTTCACAACTCTCCGGGTGAAAACGTTTTTCCTCATCTCAGTTCTAAATGGCCTACATCTAGCGTGTCCAATCCAATAATAATTTTATATGTTTCTATAAGTTCCCCTCTCATGCTTCTAAATTCCAGTGAAGACAAGCCCAGTTGCTCTATTCTTTCATCATAACACAGTCCCGCCATCCTGGGAATTAACCTGGTGAACCTACGCTGCACTCCCTCAATAGCAAGAATTAGGAGACCAAATTAGGAGACTCAAACTGCACACAACACTGCCGATGTGGTCTCACCAGGGCCCTGTACAACTGCCTTGGTGAGGTCTGGAGCATTGTGATAGCGTTTGTTTCCTGACGTATGCTTAAATATATTTACAACAGAAGAGTGAAGCTTTGCCAGACTGCTTCCTGGGGGCAGCTCTGTCACATATGGGGAATTTCAACACCTGGGGTATTCCCTAGAATTTAGGAGAATGAGGGAAGACATTGCTGAAACAGAAATTAGTGTTTGGTATCTTTTCTATGCCACAGAATTCCAAAGCAGAATGAAGGACAACCTTTGTGGCAACATAAATGGACCATTCAAATCAGAAGTGGATAGATTCCTAGATATCAGGAAGTCGGGGGCAAGCAGACACAGGTCATAGCAGGAGAATAACAGACTCCTGGGCCATTGTTACATTGAGGCTGGTCCCCTGAGGTGTCAAGGGGCAGATTGTGAACATTGGTCTCGTTAAGTATTATTCATCCTCACAACAAGCATACCCGCAGCCAGTAGGGCGTCACCATCAAGTCTGGGATAGCTGAAGCCATCACTGCCAAACATCTAGAATAAGTTGGAGAAACATTAGGGCACAACGACAAGCCAAGTGGATGCGACTGATGAAGAGCAGCGGGGAGTGTGGACACTGGTCAGTCCCAGTCGGGAGAGGGTCCACGGGTCAACTGCAGCTGCAAGTGACTGAGAACACGCTTACCAGCTGTGTATTTACACGCTGAGCAAATCCCACTGGAGCGATCCCGTAAATCCCTATCGCCAGCAGCGTGACCACAATGTGAACAAAGGTGATCCAAAACGTGAAGTACGGCCTGAAAATAAACCACTGGTAAATGATGCAGGCGCAGGGCGGGAGGTGGGGGTTGAGGTAGAGGGACAGTGAGGGGGAGAGGGGGAGGAGGAGGGGGAAAGGGAGATGGGGAGGGATGTCACACAGAAGGGAAACAAGAGGTCAAGTCAGAGCGTATTGTGGGCGAGGGTTCAGGGGGGTTCGGGGAGGTGTGGGAGTGGGGTGGGGTTGGGAAGGGGCAGGTGCGGTGACCTGTGTGTAGGTAGGTGCCTCAGCTTGTCACGGGTGCGGACACTCAGAGACCGCCGGTATCGACGGTTGAGCCAGCGGCCCACCACCCCCAGCCCCAGGTATCGGCCGCGCTGGTCAAACGGGAAGTGTCCGGCCTGTGACACCATACGCGTTCCCCTCCGACCGATCCTCTGGCCACAGGCGACACCCGGACTCACGCGGTCTCTGCAAACAAATCAACAGCTCTTCAGCTGAAGCCTCTGAACAGGTGAACCCTAACACACACACTGAGTGTGACAACACACACACACTGAGTGTGACAACACACACACACTGAGTGTGACAACACCCACACACTGAGTGTGACAACACACACACACTGAGTGTGACAACACCCACACACTGAGTGTGACAACACCCACACACTGAGTGTGACAACACCCACACACTGAGTGTGACAACACACACACACACTGAGTGTGACAACACCCACACACTGAGTGTGACAACACCCACACACTGAGTGTGACAACACACACACACACACTGAGTGTGACAACACACACACACACTGAGTGTGACAACACACACACACTGAGTGTGACAACACACACACACACACACTGAGTGTGACAACACACACACACTGAGTGTGACAACACACACACACACTGAGTGTGACAACACCCACACACTGAGTGTGACACACCCACACACTGAGTGTGACAACACACACACACACACTGAGTGTGACAACACACACACACACTGAGTGTGACAACACACACACACTGAGTGTGACAACACACACACACACACACTGAGTGTGACAACACACACACACACTGAGTGTGACAACACACACACACACTGAGTGTGACAACACACACACGCACACTGAGTGTGACAACACCCACACACTGAGTGTGACAACACACACACACTGAATGTGACCACACACACACACACACTGAATGTGACCACACACACAATGAGTGTGACCACACACACACGGAGTGTGACCACACACACACTGAGTGTGAGCACACACAGAGTGTGACAACACACCCACACACTGAGTGTGACCACACACACACTGAGTGTGACAACACACACTGAGTGTGACAACATACACACACTGAGTGTGACAACACCCACACACACTGAGTGTGACAACTCACACACTGAGTGTGACCACACACACACACTGAGTGTGACAACACCCACACACTGAGTGTGACCACACACACACTGAGTGTGACCACACACACCGAGTGTGACAACACACACGCACTGAGTGTAACAACACACACACACACTGAGTGTGACAACACACACACACTGAGTGTGACAACACACACACACACTGAGTGTGACCACACATACACACACCGAGTGTGACAACACACACACACTGAGTGTGACAATGCACACACACTGTGTGTGACAACACACACACACTGAGTGTGACAACACACACACACACTGAGTGTGACAACACACACACACACACTGAGTGTGACAACAGGGATTTCTCAGGAATGTATCCTGCAGTAAACAAGCTTTTACATGTTGAATGGGACTGCGTCCGTCTGCGAGTCTCTGTCACGGTGAGCTGAAGGTGGCGGTGACTCAAACACGTCGTCATCTGGAGACTCCATCTGTCAGAGAATCACAGGAGCTGTCAGTTATTGCAGGGGCTCCCAATGGGATCATCACAAACATGAGAGAAACTCACTTGCCTTATTGAAAAAGGAGTAGTCCACAGTGTCAGCACCGCCAAATGCATCTTCCTCCAACGCACTGGGATGTGCAAAACTTCTCTTGACGCTTCTGCTTCCATAACTTTCTAGAACAGGTTTGCCCTGCGATGGAAGTCAGCCACAGGTTAGGAGAACAGTGAGGTCACGCAGTCTGCTCTCAGCTCAACAGTGTCAGACTGGCCAGAATGCCAGGGGACCTCTGGTGGACAGCTGGACATTGCTGGACCTCAACCACGGCTCTGGGAAGATTCCGAGAGCCTACACTACTCACCATGTCCCAGTGGGCCTACACTACTAACCATGTCCCAGTGGGCCTACACTACTCACCATGTCCCAGTGGGCCTACACTACTCACCATGTCCCAGTGGGCCTACACTACTCACCATGTCCCAGTGGGCCTACACTACTCACCATGTCCCAGTGGGCCTACACTACTCACCCTGTCCCAGTGGGCCTACACTACTCACCATGTCCCAGTGGGCCTACACTACTCACCCTGTCCCAGTGGGCCTACACTACTCACCCTGTCCCAGTGGGCCTGCACTACTCACCATGTCCCAGTGGGCCTACACTACTCACCCTGTCCCAGTGGGCCTACACTACTCACCCTGTCCCAGTGGGCCTGCACTACTCACCATGTCCCAGTGGGCCTACACTACTAACCATGTCCCAGTGGGCCTACACTACTCACCATGTCCCAGTGGGCCTACACTACTCACCCTGTCCCAGTGGGCCTACACTACTCACCCTGTCCCAGTGGGCCTACACTACTCACCCTGTCCCAGTGGGCCTGCACTACTCACCATGTCCCAGTGGGCCTACACTACTCACCCTGTCCCAGTGGGCCTGCACTACTCACCATGTCCCAGTGGGCCTACACTACTAACCATGTCCCAGTGGGCCTACACTACTCACCATGTCCCAGTGGGCCGACACTACTCACCCTGTCCCAGTGGGCCTACACAACTCACCCAGTGGGCCTGCACTACTCACCCTGTCCCAGTGGGCCTGCACTACTCACCATGTCCATGCACCGAGATCCTCCATGGAAGATGCTGTCCAGGAGAAGATCATTGAAAACAAAGCAGTGGGAGAAGGAAGCCTGTACCCGGACAGCCCGAGTGAGGAGACACGGCACTAGATGCATGATCTGTCATGCCACAAAAAACTAGAGGGCTGGAAGAACTCAGCAGCTTCTGAGGAAGGAAAGAGATGGTCACCGTTTTGGCGGGCGGCCCCTCACCAGTCGGCCATCCCTTCATCTCCACAGGTACTGCTCGCACCGACGAGCGCCTCCTGCTGTTTGCTTTATGTTCCATGGATGTGCTCCCCCAGGTCGGCAGTCAGGGTGGAAGCTGCTTCAACCCTTGCCCCTTCACCCCAGCCTGACCCCTACCCTGACACCCACTGGGACCTCCATCAAGTCCAGGTAAAGGTGTACCCACACACAACCCAGGGTTCCATCTCGGTCAGGGTGCGGGTGCAATTATCCATGATGGGGGGATGGGATCTTGGAGCAACTGAAGCCAGTGGGAGTGGTCCCTGCACGAGTCACAGAGGGTGGGGAGCTCTTGGCAGCTGCAGTGGGCAGGAAGGTTCCTGCACGCGGAAGTCTGGCTCTGATGGCTACTTCGGAAGATGACCAGCCTCACACAATGTATCACTAGCCCCTACCCCACGAGCCCCTACCCCTCTGCCCCTACCCCATTAGCCCCTACCCCACGAGCCCCTACCCCTCTGCCCCTACCCCACTAGCCCCTACCCCACGAGCCCCTACCCCACTGCCCCTACCCCACTGCCCCTACCCCACGGCCCCTACCCCACGGCCCCTACCCCACTGCCCCTACCCCACTAGCCCATACCCCACTAGCCCCTACCCCACTAGCCCCTACCCCATTAGCCCCTACCCCTCTGCCCCTACCCCACTAGCCCCTACCCCACTAGCCCATACCCCACTAGCCCCTACCCCACTAGCCCCTACCCCACTGCCCCTACCCCATTGGCCCCTACCCCTCTTCCCCTACCCCACTAGCCCTACCCCACTGCCCCTACCCCACTCCCCCTACCCCACTGCCCCTACCCCACTGCCCCTACCCCACTAGCCCCTACCCCACTGCCCTACCCCACTGCCCCTACCCCACTGCCCCTACCCCACTGCTCCTACCCCACTGCCCCTACCCCACTGCCCCTACCCCACTGCCCCTACCCCACTTCCCCTACCCCACTAGCCCCTACCCCACTGCCCCTACCCCACTGCCCCTATCCCACTGCCCCTACCCCACGAGCCCCTACCCCACTGCCCCTACCCCACTGCCCCTACCCCACAGCCCCTACCCCACTGCCCCTACCCCACTAGCCCATACCCCACTAGCCCCTACCCCACTAGCCCCTACCCCACTGCCCCTACCCCATTAGCCCCTACCCCTCTGCCCCTACCCCACTAGCCCCTACCCCACTAGCCCATACCCCACTAGCCCCTACCCCACTAGCCCCTACCCCACTAGCCCCTACCCCACTGCCCCTACCCCACTAGCCCCAACCCCACTAGCCCCAACCCCACTGCCCCTACCCCACGGCCCCTACCCCTTTTCCCCTACCTCACTAGCCCTACCCCACTAGCCCCTACCCCACTGCCCCTAACCCACTGCCCCTACCCCACTGCCCCTATGCTCTGATGGCTACTTCGGAAGATGACCAGCCTCACACAATGTATCACTAGCCCCTACCCCACGAGCCCCTACCCCTCTGCCCCTACCCCATTAGCCCCTACCCCACGAGCCCCTACCCCTCTGCCCCTACCCCACGAGCCCCTACCCCACGAGCCCCTACCCCACTGCCCCTACCCCACTGCCCCTACCCCACTGCTCCTACCCCACTGCCCCTACCCCACTGCCCCTACCCCACTGCCCCTACCCCACTTCCCCTACCCCACTAGCCCCTACCCCACTGCCCCTACCCCACTGCCCCTATCCCACTGCCCCTACCCCACGAGCCCCTACCCCACTGCCCCTACCCCACTGCCCCTACCCCACAGCCCCTACCCCACTGCCCCTACCCCACTAGCCCATACCCCACTAGCCCCTACCCCACTAGTCCCTACCCCACTGCCCCTACCCCACTAGCCCCTACCCCACTAGCCCCTACCCCATTAGCCCCTACCCCTCTGCCCCTACCCCACTAGCCCCTACCCCACTAGCCCATACCCCACTAGCCCCTACCCCACTAGCCCCTACCCCACTAGCCCCTACCCCACTAGCCCCTACCCCACTGCCCCTACCCCACTAGCCCCAACCCCACTAGCCCCAACCCCACTGCCCCTACCCCACGGCCCCTACCCCTCTTCCCCTACCTCACTAGCCCTACCCCACTAGCCCCTACCCCACTGCCCCTAACCCACTGCCCCTACCCCACTGCCCCTATGCTCTGATGGCTACTTCGGAAGATGACCAGCCTCACACAATGTATCACTAGCCCCTACCCCACGAGCCCCTACCCCTCTGCCCCTACCCCATTAGCCCCTACCCCACGAGCCCCTACCCCTCTGCCCCTACCCCACGAGCCCCTACCCCACGAGCCCCTACCCCACTGCCCCTACCCCACTGCCCCTACCCCACTGCTCCTACCCCACTGCCCCTACCCCACTGCCCCTACCCCACTGCCCCTACCCCACTTCCCCTACCCCACTAGCCCCTACCCCACTGCCCCTACCCCACTGCCCCTATCCCACTGCCCCTACCCCACGAGCCCCTACCCCACTGCCCCTACCCCACTGCCCCTACCCCACAGCCCCTACCCCACTGCCCCTACCCCACTAGCCCATACCCCACTAGCCCCTACCCCACTAGTCCCTACCCCACTGCCCCTACCCCACTAGCCCCTACCCCACTAGCCCCTACCCCATTAGCCCCTACCCCTCTGCCCCTACCCCACTAGCCCCTACCCCACTAGCCCATACCCCACTAGCCCCTACCCCACTAGCCCCTACCCCACTAGCCCCTACCCCACTAGCCCCTACCCCACTGCCCCTACCCCACTAGCCCCAACCCCACTAGCCCCAACCCCACTGCCCCTACCCCACGGCCCCTACCCCTCTTCCCCTACCTCACTAGCCCTACCCCACTAGCCCCTACCCCACTGCCCCTAACCCACTGCCCCTACCCCACTGCCCCTATGCTCTGATGGCTACTTCGGAAGATGACCAGCCTCACACAATGTATCACTAGCCCCTACCCCACGAGCCCCTACCCCTCTGCCCCTACTCCATTAGCCCCTACCCCTCTTCCCCTACCCCACTAGCCCTACCCCACTGCCCCTACCCCACTCCCCCTACCCCACTGCCCCTACCCCACTGCCCCTACCCCACTAGCCCCTACCCCACTGCCCTACCCCACTGCCCCTACCCCACTGCCCCTACCCCACTGCCCCTACCCCACTGCCCCTACCCCACTGCCCCTACCCCACTTCCCCTACCCCACTAGCCCCTACCCCACTGCCCCTACCCCACTGCCCCTATCCCACTGCCCCTACCCCACGAGCCCCTACCCCACTGCCCCTACCCCACTGCCCCTACCCCACGGCCCCTACCCCACTGCCCCTACCCCACTAGCCCATACCCCACTAGCCCCTACCCCACTAGCCCCTACCCCACTGCCCCTACCCCACTAGCCCCTACCCCACTAGCCCCTACCCCATTAGCCCCTACCCCGCTGCCCCTACCCCACTAGCCCCTACCCCACTAGCCCATACCCCACTAGCCCCTACCCCACTAGCCCCTACCCCACTGCCCCTACCCCACTAGCCCCAACCCCACTAGCCCCAACCCCACTGCCCCTACCCCACGGCCCCTACCCCTCTTCCCCTACCTCACTAGCCCTACCCCACTAGCCCCTGCCCCACTGCCCCTACCCCACTGCCCCTACCCCACTGCCCCTACCACACTAGCCCCTACCCCACTAGCCCCTACCCCACTGCCCCTGCCCCACTGCCCCACTGCCCCTACCCCACTGCCCCACCCCACTAGCCCCTACCCCACTGCCCCTACCCCACTGCCCCTACCCCACAAGCCCCTACCCCACTGCCACTGCCCCACTGCCACTGCCCCACTAGTCCCTGCCCCACTGCCCCTACCCCACTAGCCTCTACCCCACTAGCCCCTACCCCACTGCCCATACCCCACTGCCCCTACCCCACTAGCCCCTCCCCCACTAGCCCCTCCCCCACTAGCCCCTACCCCACTGTCCCTACCCCACTGTCCCTACCCCACTGCCCCTACCCCACTGCCCCTACCCCACTAGCCCCTCCCCCACTAGCCCCTACCCCACTGTCCCTACCCCACTGCCCCTACCCCACTGCCCCTACCCCACTGCCCCTACCCCACTGCCCCTACCCCACTGTCCCTCCCCCACGAGCCCCTACCCCACTGTCCCTCCCCCACGAGCCCCTACCCCACTGCCCCTACCCCACTGCCCCTACCCCACTGTCCCTCCCCCACGAGCCCCTACCCCACTGCCCCTACCCCACTGCCCCTACCCCACTGCCCCTACCCCACATGCCCCTACCCCACTGCCCCTACCCCACTGCCCCAACCCCACTGCCCCTACCCCACATGCCCCTACCCCACTGCCCCTACTCCACTGCCCCTACCCCACTAGCCCAACCCCACTAGCTCCTACCCCAACTGCCCCTACCTCACATGCCCCTACCCCACTGCCCCTACCCCACTAGCCCCTATCCCACTGTCCCTACCCCACTGCTCCAACCCCACTAGCCCCTATCCCACTGCCCCTACCCCACTGCCCCTACCCCACTAGCCCCTCCCCCACTAGCCCCTCCCCCACTAGCCCCTACCCCACTGTCCCTACCCCACTGTCCCTACCCCACTGCCCCTACCCCACTGCCCCTACCCCACTAGCCCCTCCCCCACTAGCCCCTACCCCACTGTCCCTACCCCACTGCCCCTACCCCACTGCCCCTACCCCACTGCCCCTACCCCACTGTCCCTCCCCTACCCCACTGTCCCTCCCCCACGAGCCCCTACCCCACTGCCCCTACCCCACTGCCCCTACACCACTGTCCCTCCCCCACGAGCCCCTACCCCACTGCCCCTACCCCACTGCCCCTACCCCACTGCCCCTACCCCACATGCCCCTACCCCACTGCCCCTACCCCACTGCCCCTACCCCACTGCCCCTACCCCACATGCCCCTACCCCACTGCCCCTACTCCACTGCCCCTACCCCACTAGCCCAACCCCACTAGCTCCTACCCCAACTGCCCCTACCTCACATGCCCCTACCCCACTGCCCCTACCCCACTAGCCCCTATCCCACTGCCCCTACCCCACTGCCCCTACCCCACTAGCCCCTACCCCACTGCCCCTACCCCACTGCCCCTACCCCACTGCCCCTACCCCACAAGCCCCTACCCCACTGCCCCAACCCCACTAGCCCCTACCCCACTAGCCCCAACCCCACTGCCCCTACCCCACTGTCCCTACCCCACTAGCCCCAACCCCACTGCCCCTACCCCACTGTCCCTACCCCACTGCCCCTACCCCACTGCCCCTACCCCACTGCCCCAACCCCACTAGCCCCTACCCCACAAGCCCCTACCCCACTGTCACTACCCCACTGCCCCTACCCCACTGCCCCTACCCCTCTTCCCCTGCCCCACTGCCCCTGCCCCACTGCCCCTACCCCACTGCCCCTACCCCACTGCCCCAACCCCACTAGCCCCTACCCCACTAGCCCCAACCCCACTGCCCCTACCCCACTGCCCCTACCCCACTGCCCCAACCCCACTAGCCCCTACCCCACTAGCCCCAACCCCACTGCCCCTACCCCACTGTCACTACCCCACTGCCCCTACCCCACTGCCCCTACCCCACTGTCCCTACCCCACTGCCCCTACCCCACTGCCCCTACCCCTCTTCCCCTACCGCTCTTCCCCTACCCCACTGCCCCTACCCCTCTTCCCCTACCGCACTACCCCTACCCCACTGCCCCTACCCCTCTTCCCCTACCCCACTGCCCCTACCCCACAAGCCCCTACCCCACTGCCCCAACCCCACTAGCCCCTACCCCACTAGCCCCAACCCCACTGCCCCCACCCCACTGTCCCTACCCCACTGCCCCTACCCCACTGCCCCTACCCCACTGCCCCAACCCCACTAGCCCCTACCCCACTAGCCCCAACCCCACTGCCCCTACCCCACTGTCCCTACCCCACTGCCCCTACCCCACTGCCCCTACCCCTCTTCCCCTGCCCCACTGCCCCTGCCCCACTGCCCCTACCCCACTGCCCCTACCGCTCTTCCCCTACCCCACTGTCCCTACCCCACTGCCCCTACCCCACTGCCCCTACCCCTCTTCCCCTACCCCACTGCTCCTACCCCTCTTCCCCTACCCCACTGCCCCTACCCCACTGCCCTGACCCCACTGCCCCTACCCCTCTTCCCCTACTGCACTGCCCCTACCCCACTGCCCCTACCCCTCTTTCCCTACCCCACTGCCCCTACCCCTCTTCCCCTACCCCACTACCCCTACCCCACGGCCCCTACCCCACTAGCCCCTACCCCACTGCCACAACCCCACTAGCCCCTACCCCACTAACCCCTACCCCACTGTCACTACCCCACTGCCCCTACCCCACTGCCCCTACCCCTCTTCCCCTGCCCCACTGCCCCTGCCCCACTGCCCCTGCCCCACTGCCCCTACCCCACTGCCCCTACCCCACTAGCCCCTCCCCCACTAGCCCCTCCCCCACTAGCCCCTACCCCACTGTCCCTACCCCACTGTCCCTACCCCACTGCCCCTACCCCACTGCCCCTACCCCACTAGCCCCCTCCCCACTAGCCCCTACCCCACTGTCCCTACCCCACTGCCCCTAACCCACTGCCCCTACCCCACTGCCCCTACCCCACTGCCCCTACCCCACTGTCCCTCCCCCACGAGCCCCTACCCCACTGTCCCTCCCCCACGAGCCCCTACCCCACTGCCCCTACCCCACTGCCCCTACCCCACTGTCCCTCCCCCACGAGCCCCTACCCCACTGCCCCTACCCCACTGCCCCTACCCCACTGCCCCTACCCCACATGCCCCTACCCCACTGCCCCTACCCCACTGCCCCTAACCCACTGCCCCTACCCCACATGCCCCTACCCCACATGCCACTACCCCACTGCCCCTACCCCACTAGCCCCAACCCCACTAGCTCCTACCCCAACTGCCCCTACCCCACTGCCCCTACCTCACAAGCCCCTACCCCACTGCCCCTACCCCACTAGCCCCTATCCCACTGTCCCTACCCCACTGCTCCAACCCCACTAGCCCCTATCCCACTGCCCCTACCCCACTGCCCCTACCTCACTAGCCCCTACCCCACTGCCCCTACCCCACTGCCCCTACCCCACAAGCCCCTACCCCACTGCCCCAACCCCACTAGCCCCTACCCCACTAGCCCCAACCCCACTGCCCCTACCCCACTGTCCCTACCCCACTGCCCCTACCCCACTGCCCCTACCCCACTGCCCCAACCCCACTAGCCCCTACCCCACTAGCCCCTACCCCACTGTCACTACCCCACTGCCCCTACCCCACTGCCCCTACCCCACTGCCCCTACCCCTCTTCCCCTGCCCCACTGCCCCTGCCCCACTGCCCCTACCCCACTGCCCCTACCCCTCTTCCCCTACCCCACTGTCCCTACCCCACTGCCCCTACCCCACTGCCCCTACCCCACTGCCCCTACCCCTCTTCCCCTACCCCTCTTCCCCTACCCCACTGCCCCTACCCCACTGTCCCTACCCCACTGCCCCTACCCCACTGCCCCTACCCCACTGCCCCAACCCCACTAGCCCCTACCCCACTAGCCCCTACCCCATTGCCCCTACCCCACTGCCCCTACCCCACTGCCCCAACCCCACTAGCCCCTACCCCACTAGCCCCAACCCCACTGCCCCTACCCCACTGTCACTACCCCACTGCCCCTACCCCACTGCCCCTACCCCACTGTCCCTACCCCACTGCCCCTACCCCACTGCCCCTACCCCACTGCCCCTACCCCTCTTCCCCTACCGCACTGCCCCTACCCCACTGCCCCTACCCCTCTTCCCCTACCCCACTGCCCCTACCCCACAAGCCCCTAGCCCACTGCCCCAACCCCACTAACCCCTACCCCACTCGCCCCAACCCCACTGCCCCTACCCCACTGTCCATACCCCACTGCCCCTACCCCACTGCCCCTACCCCACTGCCCCAACCCCACTAGCCCCTACCCCACTAGCCCCAACCCCACTGCCCCTACCCCACTGTCCCTACCCCACTGCCCCTACCCCACTGCCCCTACCCCTCTTCCCCTGCCCCACTGCCCCTGCCCCACTGCCCCTGCCCCACTGCCCCTACCCCACTGCCCCTACCCCTCTTCCCCTACCCCACTGTCCCTACCCCACTGCCCCTACCCCACTGCCCCTACCCCTCTTCCCCTACCCCACTGCCCCTACCCCTCTTCCCCTACCCCACAGCCCCTACCCCACTGCCCCTACCCCTCTTCCCCTACTGCACTGCCCTACCCCACTGCCCCTACCCCTCTTTCCCTACCCCACTGCCCCTACCCCTCTTCCCCTACCCCACTACCCCTACCCCACGACCCCTACCCCACTAGCCCCTACCCCACTAACCCTACCCCACGAGCCCCTACCACTCTTCCCCTCCCCCACTAGCCCCTACCCCACTGTCCCTACCCCACTAGCCCCTACCCCACTTGCCCCTACCCCACTAGCCCCTACCCCACTGCCCCTACCCCACTGTCCCTACCCCACTAGCCCCAACCCCACTGCCCCAACCCCACTGCCCCTACCCCACTGTCCCTACCCCACTGCCCCTACCCCACTGCCCCTATCCCACTGCCCCAACCCCACTAGCCCCTACCCCACTAGCCCCAACCCCACTGCCCCTACCCCACTGTCCCTACCCCACTGCCCCTACCCCACTGCCCCTGCCCCTGCCCCACTGCCCCTACCCCTCTTCCCCTACCCCACTGTCCCTACCCCACTGCCCCTACCCCACTGCCCCTACCCCTCTTCCCCTACCCCACTGCCCTACCCCTCTTCCCTACCCCACTGCCCCTACCCCACTGCCCCTACCCCACTGCCCCTACCCCTCTTCCCCTACCCCACTGCCCCTACCCCACTGCCCCTACCCCACTGCCCCTACCCTTCTTCCCCTACCCCACTGCCCCTACCCCACTGCCCCTACCCCTCTTCCCCTACCCCACTGCCCCTACCCCTCTTCCCCTACCCCACTGCCCCTACCCCTCTTCCCCTACCGCACTGCCCCTACCCCACTGCCCCTACCCCACTAGCCCCTCCCGCACTGTCCCTACCCCATTGCCCCTACCCCACTGCCCCTACCCCACTGCCCCAACCCCACTAGCCCCTACCCCACTAGCCCCAACCCCACTGCCCCTACCCCACTGTCACTACCCCACTGCCCCTACCCCACTGCCCCTACCCCACTGTCCCTACCCCACTGCCCCTACCCTACTGCCCCTACCCCACTGCCCCTACCCCTCTTCCCCTACCGCACTGCCCCTACCCCACTGCCCCTACCCCTCTTCCCCTACCCCACTGCCCCTACCCCACAAGCCCCTAGCCCACTGCCCCAACCCCACTAGCCCCTACCCCACTCGCCCCAACCCCACTGCCCCTACCCCACTGTCCATACCCCACTGCCCCTACCCCACTGCCCCTACCCCACTGCCCCAACCCCACTAGCCCCTACCCCACTAGCCCCAACCCCACTGCCCCTACCCCACTGTCCCTACCCCACTGCCCCTACCCCACTGCCCCTACCCCTCTTCCCCTGCCCCACTGCCCCTGCCCCACTGCCCCTGCCCCACTGCCCCTACCCCACTGCCCCTACCCCTCTTCCCCTACCCCACTGTCCCTACCCCACTGCCCCTACCCCACTGCCCCTACCCCTCTTCCCCTACCCCACTGCCCCTACCCCTCTTCCCCTACCCCACAGCCCCTACCCCACTGCCCCTACCCCACTGCCCCTACCCCTCTTCCCCTACTGCACTGCCCTACCCCACTGCCCCTACCCCTCTTTCCCTACCCCACTGCCCCTACCCCTCTTCCCCTACCCCACTACCCCTACCCCACGGCCCCTACCCCACTAGCCCCTACCCCACTAACCCTACCCCACGAGCCCCTACCACTCTTCCCCTCCCCCACTAGCCCCTACCCCACTGTCCCTACCCCACTGCCCCAACCCCACTGCCCCTACCCCACTGCCCCTACCCCACAAGCCCCTCCCCCACTGTCCCTACCCCACTGTCCCTGCCCCACTAACCCCTACCCCACTGTCACTACCCCACTGCCCCTACCCCACTGCCCCTACCCCTCTTCCCCTGCCCCACTGCCCCTGCCCCACTGCCCCTGCCCCACTGCCCCTACCCCACTGCCCCTACCCCTCTTCCCCTACCCCACTGCCCCTGCCCCACTGCCCCTACCCCACTGTCCCTACCCCACTGCCCCTACCCCACTGCCCCTACCCCACTGCCCCAACCCCACTAGCCCCTACCCCACTAGCCCCAACCTCACTGCCCCTACCCCACTGTCCCTACCCCACTGCCCCTACCCCACTGCCCCTCCCCCACTAGCCCCTACCCCACTGTCCCTACCCCACTGCCCCAACCCCACTGCCCCTACCCCACTGCCCCTACCCCACTAGCCCCTCCCCCACTGTCCCTACCCCACTAACCCCTACCCCACTGCTCCTACCCCACTGCCCCTACCCCACTAGCCCCTCCCCCACTGTCCCTACCCCACTGTCCCTACCCCACTGCCCCTCCCCCACTAGCCTCTACCCCACTGCCCCTTCCCCACTGCCCCTACCCTACTAGCCCCTCCCCCACTAGCCCCTACCCCACTAGCCCCTACCCCACTGTCCCTACCCCACTGCCCCAACCCCACTGCCCCTACCCCACTGTCCCTACCCCACTAGCCCCTCCCCCACTGCCCCTACCCCACAAGCCCCTACCCCACTGCCCCTACCCCACTGCCCCTGCCCCACTGCCCCTACCCCACTAGTCCCTGCCCCACTGCCCCTACCCCACTAGCCTCTATCCCACTAGCCCCTACCCCACTGCCCCTACCCCACTAGCCCCTGCCCCACTGCCCCTACCCCACTGCCCCTACCCCACAAGCCCCTACCCCACTAGCCCCTACCCCACTAGCCCCTGCCCCACTGCCCCTACCCCACTGCCCCTATCCCACTGCCCCTACCCCACAAGCCCCTACCCCACTGTCCCTACCCCACTTGCCCCTACCCCACTAGCCCCTACCACACTAGCCCCTACCCCACTGCCCCTACCCCACTGCCCCTACCCCACTGCCCCTACCCCACTAGCCCCTACCCCACTAGCCCCTACCCCACTTGCCCCTACCCCACTAGCCCCTACCCCACTGCCCCTACCCCACTGTCCCTACCCCACTAGCCCCAACCCCACTGCCCCAACCCCACTGCCCCTACCCCACTGTCCCTACCCCACTGCCCCTACCCCACTGCCCCTATCCCACTGCCCCAACCCCACTAGCCCCTACCCCACTAGCCCCAACCCCACTGCCCCTACCCCACTGTCCCTACCCCACTGCCCCTACCCCACTGCCCCTGCCCCTGCCCCACTGCCCCTACCCCTCTTCCCCTACCCCACTGTCCCTACCCCACTGCCCCTACCCCACTGCCCCTACCCCTCTTCCCCTACCCCACTGCCCTACCCCTCTTCCCCTACCCCACTGCCCCTACCCCACTGCCCCTACCCCACTGCCCCTACCCCTCTTCCCCTACCCCACTGCCCCTACCCCACTGCCCCTACCCCACTGCCCCTACCCTTCTTCCCCTACCCCACTGCCCCTACCCCACTGCCCCTACCCCTCTTCCCCTACCCCACTGCCCCTACCCCTCTTCCCCTACCCCACTGCCCCTACCCCACTGCCCCTACCCCACTAGCCCCTCCCCCACTGTCCCTACCCCACTGCCCCTACCCCACTGCCCCTACCCCACTGCCCCTACCCCACTGTCCCTGCCCACTAGCCCCTACCCCACTGCCCCTACCCCACTGCCCCTACCGCTCTTCCCCTACCCCACTGCCCCTACCCCACTGCCCCTACCCCTCTTCCCCTACCCCACTGCCCCTACCCCTCTTCCCCTACCCCACTGCCCCTACCCCTCTTCCCCTACCCCACTGCCCCTACCCCTCTTCCCCTACCCCACTGCCCCTACCCCACTGCCCCTACCCCACTGCCCCTACCCCTCTTCCCCTACCCCACTGCCCCTACCCCACTGCCCCTACCCCACTGCCCCTACCCCTCTTCCCCTACCCCACTACCCCTACCCCACGGCCCCTACCCCACTAGCCCCTACCCCACTGCCCCAACCCCACTAGCCCCTACCCCACTAACCCCTACCCCACTGTCACTACCCCACTGCCCCTACCCCACTGCCCCTACCCCTCTTCCCCTGCCCCACTGCCCCTGCCCCACTGCCCCTGCCCCACTGCCCCTACCCCACTGCCCCTACCCCACTAGCCCCTCCCCCACTAGCCCCTCCCCCACTAGCCCCTACCCCACTGTCCCTACCCCACTGTCCCTACCCCACTGCCCCTACCCCACTGCCCCTACCCCACTGCCCCTACCCCACTGCCCCTACCCCACTAGCCCCTCCCCCACTAGCCCCTACCCCACTGTCCCTACCCCACTGCCCCTACCCCACTGCCCCTACCCCACTGCCCCTACCCCACTGCCCCTACCCCACTGTCCCTCCCCCACGAGCCCCTACCCCACTGTCCCTCCCCCACGAGCCCCTACCCCACTGCCCCTACCCCACTGCCCCTACCCCACTGTCCCTCCCCCACGAGCCCCTACCCCACTGCCCCTACCCCACTGCCCCTACCCCACTGCCCCTACCCCACTGCCCCTACCCCACATGCCCCCACCCCACTGCCCCTACCCCACTGCCCCTACCCCACTAGCCCCTATCCCACTGTCCCTACCCCACTGCTCCAACCCCACTAGCCCCTATCCCACTGCCCCTACCCCACTGCCCCTACCCCACTAGCCCCTACCCCACTGCCCCTACCCCACTGCCCCTACCCCACAAGCCCCTACCCCACTGCCCCAACCCCACTAGCCCCTACCCCACTAGCCCCAACCCCACTGCCCCTACCCCACTGTCCCTACCCCACTGCCCCTACCCCACTGCCCCTACCCCACTGCCCCAACCCCACTAGCCCCTACCCCACTAGCCCCTACCCCACTGTCACTACCCCACTGCCCCTACCCCACTGCCCCTACCCCTCTTCCCCTGCCCCACTGCCCCTGCCCCACTGCCCCTGCCCCACTGCCCCTACCCCACTGCCCCTACCCCTCTTCCCCTACCCCACTGTCCCTACCCCACTGCCCCTACCCCACTGCCCCTACCCCTCTTCCCCTACCCCACTGCCCCTACCCCTCTTCCCCTACCCCACTGCCCCTACCCCACTGTCCCTACCCCACTGCCCCTACCCCACTGCCCCTATCCCACTGCCCCAACCCCACTAGCCCCTACCCCACTAGCCCCAACCCCACTGCCCCTACCCCACTGTCCCTACCCCACTGCCCCTACCCCACTGCCCCTACCCTACTGCCCCAACCCCACTAGCCCCTACCCCACTAGCCCCAACCCCACTGCCCCTACCCCACTGTCACTACCCCACTGCCCCTACCCCACTGCCCCTACCCCACTGTCCCTGCCCCACTGCCCCTACCCCACTGCCCCTACCCCTCTTCCCCTACCCCTCTTCCCCTACCCCACTGCCCCTACCCCTCTTCCCCTACCGCACTGCCCCTACCCCACTGCCCCTACCCCTCTTCCCCTACCCCACAAGCCCCTACCCCACTGCCCCAACCCCACTAGCCCCAACCCCACTAGCCCCTACCCCACTGCCCCTACCCCACTGCCCCTACCCCTCTTCCCCTGCCCCACTGCCCCTGCCCCACTGCCCCTACCCCATTGCCCCTACCCCACTAGCCCCTCCCCCACTAGCCCCTACCCCACTGTCCCTACCCCACTGTCCCTACCCCACTGCCCCTACCCCACTGCCCCTACCCCACTGCCCCTACCCCACTGCCCCTCCCCCACTAGCCCCTCCCCCACTAGCCCCTACCCCACTGTCCCTACCCACTGCCCCTACCCCACTGCCCCTACCCCACTGCCCCTACCCCACTGCCCCTACCCCACTGCCCCTACCCCACTGTCCCTCCCCCACGAGCCCCTACCCCACGAGCCCCTACCCCACTGCCCCTACCCCACTGCCCCTACCCCACTGTCCCTCCCCCACGAGCCCCTACCCCACTGCCCCTACCCCACTGCCCCTACCCCACTGCCCCTACCCCACTGCCCCTACCCCACATGCCCCTACCCCACTGCCCCTACCCCACTGCCCCTACCCCACTAGCCCCTACCCCACTGTCCCTACCCCACTGCCCCTACCCCACTGCCCCTACCCCACTGCCCCAACCCCACTAGCCCCTACCCCACTAGCCCCTACCCCACTGTCACTACCCCACTGCCCCTACCCCACTGCCCCTACCCCTCTTCCCCTGCCCCACTGCCCCTGCCCCACTGCCCCTGCCCCACTGCCCCTACCCCTCTTCCCCTACCCCACTGTCCCTACCCCACTGCCCCTACCCCACTGCCCCTACCCCTCTTCCCCTACCCCACTGCCCCTACCCCTCTTCCCCTAACCCACTGCCCCTACCCCACTGTCCCTACCCCACTGCCCCTACCCCACTGCCCCTACCCCACTGCCCCTACCCCACTGCCCCTACCCCACTAGCCCCAACCCCACTGCCCCTACCCCACTGTCACTACCCCACTGCCCCTACCCCACTGCCCCTACCCCACTGTCCCTGCCCCACTGCCCCTACCCCACTGCCCCTACCCCTCTTCCCCTACCCCTCTTCCCCTACCCCACTGCCCCTACCCCTCTTCCCCTACCGCACTGCCCCTACCCCACTGCCCCTACCCCTCTTCCCCTACCCCACAAGCCCCTACCCCACTGCCCCAACCCCACTAGCCCCAACCCCACTAGCCCCTACCCCACTGCCCCTACCCCACTGCCCCTACCCCTCTTCCCCTGCCCCACTGCCCCTGCCCCACTGCCCCTACCCCACTGCCCCTACCCCACTAGCCCCTCCCCCACTAGCCCCTACCCCACTGTCCCTACCCCACTGTCCCTACCCCACTGCCCCTACCCCACTGCCCCTACCCCACTGCCCCTACCCCACTAGCCCCTCCCCCACTAGCCCCTACCCCACTGTCCCTACCCACTGCCCCTACCCCACTGCCCCTACCCCACTGCCCCTACCCCACTGCCCCTACCCCACTGCCCCTACCCCACTGCCCCTACCCCACTGTCCCTCCCCCACGAGCCCCTACCCCACGAGCCCCTACCCCACTGCCCCTACCCCACTGCCCCTACCCCACTGTCCCTCCCCCACGAGCCCATACCCCACTGCCCCTACCCCACTGCCCCTACCCCACTGCCCCTACCCCACTGCCCCTACCCCACATGCCCCTACCCCACTGCCCCTACCCCACTGCCCCTACCCCACTAGCCCCTACCCCACTGTCCCTACCCCACTGCCCCTACCCCACTGCCCCTACCCCACTGCCCCAACCCCACTAGCCCCTACCCCACTAGCCCCTACCCCACTGTCACTACCCCACTGCCCCTACCCCACTGCCCCTACCCCTCTTCCCCTGCCCCACTGCCCCTGCCCCACTGCCCCTGCCCCACTGCCCCTACCCCTCTTCCCCTACCCCACTGTCCCTACCCCACTGCCCCTACCCCACTGCCCCTACCCCTCTTCCCCTACCCCACTGCCCCTACCCCTCTTCCCCTAACCCACTGCCCCTACCCCACTGTCCCTACCCCACTGCCCCTACCCCACTGCCCCTACCCCACTGCCCCTACCCCACTGCCACTACCCCACTGCCCCAACCCCACTAGCCCCTACCCCACTAGCCCCAACCCCACTGCCCCTACCCCACTGTCCCTACCCCATTGCCCCTACCCCACTGCCCCTACCCCACTGCCCCAACCCCACTAGCCCCTACCCCACTAGCCCCAACCCCACTGCCCCTACCCCACTGTCACTACCCCACTGCCCCTACCCCACTGCCCCTACCCCACTGTCCCTGCCCCACTGCCCCTACCCCACTGCCCCTACCCCTCTTCCCCTACCCCTCTTCCCCTACCCCACTGCCCCTACCCCTCTTCCCCTACCGCACTGCCCCTACCCCACTGCCCCTACCCCACTGCCCCTACCCCACTGCCCCTACCCCACAAGCCCCTACCCCACTGCCCCAACCCCACTAGCCCCTACCCCACTCGCCCCAACCCCACTGCCCCTACCCCACTGTCCCTACCCCACTGCCCCTACCCCACTGCCCCTAACCCCACTGCCCCAACCCCACTAGCCCCTACCCCACTAGCCCCAACCCCACTGCCCCTACCCCACTGTCCCTACCCCACTGCCCCTACCCCACTGCCCCTACCCCTCTTCCCCTGCCCCACTGCCCCTGCCCCACTGCCCCTGCCCCACTGCCCCTACCCCACTGCCCCTACCCCTCTTCCCCTATCCCACTGTCCCTACCCCACTGCCCCTACCACACTGCCCCTACCCCTCTTCCCCTACCCCACTGCCCCTACCCCTCTTCCCCTACCCCACTGCCCCTACCCCACTGCCCCTACCCCACTGCCCCTACCCCTCTTCCCCTACTGCACTGCCCCTACCCCACTGCCCCTACCCCTCTTTCCCTACCCCACTGCCCCTACCCCTCTTCCCCTACCCCACTACCCCTACCCCACGGCCCCTACCCCACTAGCCCCTACCCCACTAACCCTACCCCACGAGCCCCTACCACTCTGCCCCTCCCCCACTAGCCCCTACCCCACTGTCCCTACCCCACTGCCCCAACCCCACTGCCCCTACCCCACTGCCCCTACCCCACTACCCCCTCCCCCACTGTCCCTACCCCACTGTCCCTACCCCACTAACCCCTACCCCACTGTCACTACCCCACTGCCCCTACCCCACTGCCCCTACCCCACTGCCCCTGCCCCACTGCCCCTGCCCCACTGCCCCTGCCCCACTGCCCCTACCCCACTGCCCCTACCCCTCTTCCCCTACCCCACTGCCCCTGCCCCACTGCCCCTACCCCACTGCCCCTACCCCACTGCCCCAACCCCACTGCCCCAACCCCACTAGCCCCTACCCCACTAGCCCCAACCTCACTGCCCCTACCCCACTGTCCCTACCCCACTGCCCCTACCCCACTGCCCCTACCCCACTGCCCCTACCCCTCTTCCCCTACCCCACTGCCCCTACCCCACTGCCCCTACCCCACTGCCCCTACCCTTCTTCCCCTACCCCACTGCCCCTACCCCACTGCCCCTACCCCTCTTCCCCTACCCCACTGCCCCTACCCCTCTTCCCCTACCCCACTGCCCCTACCCCACTAGCCCCTCCCCCACTAGCCCCTCCCCCACTGTCCCTACCCCACTGCCCCTACCCCACTGCCCCTACCCCACTGCCCCTACCCCACTGTCCCTGCCCACTAGCCCCTACCCCACTGCCCCTACCCCACTGCCCCTACCCCACTGCCCCTACCCCACTGCCCCTACCCCTCTTCCCCTGCCCCACTGCCCTGCCCCACTGCCCTGCCCCACTGCCCCTGCCCCACTGCCCCTACCCCACTGCCCCTACCCCTCTTCCCCTACCCCACTGTCCCTACCCCACTGCCCCTACCCCACTGCCCCTACCCCTCTTCCCCTACCCCACTGCCCCTACCCCTCTTCCCCTACCCCACTGCCCCTACCCCACTGCCCCTACCCCACTGCCCCTACCCCTCTTCCCCTACCCCACTACCCCTACCCCACGGCCCCTACCCCACTAGCCCCTACCCCACTGCCCCAACCCCACTAGCCCCTACCCCACTAACCCCTACCCCACTGTCACTACCCCACTGCCCCTACCCCACTGCCCCTACCCCTCTTCCCCTGCCCCACTGCCCCTGCCCCACTGCCCCTGCCCCACTGCCCCTTCCCCACTAGCCCCTCCCCCACTAGCCCCTCCCCCACTAGCCCCTACCCCACTGTCCCTACCCCACTGTCCCTACCCCACTGCCCCTACCCCACTGCCCCTACCCCACTGCCCCTACCCCACTAGCCCCTCCCCCACTAGCCCCTACCCCACTGTCCCTACCCCACTGCCCCTACCCCACTGCCCCTACCCCACTGCCCCTACCCCACTGCCCCTACCCCACTGTCCCTCCCCCACGAGCCCCTACCCCACTGTCTCTCCCCCACGAGCCCCTACCCCACTGCCCCTACCCCACTGCCCCTACCCCACTGTCCCTCCCCCACGAGCCCCTACCCCACTGCCCCTACCCCACTGCCCCTACCCCACTGCCCCTACCCCACTGCCCCTACCCCACATGCCCCTACCCCACTGCCCCTACCCCACTGCCCCTACCCCACTAGCCCCTATCCCACTGTCCCTACCCCACTGCTCCAACCCCACTAGCCCCTATCCCACTGCCCCTACCCCACTGCCCCTACCCCACTAGCCCCTACCCCACTGCCCCTACCCCACTGCCCCTACCCCACTGCCCCTACCCCACAAGCCCCTACCCCACTGCCCCAACCCCACTAGCCCCTACCCCACTAGCCCCAACCCCACTGCCCCTACCCCACTGTCCCTACCCCACTGCCCCTACCCCACTGCCCCTACCCCACTGCCCCAAACCCACTGGCCCCTACCCCACTAGCCCCTACCCCACTGTCACTACCCCACTGCCCCTACCCCACTGCCCCTACCCCTCTTCCCCTGCCCGACTGCCCCTGCCCCACTGCCCCTGCCCCACTGCCCCTGCCCCACTGCCCCTACCCCACTGCCCCTACCCCTCTTCCCCTACCCCACTGCCCCTACCCCACTGCCCCTACCCCTCTTCCCCTACCCCACTGCCCCTACCCCTCTTCCCCTACCCCACTGCCCCTACCCCACTGTCCCTACCCCACTGCCCCTACCCCACTGCCCCTACCCCACTGCCCCAACCCCACTAGCCCCTACCCCACTAGCCCCAACCCCACTGCCCCTACCCCACTGTCCCTACCCCATTGCCCCTACCCCACTGCCCCTACCCTACTGCCCCAACCCCACTAGCCCCTACCCCACTAGCCCCAACCCCACTGCCCCTACCCCACTGTCACTACCCCACTGCCCCTACCCCACTGCCCCTACCCCACTGTCCCTGCCCCACTGCCCCTACCCCACTGCCCCTACCCCTCTTCCCCTACCCCTCTTCCCCTACCCCACTGCCCCTACCCCTCTTCCCCTACCGCACTGCCCCTACCCCACTGCCCCTACCCCTCTTCCCCTACCCCACTGCCCCTACCCCACAAGCCCCTACCCCACTGCCCCAACCCCACTAGCCCCTACCCCACTCGCCCCAACCCCACTGCCCCTACCCCACTGCCCCTACCCCTCTTCCCCTGCCCCACTGCCCCTGCCCCACTGCCCCTACCCCACTGCCCCTACCCCACTAGCCCCTCCCCCACTAGCCCCTCCCCCACTAGCCCCTACCCCACTGTCCCTACCCCACTGTCCCTACCCCACTGCCCCTACCCCACTGCCCCTACCCCACTGCCCCTACCCCACTGCCCCTACCCCACTAGCCCCTCCCCCACTAGCCCCTACCCCACTGTCCCTACCCACTGCCCCTACCCCACTGCCCCTACCCCACTGCCCCTACCCCACTGTCCCTCCCCCACGAGCCCCTACCCCACTGTCCCTCCCCCACGAGCCCCTACCCCACTGCCCCTACCCCACTGCCCCTACCCCACTGTCCCTCCCCCACGAGCCCCTACCCCACTGCCCCTACCCCACTGCCCCTACCCCACTGCCCCTACCCCACATGCCCCTACCCCACTGCCCCTACCCCACTGCCCCTACCCCACTAGCCCCTACCCCACTGTCCCTACCCCACTGCCCCTACCCCACTGCCCCTACCCCACTGCCCCAACCCCACTAGCCCCTACCCCACTAGCCCCTACCCCACTGTCATTCCCCCACTGCCCCTACCCCACTGCCCCTACCCCTCTTCCCCTGCCCCACTGCCCCTGCCCCACTGCCCCTGCCCCACTGCCCCTACCCCTCTTCCCCTACCCCACTGTCCCTACCCCACTGCCCCTACCCCGCTGCCCCTACCCCTCTTCCCCTACCCCACTGCCCCTACCCCTCTTCCCCTAACCCACTGCCCCTACCCCACTGCCCCTACCCCACTGCCCCTACCCCACTGCCCCAACCCCACTAGCCCCTACCCCACTAGCCCCAACCCCTCTGCCCCTACCCCACTGTCCCTACCCCATTGCCCCTACCCCACTGCCCCTACCCCACTGCCCCAACCCCACTAGCCCCTACCCCACTAGCCCCAACCCCACTGCCCCTACCCCACTGTCACTACCCCACTGCCCCTACCCCACTGCCCCTACCCCACTGTCCCTGCCCCACTGCCCCTACCCCACTGCCCCTACCCCTCTTCCCCTACCCCTCTTCCCCTACCCCACTGCCCCTACCCCTCTTCCCCTACCGCACTGCCCCTACCCCACTGCCCCTACCCCACTGCCCCTACCCCACTGCCCCTACCCCACAAGCCCCTACCCCACTGCCCCAACCCCACTAGCCCCTACTCCACTCGCCCCAACCCCACTGCCCCTACCCCACTGTCCCTACCCCACTGCCCCTACCCCACTGCCCCTACCCCACTGCCCCAACCCCACTAGCCCCTACCCCACTAGCCCCAACCCCACTGCCCCTACCCCACTGTCCCTACCCCACTGCCCCTACCCCACTGCCCCTACCCCTCTTCCCCTGCCCCACTGCCCCTGCCCCACTGCCCCTGCCCCACTGCCCCTACCCCACTGCCCCTACCCCTCTTCCCCTACCCCACTGTCCCTACCCCACTGCCCCTACCCCACTGCCCCTACCCCTCTTCCCCTACCCCACTGCCCCTACCCCTCTTCCCCTACCCCACTGCCCCTACCCCACTGCCCCTACCCCACTGCCCCTACCCCTCTTCCCCTACTGCACTGCCCCTACCCCACTGCCCCTACCCCTCTTTCCCTACCCCACTGCCCCTACCCCTCTTCCCCTACCCCACTACCCCTACCCCACGGCCCCTACCCCACTAGCCCCTACCCCACTAACCCTACCCCACGAGCCCCTACCACTCTGCCCCTCCCCCACTAGCCCCTACCCCACTGTCCCTACCCCACTGCCCCAACCCCACTGCCCCTACCCCACTGCCCCTACCCCACTACCCCCTCCCCCACTGTCCCTACCCCACTGTCCCTACCCCACTAACCCCTACCCCACTGTCACTACCCCACTGCCCCTACCCCACTGCCCCTACCCCTCTTCCCCTGCCCCACTGCCCCTGCCCCACTGCCCCTGCCCCACTGCCCCTACCCCACTGCCCCTACCCCTCTTACCCTACCCCACTGCCCCTGCCCCACTGCCCCTACCCCACTGTCCCTACCCCACTGCCCCTACCCCACTGCCCCTACCCCACTGCCCCAACCCCACTAGCCCCAACCCCACTAGCCCCAACCTCACTGCCCCTACCCCACTGTCCCTACCCCACTGCCCCTACCCCACTGCCCCTCCCCCACTAGCCCCTACCCCACTGTCCCTACCCCACTGCCCCAACCCCACTGCCCCTACCCCACTGCCCCTACCCCACTAGCCCCTCCCCCACTGTCCCTACCCCACTAACCCCTACCCCACTGCTCCTACCCCACTGCCCCTACCCCACTAGCCCCTCCCCCACTGTCCCTACCCCACTGTCCCTACACCACTGCCCCTCCCCCACTAGCCTCTACCCCACTGCCCCTTCCCCACTGCCCCTACCCTACTAGCCCCTCCCCCACTAGCCCCTACCCCACTAGCCCCTACCCCACTGTCCCTACCCCACTGCCCCAACCCCACTGCCCCTACCCCACTGTCCCTACCCCACTAGCCCCTCCCCCACTGCCCCTACCCCACAAGCCCCTACCCCACTGCCCCTACCCCACTGCCCCTACCCCACTGCCCCTACCCCACTAGTCCCTGCCCCACTGCCCCTACCCCACTAGCCTCTATCCCACTAGCCCCTACCCCACTGCCCCTACCACACTGCCCCTACCCCACTAGCCCCTGCCCCACTGCCCCTATCCCACTGCCCCTACCCCACAAGCCCCTACCCCACAAGCCCCTACCCCACTAGCCCCTGCCCCACTGCCCCTACCCCACTGCCCCTATCCCACTGCCCCTACCCCACAAGCCCCTACCCCACTGTCCCTACCAACCTTGCCCCTACCCCACTAGCCCCTACCCCACTAGCCCCTATCCCACTGCCCCTACCCCACTGCCCCTACCCCACTGCCCCTACCCCACTAGCCCCTACCCCACTAGCCCCTACCCCACTTGCCCCTACCCCACTAGCCCCTACCCCACTGTCCCTACCCCACTAGCCCCAACCCCACTGCCCCAACCCCACTGCCCCTACCCCACTGTCCCTACCCCACTGCCCCTACCCCACTGCCCCTACCCCACTGCCCCAACCCCACTAGCCCCTACCCCACTAGCCCCAACCCCACTGCCCCTACCCCACTGTCCCTACCCCACTGCCCCTACCCCACTGCCCCTGCCCCACTGCCCCTGCCCCACTGCCCCTGCCCCACTGCCCCTACCCCTCTTCCCCTACCCCACTGTCCCTACCCCACTGCCCCTACCCCACTGCCCCTACCCCTCTTCCCCTACCCCACTGCCCTACCCCTCTTCCCCTACCCCACTGCCCCTACCCCACTGCCCCTACCCCACTGCCCCTACCCCTCTTCCCCTACCCCACTGCCACTACCCCACTGCCCCTACCCCACTGCCCCTACCCTTCTTCCCCTACCCCACTGCCCCTACCCCTCTTCCCCTACCCCACTGCCCCTACCCCTCTTCCCCTACCCCACTGCCCCTACCCCTCTTCCCCTACCCCACTGCCCATACCCCTCTTCCCCTACCCCACTGCCCCTACCCCACTAGCCCCTCCCCCACTAGCCCCTACCCCACTGTCCCTACCCCACTGCCCCTACCCCACTGCCCCTACCCCACTGTCCCTGCCCACTAGCCCCTACCCCACTGCCCCTACCCCACTGCCCCTACCCCACTGCCCCTACCCACTGCCCCTACCCCACTAGCCCCTACCCCCACTGTCCCTACCCCACTGCCCTACCCCACTGCCCCTACCCCACTGTCCCTACCCCACTGTCCCTACCCCACTAGCCCCTACCCCACTGCTCCTACCCCACTGTCCCTACCCCACTAGCCCCTCCCCCACTGCCCCTCCCCCACTGTCCCTACCCCACTGACCCTACCCCACTAGCCCTACCCCACTGCCCCTACCCCACTGTCCTTACACCACTGCCCCTACCCCACAAGCCCCTACCCCACTGCCACTGCCCCACTGCCACTGCCCCACTAGTCCCTGCCCCACTGCCCCTACTCCACTAGCCTCTACCCCACTAGCCCCTACCCCACTGCCCCTACCCACTGCCCCTACCCCACTAGCCCCTCCCCCACTAGCCCCTCCCCCACTAGCCCCTACCCCACTGTCCCTACCCCACTGTCCCTACCCCACTGCCCCTACCCCACTGCCCCTACCCCACTGCCTCTACCCCACTAGCCCCTCCCCCACTAGCCCCTACCCCACTGTCCCTACCCCACTGCCCCTACCCCACTGCCCCTACCCCACTGCCCCTACCCCACTGTCCCTCCCCCACGAGCCCCTACCCCACTGTCCCTCCCCCACGAGCCCCTACCCCACTGCCCCTACCCCACTGCCCCTACCCCACTGTCCCTCCCCCACGAGCCCCTACCCCACTGCCCCTACCCCACTGCCCCTACCCCACATGCCCTACCCCACTGCCCCTACCCCACTGCCCCTACCCCACTGCCCCTACCCCACATGCCCCTACCCCACTGCCCCTACCCCACTGCCCCTACCCCACTAGCCCCAACCCCACTAGCTCCTACCCCAACTGCCCCTACCCCACTGCCCCTACCTCACAAGCCCCTACCCCACTGCCCCTACCCCACTAGCCCCTATCCCACTGTCCCTACCCCACTGCCTCCAACCCCACTAGCCCTATCCCACTGCCCCTACCCCACAGCCCCTACCCCACTAGCCCCTACCCCACTGCCCCTACCCCACTGCCCCTACCCCACTGCCCCTACCCTACAAGCCCCTACCCCACTGCCCCAACCCCACTAGCCCCTA
The DNA here is from genome assembly GCA_963514005.1 of Raja brachyura. Next base: position 6,733,185 of record OY740803.1, on the reverse strand, counting down.
CCCCACTAGCCCCAACCCCACTGCCCCTACCCCACTGTCCCCTACCCCACTGCCCTACCCCACTGCCCCAACCCCACTAGCCCCTACCCCACTAGCCCCTACCCCACTGTCACTACCCCACTGCCCCTACCCCACTGCCCCTACCCCTCTTCCCCTGCCCCACTGCCCCTTGCCCCACTGCCCCTGCCCCACTGCCCCTACCCCACTGCCCCTACCCCTCTTCCCCTACCCCACTGTCCCTACCCCACTGCCCCTACCCCTCTTCCCCTACCCCACTGCCCCTACCCCTCTTCCCCTACCCCACTGCCCTACCCCACTGTCCCTACCCCACTGCCCTACCCCACTGCCCCTACCCCACTGCCCCAACCCCACTAGCCCCTACCCCACTAGCCCCAACCCCACTGCCCCTACCCCACTGTCCCTACCCCATTGCCCCTACCCCACTGCCCCTACCCCTCTTCCCCTACCCCACTGCCCCTACCCCACTGTCCCTACCCCACTGCCCCTACCCCACTGCCCCTACCCCACTGCCCCAACCCCACTAGCCCCTACCCCACTAGCCCCTACCCCACTGCCCCTACCCCACTGTCACTACCCCACTGCCCCTACCCCACTGCCCCTACCCCACTGTCCCTACCCCACTGCCCCTACCCCTCTTCCCCTACCCTCTTCCCCTACCCCACTGCCCCTACCCCTCTTCCCCTACCGCACTGCCCCTACCCCACTGCCCCTACCCCTCTTCCCCTACCCCACTGCCCCTACCCCACAAGCCCCTACCCCACTGCCCAACCCCACTAGCCCCTACCCCACTAGCCCCAACCCCACTGCCCCTACCCCACTGTCCCTACCCCACTGCCCCTACCCCACTGCCCCAACCCCACTAGCCCCTACCCCACTAGCCCCAACCCCACTGCCCCTACCCCATTGCCCCTACCCACTGCCCTACCCCACTGCCCCTACCCCTCTTCCCCTACCCCACTGCCCCTACCCCACTGTCCCTACCCCACTGCCCCTACCCCACTGCCCCTACCCCACTAGCCCCTACCCCACTAGCCCCAACCCCACTGCCCCTACCCCACTGTCACTACCCCACTGCCCCTACCCCACTGCCCCTACCCCACTGTCCTACCCCACTGCCCCTACCCCACTGCCCCTACCCTCTTCCCTACCCCTCTTCCCCTACCCCACTGCCCCTACCCCTCTTCTCCCTACCCGCACTGCCCCTACCCCACTGCCCCTACCCCTCTTCCCTACCCCACTGCCCCTACCCCCACAAGACCCTACCCCACTGCCCCAACCCCACTAGCCCCTACCCCACTAGCCCTACCCCACTGTCCCTACCCCACTGCCCCTACCCCACTGCCCCAACCCCACTAGCCCCTACCCCACTAGCCCCAACCCCACTGCCCCTACCCCACTGTCCCCTACCCCACTGCCCCTACCCCACTGCCCCTACCCCTCTTCCCTGCCCCCACTGCCCCTGCCCCACTGCCCCTGCCCCACTGCCCCTACCCCACTGCCCCTGCCCCTCTTCCCCTACCCCACTGCCCCTACCCCCACTGCCCCTACCCCTCTTCCCCTACCCCACTGCCCCTACCCCTCTTCCCCTACCCCACTGCCCCTACCCCACTGCCCCTACCCCACTGCCCCTACCCCTCTTCCCCTACTGCACTGCCCCTACCCCACTGCCCCTACCCCTCTTTCCCTACCCCACTGCCCCTACCCCTCTTCCCCTACCCCACTAACCCCTACCCCACTGTCACTACCCCACTGCCCCTACCCCACTGCCCCTACCACTCTTCCCCTGCCCCACTGCCCCTGCCCCACTGCCCTACCCCACTGCCCCTACCCCACTAGCCCCTCCCCCACTAGCCCCTCCCCCACTAGCCCCTACCCCACTGTCCCTACCCCACTGTCCCTACCCCACTGCCCCTACCCCACTGCCCCTACCCCCACTGCCCCTACCCACTAGCCCCTCCCCCACTAGCCCCTACCCCACTGTCCCTACCCCACTGCCCCTACCCCACTGCCCCTACCCCCACCTGCCCCTACCCCACTGCCCCTACCCCACTGTCCCTCCCCCACGAGCCCCTACCCCACTGTCCCTCCCCCACGAGCCCCTACCCCACTGCCCCTACCCCACTGCCCCTACCACCACTGTCCCTCCCCCACGAGCCCCTACCCCACTGCCCCTACCCCACTTGCCCCTACCCCACTGCCCCTACCCCACTGCCCCTACCCCACATGCCCCTACCCCACTGCCCCTACCCCACTGCCCCTACCACACTGCCCCTACCCCACATGCCCCTACCCCACTGCCCCTACCCCACTAGCCCCAACCCCACTAGCTCCTACCCCAACTGCCCCTACCCCACTGCCCCTACCTCACAAGCCCCTACCCCACTGCCCCTACCCCACTAGCCCCTATCCCACTGTCCCTACCCCACTGCTCTAACCCCACTAGCCCCTATCCCACTGCCCCTACCCCACTGCCCCTACCCCACTGCCCCTACCCCACTAGCCCCAACCCCCCACTGCCCCTACCCCACTGCCCCTACCCCACTGCCCCTACCCCACTAGCCCCAACCCCACTAGCTCCTACCCCAACTGCCCCTACCCCACTGCCCCTACCTCACAAGCCCCTACCCCACTGCCCCTACCCCACTAGCCCCTATCCCACTGTCCCTACCCCACTGCTCTAACCCCACTAGCCCCTATCCCACTGCCCCTACCCCACTGCCCCTACCCCTCTTCCCCTACCCCACTGCCCCTACCCCACAAGCCCCTACCCCACTGCCCCAACCCCACTAGCCCCTACCCCACTAGCCCCAACCCCACTGCCCCTACCCCACTGTCCCTACCCCACTGCCCCTACCCCACTGCCCCAACCCCACTAGCCCCTACCCCACTAGCCCCAACCCCACTGCCCCTACCCCATTGCCCCTACCCCACTGCCCCTACCCCACTGCCCCTACCCCTCTTCCCCTACCCCACTGCCCCTACCCCACTGTCCCTACCCCACTGCCCCTACCCCACTGCCCCTACCCCACTAGCCCCTACCCCACTAGCCCCAACCCCACTGCCCCTACCCCACTGTCCCTACCCCACTGCCCCTACCCCACTGCCCCAACCCCACTAGCCCCTACCCCACTAGCCCCAACCCCACTGCCCCTACCCCACTGTCCCTACCCCACTGCCCCTACCCCACTGCCCCTACCCCTCTTCCCCTGCCCCTGCCCCACTGCCCCTACCCCACTGCCCCTGCCCCTCTTCCCCTACCCCACTGCCCCTACCCCACTGCCCCTACCCCTCTTCCCCTACCCCACTGCCCCTACCCCTCTTCCCCTACCCCACTGCCCCTACCCCACTGCCCCTACCCCACTGCCCCTACCCCTCTTCCCCTACTGCACTGCCCCTACCCCACTGCCCCTACCCCTCTTTCCCTACCCCACTGCCCCTACCCCTCTTCCCCTACCCCACTAACCCCTACCCCACTGTCACTACCCCACTGCCCCTACCCCACTGCCCCTACCCCTCTTCCCCTGCCCCACTGCCCCTGCCCCACTGCCCCTACCCCACTGCCCCTACCCCACTAGCCCCTCCCCCACTAGCCCCTCCCCCACTAGCCCCTACCCCACTGTCCCTACCCCACTGTCCCTACCCCACTGCCCCTACCCCACTGCCCCTACCCCACTGCCCCTAGCCCACTAGCCCCTCCCCCACTAGCCCCTACCCCACTGTCCCTACCCCACTGCCCCTACCCCACTGCCCCTACCCCACTGCCCCTACCCCACTGCCCCTACCCCACTGTCCCTCCCCCACGAGCCCCTACCCCACTGTCCCTCCCCCACGAGCCCCTACCCCACTGCCCCTACCCCACTGCCCCTACCCCACTGTCCCTCCCCCACGAGCCCCTACCCCACTGCCCCTACCCCACTGCCCCTACCCCACTGCCCCTACCCCACATGCCCCTACCCCACTGCCCCTACCCCACTGCCCCTACCCCACTGCCCCTACCCCACATGCCCCTACCCCACTGCCCCTACCCCACTGCCCCTACCCCACTAGCCCCAACCCCACTAGCTCCTACCCCAACTGCCCCTACCCCACTGCCCCTACCTCACAAGCCCCTACCCCACTGCCCCTACCCCACTAGCCCCTATCCCACTGTCCCTACCCCACTGCTCTAACCCCACTAGCCCCTATCCCACTGCCCCTACCCCACTGCCCCTACCCCACTAGCCCCTACCCCACTGCCCCTACCCCACTGCCCCTACCCCACTGCCCCTACCCCACAAGCCCCTACCCCACTGCCCCAACCCCACTAGCCCCTACCCCACTAGCCCCAACCCCACTGCCCCTACCCCACTGTCCCTACCCCACTGCCCCTACCCCACTGCCCCTACCCCACTGCCCCAACCCCACTAGCCCCTACCCCACTAGCCCCTACCCCACTGTCACTACCCCACTGCCCCTACCCCACTGCCCCTACCCCTCTTCCCCTGCCCCACTGTCCCTGCCCCACTGCCCCTGCCCCACTGCCCCTACCCCACTGCCCCTACCCCTCTTCCCCTACCCCACTGTCCCTACCCCACTGCCCCTACCCCACTGCCCCTACCCCACTGCCCCAACCCCACTAGCCCCTACCCCACTTGCCCCAACCTCACTGCCCCTACCCCACTGTCCCTACCCCACTGCCCCTACCCCACTGCCCCTCCCCCACTAGCCCCTACCCCACTGTCCCTACCCCACTGCCCCAACCCCACTGCCCCTACCCCACTGCCCCTACCCCACTAGCCCCTCCCCCACTGTCCCTACCCCACTAACCCCTACCCCACTGCTCCTACCCCACTGCCCCTACCCCACTAGCCCCTCCCCCACTGTCCCTACCCCACTGTCCCTACCCCACTGCCCCTCCCCCACTGGCCTCTACCCCACTGCCCCTTCCCCACTGCCCCTTCCCCACTGCCCCTACCCTACTAGCCCCTCCCCCACTAGCCCCTACCCCACTAGCCCCTACCCCACTGTCCCTACCCCACTGCCCCAACCCCACTGCCCCTACCCCACTGTCCCTACCCCACTAGCCCCTCCCCCACTGCCCCTACCCCACAAGCCCCTACCCCACTGCCCCTACCCCACTGCCCCTACCCCACTGCCCCTACCCCACTAGTCCCTGCCCCACTGCCCCTACCCCACTAGCCTCTATCCCACTAGCCCCTACCCCACTGCCCCTACCCCACTGCCCCTACCCCACTAGCCCCTGCCCCACTGCCCCTACCCCACTGCCCCTACCCCACAAGCCCCTACCCCACTAGCCCCTACCCCACTAGCCCCTGCCCCACTGCCCCTACCCCACTGCCCCTATCCCACTGCCCCTACCCCACAAGCCCCTACCCCACTGTCCCTACCCCACTTGCCCCTACCCCACTAGCCCCTACCCCACTAGCCCCTATCCCACTGCCCCTACCCCACTGCCCCTACCCCACTGCCCCTACCCCACTAGCCCCTACCCCACTAGCCCGTACCCCACTTGCCCCTACCCCACTAGCCCCTACCCCACTGCCCCTACCCCACTGTCCCTACCCCACTAGCCCCAACCCCACTGCCCCAACCCCACTGCCCCTACCCCACTGTCCCTACCCCACTGCCCCTACCCCACTGCCCCTACCCCACTGCCCCAACCCCACTAGCCCCTACCCCACTAGCCCCAACCCCACTGCCCCTACCCCACTGCCCCTGCCCCACTGCCCCTGCCCCACTGCCCCTGCCCCACTGCCCCTACCCCTCTTCCCCTACCCCACTGTCCCTACCCCACTGCCCCTACCCCACTGCCCCTACCCCTCTTCCCCTACCCCTCTTCCCCTACCCCACTGCCCCTACCCCACTGCCCCTACCCCACTGCCCCTACCCCACAAGCCCCTACCCCACTGCCCCTACCCCACTGCCCCTACCCCACTGCCCCTACCCCACTAGTCCCTGCCCCACTGCCCCTACCCCACTAGCCTCTATCCCACTAGCCCCTACCCCACTGCCCCTACCCCACTGCCCCTACCCCACTAGCCCCTGCCCCACTGCCCCTACCCCACTGCCCCTACCCCACAAGCCCCTACCCCACTAGCCCCTACCCCACTAGCCCCTGCCCCACTGCCCCTACCCCACTGCCCCTATCCCACTGCCCCTACCCCACAAGCCCCTACCCCACTGTCCCTACCCCACTTGCCCCTACCCCACTAGCCCCTACCCCACTAGCCCCTATCCCACTGCCCCTACCCCACTGCCCCTACCCCACTGCCCCTACCCCACTAGCCCCTACCCCACTAGCCCGTACCCCACTTGCCCCTACCCCACTAGCCCCTACCCCACTGCCCCTACCCCACTGTCCCTACCCCACTAGCCCCAACCCCACTGCCCCAACCCCACTGCCCCTACCCCACTGTCCCTACCCCACTGCCCCTACCCCACTGCCCCTACCCCACTGCCCCAACCCCACTAGCCCCTACCCCACTAGCCCCAACCCCACTGCCCCTACCCCACTGCCCCTGCCCCACTGCCCCTGCCCCACTGCCCCTGCCCCACTGCCCCTACCCCTCTTCCCCTACCCCACTGTCCCTACCCCACTGCCCCTACCCCACTGCCCCTACCCCTCTTCCCCTACCCCTCTTCCCCTACCCCACTGCCCCTACCCCACTGCCCCTACCCCACTGCCCCTACCCTTCTTCCCCTACCCCACTGCCCCTACCCCACTGCCCCTACCCCTCTTCCCCTACCCCACTGCCCCTACCCCACGGCCCCTACCCCACTAGCCCCTACCCCACTAGCCCCTACCCCACTAACCCTACCCCACTAGCCCCTACCCCACTGCCCCTACCCCACTGCCCCTACCCCACTGCCCCTACCCCACTAGCCCCTACCCCACTAGCCCCTATCCCACTGCCCCTACCCCACTAGCCCCAACCCCACTGCCCCTACCCCACTGCCCCTACCCCACTAGCCCCTACCCCACTACTACCATACTGCCCACTCACCGCCAACACAGCTGCAGCTACTCGAAGACTCATTTGTGCAACTGACTCCCGCATCCTAGGAGACCTGTGATATCCCGCGTCAGGGCTGAGGGGCAGAGTGGGCCGCTGGTCCGTGTTACAGCATCGTGAACTCTGGCCTTGGTACAATGGGTCGCCGGTCTAAGAACAAAGAAATATGAGCCATCGACAGGAAATGCACCAACCTGCCATGCCCCTTCACCCCAACCCTGACCCCCACTGCGACCCCATCAATGTCCAGTCCAAACCCTCACCCCGTCCCAATCTTTACCAACATTGAAAGAGAACACGATGGTGGTTGTGGGAGAGGGCGTCCCATATCCATCAGGCTGCACTGGGGCCTACATTTATGTCCGTAGTGCAGGACTTACATGGAATGCCTGAGGCCCAGGCTGGCTGAAGCACAGATAAATACGTACCGTCAGCGTTTTCTGGGAGTCCAGCGTTGGGGCACATGCTGACCGCGGGCTGTCCAGTTGCATGCTCCTCTGGTACGGAGTTTTCACCTTCCCAAATGTCTGGCTGCAATGTGTCCTGGTCTGTCGCTGCCAGTGCAGGTTCAGGCCATCATCTGTTCCCACACCGAACCAATCTGCTGCGTCTCTGGGCAGCAACAGAACACAGTCAAACACTGGCCACAGACCGGTCTCACATAACTGGACACTGCAGCGGGTGGTGTGGAGAACTATCTGTTTTCTGGAAGGACGTTTCTGGCCAAAGGCTGAATAGTTGTGACCAGTACCTGGACCACACCTGCAGAATCCTAACCTGCTGTGAGCAGTGATTAAGCCGAGACCACGAGTGCATCATACACGGTGGTGCAGGCTGAGGCCAAAGCTCCTGATCCTGCTTCTCTTCCACTGTCCACATACACATGTACAGCACAGGAATGGGCCCTTTGGCCCACAACGCCTGCACTGATCATGATGCCAGCACCTACCCTTACCTGCCTGCACATAATCCATATCCAGCCATACCTGCATATCCATATCACTGAAAGACTGCTAACCTCACAATCGTATTTGTCCACACCATCACCGGCAGCAGTGTGTTACAGGCACCTTTAGTATTTCATCTCTCCCCTGGATACAGGAGTAAATCTCCCTTCTTGTCCCCACTATCCCACCTCTCATTGCAATATTCCTATCCCCAGGCACACAGTATCTCAGCTGCCACTCTATTGCTGACAAGCCACTCACTCTGCCTCGACCCAGTTACCTGCGCACAGTCTGTGCGATGGAGCCCTTCCTCCGGTCTCGTTGTTGTTGGGCTGGGCCGGCTTGGATGAAGGCTGCAGCCTCCGGCAGGCTGAAGCTCTGCATCGAAGCAGGTCTCCATTTCTGTAAAGTAATCAAATTATTAATCAACCAGTGATGACATCCCCCAACTAGACACTGGCGGAACTCACTCCAGCAGGGAAACAGCTGGCATGCAGGGAAACAGCTGGCATGCAGGGAAACAGCTGGCACTGCAGGGAAACAGCTGGCATGCAGGGAAACAGCTGGCACTGCAGGGAAACAGCTGGCATGCAGGGAAACAGCTGGCACTGCGGGGAAACAGCTGGCATGCAGGGAAACAGCTGGCACTGCAGGGAAACAGCTGGCACTGCGGGGAAACAGCTGGCCTGCAGGGAAACAGCTGGCACTGCGGGGAAACAGCTGGCATGCAGGGAAACAGCTGGCACTGCGGGGAAACAGCTGGCATGCAGGGAAACAGCTGGCACTGCAGGGAAACAGCTGGCATGCAGGGAAACAGCTGGCACTGCGGGGAAACAGCTGGCACTGCGGGGAAACAGCTGGCACTGCAGGGAAACAGCTGGTACTGCGGGGGAACAGCCGGCACTGCAGGGAAACAGCTGGCATGCAGGGAATGATCCAATCACAGGTGATGTCGAGACAGCACCCACCATTCAGGCTGCGATCCTCACTCTGCTAAAACATCATTCCCTCTTTGCATAAAAACCCTGCAATCCCCTCAGCCAATCCCCACTGCCAATCCCCTCAGCCAATCCCCACAGCCAATCCCCTCAGCCAATCCCCTCAGCCAATCCCCACAGCCAATCCCCACAGCCAATTCCCACTGCCAATCCCCACTGCCAATCCCCACAGCCAATTCCCACTGCCAATCCCCACTGCCAATCCCCACAGCCAATCCCCTCAGCCAATCCCCTCAGCCAATCCCCACAGCCAATCCCCACAGCCAATCCCCACAGCCAGTCCCCTCAGCCAATCCCCACAGCCAATTCCCACAGCCAATCCCCACTGCCAATCCCCTCAGCCAATCCCCTCAGCCAATCCCCACAGCCAATCCCCACAGCCAATCCCCACAGCCAATCCCCAGTGAAAATCCCCACAGCCAATCCCCACAGCCAGCCCCCACAGCCAATCCCCACAGCCAATCCCCACAGCCAATCCCCACAGCCAATCCCCACTGATAACTGTCACTTTTTCAGCTTGCCCAGGCTCTCCGGTCGCAGTGGGGGCCTATCCACTGTGTGTAAGAAACATTTCAACTGCCTGAACGCTGATCATTTCTCCAGTTTTGAACATCAACTAATTATAGTTGGTCTAGTCTGTCCACTTTTAATTGTTCTTGTGTATCGCCCACCAAAAATGCATAAGGACTTTATCACACAATTTGCTGATCTTATCTCTAGCTGTTGCTCAAATTTGACCGGGTCCTGATTCTTCGTGACTTTAACATTCATGTCTGCTGTCCCACTAAGCCTCGTGTGAGTGAATTTATGAACCTGGTTGAGTCCTTCAATCTGACTCTGCTCACCACTGGACCCACGCACAAGCTTGACCATACACTCGAGCTGGTGCCATCGTCTGGTCTCCCAATTTGTAACACAGAAATTATTGATGCCTGTCTGTCTGATCATAGTGCAATTATATTTGATGCATCTCTGAAGGATGTTATTACAATAGCCGGTCCCAGCATCCTCGCCACCATCAACAGTTCTCTGGCCACTGGCACTGTTCCTACCTGCTTCAAGCACGCGGTGGTCCAGCCCCTCCTGAAAAAACCTAACCTAGACCCCACGTTGCCTAGCAACTACAGACCTATTTCCAAACTGCCTTTCCTTTCAAAAGTCCTTGGAAAGATGATTTTTAATCAACTAATGCCTTACCTTCACCAAAATACCACCCTGGAAAGTTTCCAATCAGGTTTCGGGGCCCACCACAGCACAGAGTCTGCCTTGTTGCAGGCACACAACAACCTACTGCTCACCGTTGACTCCGGCGACTGCAGTCCTGCTCCTTCTCGACCTCAGCGCAGCATTTGGTACAGTCGACCACACCATCCTAATTGACCATATCCGGTACGGGGTTGGTATTGATGGCACTGCCCTGAGCTGGTTCATCTCCTACCTCAAAGATAGGAGTTTCTCCACAAACATAGGCAATTCTTTCTCCTCCCCAGCTAGCCTTTGCTGCGGAGTTCCACAAGGCTCCATCCTAGGCCCCATTCCCTTCTCCCTGTATATGCTCCCCTTAGGCCAAGTCATTCAAAGGCACGGCATTTCCTTCCACTGCTATGCAGACGATACACAACTCTATCTCCCCCTGATTCCCAACAACTGATCAAATCTACTCGGCCTTATCCACTGCCTTGAGGATATAAAGTGTTGGATGGCCCAGAACTTCCTCCAACTAAACGAGAGTAAGTCTGAGGTTAACGATAGCAGGCAGCCTTGGAAGCCTTACCCCATTACTCAAACCTCACGTCAAAAACCTTGCCGTGATATTTGATTCAGCATTGAAATTTAACAAACAAGTCAATGCCGTGGTAAAAGCTAGCTTCTTCCAGCTCCGGACGATAGCTAAAATAAAACCATTCCTCCAATTTGACGACCTTGAAAAGATCATCCACACATATATCTCCTCCCGCCTCGATTACTGCAACTCCCTTTAACCTGGCATCAGCCAATCATCCCTGTCCAGCCTGCAACTGGTCCAAAACGCCGCAGCGAGACTCCTGACGGGCACCCGAAAAAGGGACCACATCACCCCGATCCTGGCCTCTCTCCACTGGCTCCCAGTACGGTTCAGAATCAATTTCAAGCTCCTTCTCTATGTATACAAAGCCCTTAACGGGCTCTCCCCCACCTACATCAAAAATCTAGTAGTGTATTTCCCCAGTGTATTCTAGCAGTGTATTTCCCCAGAGTAGTGTATTCTGATGCTATAAAGCATAGGCTTAATGTGAGAGGCGAAAGATTTAAGGGAGAACTTGGCGACACCATTTTCACTCAGAGGGTTGTCCCTACCTGGACTGAGCTGCCAGTTAGATACAGAAGCAGATACAATGACACCTTTTCAGATAGATGTATGGATTGGGAAGGTTTAGAGGGCTAGGGACCAAATGCTGGCAAAAGTCAGCCTGGCCAAGGTGGGCATAAGGGCCTGTTTCAGCAATGTAAGGTCTATGACTATGACAGTGTGAGGGAGTACTGCACATCAAGTTTTGAAAGCCAAATGCACAAGAATGGATAGAGACAGGTACAAGAACCTTGCTTACCGCACCATCACACATAACATAGATTATATGTAAATTCCACGTCAGTGAAAAAAATATTGTACAAAAATAATATAAGACTTTAGTGCGAAAATGCACAATTACAGAACGTCTGTGGTAGGGAGGAGGCGGTCCATAGTATCCGTTGTCGAGGTAGGATTAGGGTTGTGCAGGTCAGTTCAAGAAACTGACAGTTGTACACATCCAGCAACACCTTCCTATTCCAATAGTCTATACCCCAGCCAACAGAATCATGGGGTTATACTGTATATGTGCCGAGCATCATCCCCTCCACACTGATCCCACCTGCCTGCACCAATGTCATCTCTCTTTGGGCCCTGCAGCTGTCCACATGTCCATTCCATTTGATTACACGTCCTACCTCCCCCGTTCCACTCATCTCCACCCATTCTAGATCCAATACGAATTCTAGATCCAGAGCCAATAAGATAATGGGAGACCCCTTCCTTCCACCCCTGCAACGGACTGTTCCAGCTCTTACGGTCAGGCAAACGCCTCCGTTGCCATGCTGTGAGAACGGAGAGGATGAGTAGGAGTTTCCTCCCAGAGGCCATTCGGCCTGCAAACTCCTATCTCACCAGAAACTAACTCTACTAACTTACTGGACCACAAATACCGCCCACAATATTTAATATGGAAAAGAACATGTGATTCTGTTTGTAGTTTGTTGTTTGTTTGTTTTTTGCACAAAGTCCGCAGGCACGGCCACTTTTCATTTCACTGCACATCCCGTATGTGTATGTGACGAATAAACTTGAATTGACTTGATCCCATCCACACTGTATGGAATATATTCCTCATCAATCTCCTCCCTCTCACCAGTCATCCACACACAAAGTTCCTCAATTCTCCTGCCTATTCTTAAAATTGTAAAATATGTTTCTTCTACCAGTTTGAAAGCATAATCGCAGGTTTCATGGACAGTTTATTAGGGCAGCAGTGTGTGGATTAGGATGGTTCCCAGGTAAAGGAAGATTTACTAAAGATAATGCTTCAACCTGTGGCCTCTTGTTGCTTGTCATTGTGGGGGGTAAATGTCATTGATGAGGGGGTAGGTCATTGGGGGGGGGGGGGGGTAAATGTCAAGGATGAGGGGGTGGGTCGTTGCAGGGCATTTTGTTGTCATTGTGTGACCAGTGCAGGGATTGGATTGAGGATGGTGATGTGGTGCCAATTATACAGGCTGTTTTGTCCTGAATGGCAGGTATAAATCAGCCACAACCCAATGGTGGAGAAACTCAAGGATGTGCCACCTGCTGCTCCCACATTCCAGTGTCTGTTTATGTCAGAGTGGCAAGTGAACGGATCCCTATGGTCAGAATCACCGCACTCCCACACACCCCACATCACCAGCTCTGCCAAAGAAAACCCAATGAAATCCCACATACACCCACTGCCTCACCTTATTGGTGGAGAGTGCCGTCGATTGCCACCTTCTCTGGCCGTGCATTCCTCAATGGGCAGCGGTGAAAGCTGAGTGAAGATAATGTTTGGCACGATCGGCAAACATGCAGAGATCGGAATCTGCCCTACGGGATTGGACTATCCACTATAGGCCTCAGTCGCGGGCTGAGCAAAGACCGAGGAACCTTCGGCTCCCAGAAGTGATGAGAAAGATAAGGGAATCTGAAGAGGAAGTTTGCACTTCCTTCCGGCCGGCAATGACAAATCACCAACCGAAATCCAACGCTAGATTCTCAAGTCCTCCTGCTCCTAGTGAACTGTCTGCTGGCCACTGCACTCCTAACACCAGTGAAACATGGCGGGTGTACCAAGGACCAAGCCCTCAGCACATCTCAGCCTCCTCAAGCCCTGGGGCCAGGCCAGGCCAGGCTGGACCTGGGAGAGTACAGCTGCCTCAGTGTGTCTGCATGCTGAGCATTCTCCACTAAACCCTGCAGCTGCACTCAGCAAATGTACAGCACAGAACCTTCAACAGAAGTGACATTGCCCAACATCTGTGGCAGACTCACATTGCTCATTAACCCTTTGATGACGAGAATACTTGGCAGCATCATTCATAGTGTCTACAGTACATTACCAGCCAACAATTTCAACAGTCTATTCCTGTTAGCCACAATAAAGAATTTAAATGAGCAGTAACTGCAGTCGAGTTGCCTGAGTGGGAAGGCAGCCGGGAACATCAGCCCCTGCAGCCCGAACCCCATTGCATGTGTCAGAGCTGCTTGCACCTCATGTTGTTGCCTTGGTTCTATCCTCAGTGTAATTAAACAGTTTTCAACCAACTCTCAGTTTTTCGGATAAGGGGGAGCAAGGGGAGCTCAGAAGAGCAGGGTGAAATCTAAGGTAAAGCTCTCCCCACAGAGGCAATATACATCGCTTATTCACTATAATTTCAAACATATTGCTCTGCATTCAAAGAATCGATCTCAGTGATTTATAGGATGAGAACATCACAAGCAAGGCCAGGATTTGTTGTCCCCCCCCTCCCCTCCCCCCTCCCCTCCCCCTCCCCTCCTTCTCCCCCCTCCCTCTCCCCCTCCCCTCCCCCTCCCCTCCCTCTCCCCCCTTCCCCTCCCACTCCCCCTCCCCCTCCCCTCCCTCTCCCCCCCTCACCCTACACTCCCCCCACCTCCCCCTCCCCCCACCGCCCCCTCCAGCAGATGGTGGTGAGCTGTGTTCTTGAACTGTTAATTTTAACCCTAACCTTCTGGAGAAGGTCCTCCCTGCACCATTCGGCCCCTCAGCAAGTGCTAGAGTCAAGATGATTATCCAGAATGATGGCAGGATCTTGAGCAGCGGGATGAGGGATGGCAAATCGAGTTTAATTGTGAGGTATAGAGTGAGGCTCAATACTTGCACCCTCACTTTAGTGACTGATATTAAAGATTTTGGCCTGAATGTACAGGGCATGAGATGGAAGTTTGGAGATGATGCAAATATTGTCTAATTGGTTGACAATGAGTGGAATAGTTTACATGTGACATCTCTACAAATCACACACATCTTCACATTATACTCAACCTTTCTGCCCAACTGTCCAAACCGGCACCAGGGCTGCTTCCCTTTGTTACGGAAGCATGGAATATAAAAGTGGGCAGGCAGGTGTTGCTGGGAGTGTACACAACACAAAGTAGACCACAGCTCGAGCACTGTTCTGATCATCAAAGGAAAGTCTGTGGCCAAGACAGGAAACTTGCAGCTATGAGGAATGATTGGAGAAGGGGTTGCAAGACAATAGACAATAGGTGCAGGAGTGGCCATTCGGCCCTTCGAGCCAGCACCGCCATTCAATGTGATCATGTCTGATCATCCCCAATCAGTACCCCGTTCTTGCCTTCTCCCCATATCCCCTGACTCCGCTATCTTTAAGAACCCTACCTAGCTCTCTCTTGAAAGTATCCAGAGAACCTGCCTCCACCGCCTTCTGAGGCAGAGAATTCCAAAGAGTTTGCTTTGGGACCGAGGAAGCTGAGAGGAGAAATAAGTGAGGAATATAAAATTGTAAAGGGCCTAATTAAGAAGAATGGATTTTTTGGGGGCGGAGGAACCAACAATCAGGAAGCACAGATTCCAGGTAAAAGATTCCAGGTGAATGCTGGAAACACTCAGAAGGTCAAGGTGCATGTGTGAGAGGAGACACAAAGACAACGTTTCTGGTCAAAGATCCTTTACCAGATTCAGATTAGTTTCCTGTTGAACACACAGAGTGCAACAAAGCTCCTTGTCAACTTGATCGACAAAAGCCCACAACGCTGCAGAGCATCCATTGTGCGCACCAGTGCTGAATGTTCAGGACAATGTTTCAATCAAAATATCATTGAAAACAGATATTTCAAATCCAAACACGCGTGCCCTTTGTGCTGCTGCATGTGAAAGTGTATCACAGGGCGTCAAAGAATCCCCAGTGCAGCTATGCGTCATACGTGCTGGAAGCAGTCACCCGGTGCAGCCACGTGACACTGGTTGCAACAATGCCCTGCTGGGTGCAGAAAGGTGCACAGGGTGCAGCCTCATGTCATCAGGTGCAGCCCTGGGTTGCTGGGACCTGCTGGAGGCCAGCACACATCCTGTTGTGTGGATCTGCCCATTTCCACCTCCGCGACATTGCCCAGTCTCAGCTCATTCGCTGTGGAAGCCTCACCCTGCTCCTCGAGACCTGACAAGCAGCAGCCCCACCCACCCACCCTCCCTCACACAATTAGAAGTTGTACCACCCAAGTGCTCACTCATCCAAACCCAACAGCCTAGACCAGGGGTAGTTAATTCCATAACAACACTCACTCTCTTTCTCTCTCTCTCCCTCTCTCCCTCTCTCCCTCTCTCCCTCCCTCCCTCCCTCCGTCCGTCCGTCCGTCCGTCCGTCTGGCATTTTCATGCCCTCTCACTGTCTTTCACCTCTTTGCCCTCTTCCCACTGCTACAATCTCTGCCACCTATTCTGCCTCTGTTTTTCTGTACAAGATCTCTCCATCTGGATTTGGATATACTAAGATGTTATTAAGTGCATTTCTGTCAGGATTAGAAAGCTTTATCTTGTAATCCAGTGCATCAAAGCGCCAGTTCAGAGTAAATCACTCCAGGGTCACCTTCATGATTCGTTACCTGTGAAACTAAAGCTGTGACCCATTCAGGACCAGGTGATGGAAAGAGGCAGAAGTCACTTAAATCAAGGTCTCGAGCTCCACGTCCGGCTAGTTTATGTTTCCAGACGTTGCCAGGGCAAGCCTTCTCCGTGGCATGAGGCTGCTGTCTGGCCACTGGCCCGGTAGCTCCCCGCCATGGTCACTCTGCAGAACAATCTGGGAACTGTTGACACAGGAGTCTTACCCCCGCATCAGTGGGCTGCGGGATACACACCTATATCCAGCTGTGGGGAGTCAGAGGACAGAATCAGTGGGGCCTGTCTACTTTGTGTAGAAGCAAATAAATGTCCGTGACTCAACCATACCTCAATGTCAGTATGACATTAACTCCAGCCTATATCCACTGTGGTTTTCCGACCATCGCAACTGATCCATGTCAGATGCCATCTCCCTGACCCTGCATTCATCGCTGGGACATATTGATAACAACACTAACGTCCTATTTATTGTCTAAAGCTCTGCTGTCAACACCATAAACTCAACCAAACTCACCTCCAAACTCCTGGATCCAGGTGTCAGCACCGCATTCTACCGCAGGATCCACACACGGGCTCCCCACAAGGCTGTGTACTCAGCCCCTTACTCTATTCCCTAAACACTCACCACTCTGGGGCCAAACTCTGCTTTAACTCCATTTACAAATTTCTGAATGACACCAGATTCAAAGCGACAGACGGATCTTGACTCAAGGGAAAGGAGAGAGCTGAGTAACATGGCGTCAAGACAACAAGCTCTCCCTGAATGCCAGCAAGATTGAGGAGCTAGTTATTGAGCGCAGGACATGAGGTGGAATAATGGATTCAGCATCAATGGTACCAAAATGGAGATGATGGAGAGCTTCAAGTTCTTGGACGGAAATATCACCAACAATTCGTCCTGGACCAACCAAATTGATGCTATAGCCAAGAAAGCACCAACACCTCGACTTAGGTCTGTAATAGGTCTGTCCAAGACCACAGGAAATTGCAGAGTTGTAGATGTAGCCCAGTCCTTTGTGCAAACTGACCTCCCTCCAATCAATTCCATCACACATAGCAGTGACCTCAGGAAAGCAGCCAAAATAACCAAGATCTGCTCGCATCCTGATCATACCCTTTTCTGCCCTCTCCCTTCAGTCAGAAGATACACAAGCCCCCACCAGCTTCAGGAACAGCTTGTTCCCTGCTGTTATCAGACTTTTGAAGGGCCCGTCAAGAAGCTAAGGTGTAGTCCTGATCTTTCAACAAACCCGTACATTGTTTTTCTGCATTGTCTCTGCCATTGAACACTGCATTCTGCACTCGGGGATTTTTCTCTTTACACTACCTGTTGTACTGGTTTATGGCTTGCTTGCACTCAT
This sequence comes from Raja brachyura, assembly GCA_963514005.1. The sequence continues at coordinate 6,715,655 of OY740803.1, read as the reverse complement.
GTATAATATGATCTGATTGGATCGATTGCAAAACAAAGTATTTCATTATCTCGGTACATGTGACAATTATAAACCAACATTTATATTGAATCTGGAGTTGTAGAATGTGACATAACTGGTTCTTAAAGACACACCATACACATACATGTTCTGCACGAGGATTAGCCTTTGATCTATTTTAATATAGTTTGAATTGAATTGACCTTTGTATGAGATGTATCACTACCCCAGACAGAAGATATCCTCACTCCCTCTGTACCTGCTTCCTAATGTGATTTTCTGTGTGGGACATCCTGAGCATCAAGGGGAACACTCACTCACAGTCCCAGCAAATCATAGGTTTATCTGTATTTATTTATTTAATTCTTTATTGCGAGCGTAATAAAAGAATAAAAAGCAAGTGTGAAACACCATACAAAAAACAAAACATAGGTTCCCCTCCCTCCTGAGCACAAAACCTTGGCCAACGCTTCTGTGCAAACTAAAGGGCCTGTCCCACTTTCACGACCTAATTTACGATCGCTGCCGAGTTTGCCCTTGACTCATACTCGCAGCATGGTCGTCACGAGGTCGTAGGTAAGTCGTAGCTGGTCCTGATGCTAGTCGTAGGTACTCGTGGCATCAAGTAGGTCGGGGCTTTTTTCTAGCCTGATGAAAAATGTCCACAAGTAAAAAAGGTCGTGAATTAGGTCGTGAAAGTGGGACAGCACAGCAGAATATGTGAATATGTAAACATAGTGCATAACAGGGGAAGAGAAAAAAAGTTCAAGAAATAACAAATATAGTGCAGGTATAAAAGTCTTTTGCAGTTCAGAGCTTAGAGCTTATTTGTTGTTGTGTTTAATAGCCTGATGGCTACAGGGAAGAAGCTGTTCCTGAACCTGGCTGTTAGAGTTTTCAGGCTCCTGTACCTTCTTCCCGATGGCAATGGTGAAATGAGTGTGTGGCCAGGATGGTGTGGGTCTTTGATGATCTTGGCTGCCTTTTTGAGGCAGCGACTACGATAGATCCCTTCGAGGTCTCCTCTCAGCCTCTGATGCTCCAGAAAAAACAATCCAAGTTTTCCCAACCTTATAGCTATTAGCCTCTAATCCAAGCAAAATCTTAGTAAACGTCCGCACCCTCTCCAAAGCCTACACATCCTTCCCGTGACCGAGCAACCAGAACTTCATACAATACTCCAAATGTGGCCTCACCAAAGTATTATAAAGCTGCATTATGCAAGACCTGGACAATATTCATGCAGGTTTACCGCCTTGGTGTCAAGCAATGATTGTTATACATAGGAACCATCTAACCATCTACACTTGATGTCGAATGATTGACCATCATCAACTCTGAGAGAGCCAAACTGGATTGAACGTGCCATGTAAATGCTACGGCTTTAACAATGTGTAACCTGACCTCCTGACACACCCCAGGCAAGATCCCAATCAGGAGTGCAATGGAATGTTCCAGATGAGCACAGCTCCAATAACTCTCATGAGGCTCAATGCTTTTCAGGACAAAGCAGCCAGCTCTGTCGAGAACCAGCAGTGTCTGCAATACATGCAACCTACAACATACACTGCAGTTACTCTCACAGGCTACCCCAAACCCATGAGCTCTGCACCCTACATCACAGGCAACAACTCCTACAACTCCTTCTAGTCGCATGCCAGCCTGATCTGCAAATGTATCATATAGAAATTACAGCTGTGTTTATCCCCGCTGAGTCTAAATCATGCATGTGCTCATCAGCAGCACTGTGGCAGTATCTTCACCACAAGTACAACATTGACAAGTTGACTCATTCACTACCAGTTTCTCAAGGACCAGAAATGTGAGGACTTGCCACATCCCATGAATGATAAAAATGTCACAAGCATCCCAGCCGAGCATTGGGGAAAGTCTAGGTCCAATCCTTAATTATAAATAATATTATTAATCTATTACAGAGGAAATTTGTGAGAGACATGCTTAGAATGTGAACACATAAAATGCTAGAAAAACTCTGCAGGTCAGGACACATTTGTGGGACTTGAACAGTTGATGTTTCAGGTCAACTGAGGAAATGGCTTTGACCTGAAACATTAACTCTGTTTCTCTGTCCACCTGCTGTGTTTTCAATATTTTGTTTTTATTTTCGATTTCTAACATCTGACTGCTTGGATGAAATAATGGTTGATTTGGTGTGAATGAGCATGACATTGATTGTGAGAGGGTGGCAGGTTAATTGTGAGTGTGAATGCACATAACATGAGTGCAATGATTGATACCAGATTGCCAAAATCACCGCCATTAACAAAGCCCAGCCCCAGCCTTACCCAGAACATTCAGAACTTGCATGCTGCCATTTGCTAGACAGCAGATGGTGATTAAAAAACACCTGAAATCCACTCAAGGGATCTTAAAGGATAAAGAATTATGAAATGCCAGTTAGTATTGGGAAAGACTGACGCACTGATGCTTTTACTTGCAAGACTGAGAGGAAACCAAGATTGAAGTTTTAAAGTGTGGGGGAGTTACAGAAGACTCAGCAGAGAGGTTTTAAAGTTGGTGTGAAAGATTTCCCTCACTTCCCACATCTGCTGGTGGAATTCCCTGTTGTTGATGTTCATAATAGTGAATAAGATATCAATTGTTGCTAACCTGAGCTGTGATCATATTTAACACATGTCTTCAAGTCCAATTCAGTACTGTCCAATGGCTTTGGGAAAAAGATTATGAAACTTCTGTCCAGATCCCAGGGCTCTGTCGACAATTGCACAAAGTCAAGGGAGATGTATTGAGTGGAGCAAAGCATTTAATTCACAGATTTATTAGACAGGGAGAAGGAGAATTTAACAAATTCTGAAAAATGAGTTGCAGAGTTCACTTCGTGGAGCAAGATGCGATGTGGGGGAATTGTTCTCATGGGCTCCAGCTCTGCCCCATGATGGTTGTGACTCCCTTCTGTCTGTAGTGCCTCCACTTGATCCTTCATGCAGCTTTCCTCAGACGCTGATGGGTCTGCTTGAGGCTGCGGTAATAGAGAGTATCTCCATAACTGACAGGTGTTGAGGCTGGGTTAACACTTCAGCGATTTCACCACTGAACCACACACCCTCTGTCGTATGACTACCTGGTTGTCACCAGACGCGGGCCATATCTCCCTACACACTCCAATCTAAGTACCTAGGTATGCCAAAGGCCAGACATTCACCGCTAACATTGAGTTACCCCTTCATTTACACAATATATAGGACAGAACGAGAGTTGCTCCTCAGATTCACTCTGTCTGACTGCAAGAGACAGCGTCAGGTTTGGTCAGCCAAGGTCAGCGGGTGATCAGCTGTTCTGACATTTAAACCTGGCACGTGCCGCTCAGCATGCACAAGGGAGGAGCTTGCATTCACATCCGGGCAAAGATCCCCCACGCCCGTCATCCTAAAACCTCTGCAGGAGCAAGGGGGTTCCAACCTGCACATTAGCTCAGGATTCAAAATCCACGAACAACACAGTGGTCACAGCTGCTGCCTTACAGCTCCGGCTACCCGAGTCCAATCCCGACCTCAGGTGCTGTCCGTGTGTGTAGTTTGCATGTTTTCAGTGACCGTGTGGGTTTTCCAGGTGCTCCGGTTTCCTCCTACATACAGTGCCCTCCATAATGTTTGGGACAACGATCCATCATTTATTTTACTCTGTACTCCACAATTTGAGATTTGTAATAGAAAAAAATCACAAGTGGTTAAAGTGCACATTGTCAGATTTTATTAAAGGATATTTTTATACATTTTGGTTTCACCATATAGAAATTACAACTGTGTTTATACACAGTTCCGCCCCATTTCAGGACACCATAATGTTTGGGACACATGGCTTCACGGATGTTTGTAATTGTTCAGATGCGTAATAATTGCCTCCTTAATGCAGGTATAAGAGAGCTCTCAGCACCTAGTCTTTCCTCCAGTCTTTCCATCACCTGTGGAAACTTTTATTGCTGTTTAGTCGGTTAATTGCCCACTGTACGTTACCCTGAGTGTATGAGTGAGGGGTAGAATCTGGGAGGCAGTTGATGACAATGTAGAGAGAATCAAATGAGTTGTGGGTACCATTAGTGTGAGTGGGTGCCCAATGATGAGCTGGTGGCTATATTATGCTGTGTGACTCTGGGTCTCTGATCCCAATATTAAGCTGTCAGAACCACTTCACTTTGGACAATGACCAACCATCAATGATTCCTCAAAGACAGACTTGATTGTCAGTTATACTGTGTATCTGGAGTACCGGTGGGCCAACGGAACGAGTTTAGTGCGGTGCGATCTGACTCCATGCGGCTCATCATGGCTCTAAACAAAGTATAGTTCTGCTGAGTCCATCTGGGACATCACAACAACTAACACTCGTCAGAGGCCTCCTGCAAAAGAATACAAACAGTAAAATATCCCAGGTTATTCGAAGTAGGAAAACAAAGTGCCTACCCCGCAGATTGAGTCTTAAACTGACAGATCTTCATCAGATTACAACACAAAAGACTGGAGACTCTTGATAGCTATAGGGTAATTGATACAGAGTAGTCTTGTGGGCATGACATGGGAGCTGTGTAATCATTTATAATTGCACCAGTCTGCAACTCGCCTTCACAGTTTAACTCATTCAGCCCAAGTGCCTGGTGTTTCTGTTGCTTCTCTCTCCAGGGCGCCCTCTATCCGTGGGAATAATTGCCCCACGTTCACCAAATGCAGTTTGATGAGCTCTGTCCAGATGTACATAATCCTCACCCCTCGTGCCTGTGAAAGGTGCCAGTGCCTGACCTGCATCCATTGTAACATCCTTTGTCTCTCGCTTATGCATTGACCTTCTTCCTTGGGGGCTGCGTTGATGAGCTCACACTTGGACTCATTAACCTGAACTTGCCACAGATTTGCCCATTCACTACTCTAGCCCACTGTTTGTAACTTTCTTTCACAGGTCACCAAGCCACCGAACCCAAAGTCTACAGCTCTCTATTCCTTCAACCAAATCATCAAGGAATATGAGGATTAGCAGAGACTCCTGTACATGCTCCTGGGTATCATCACTGCTCTCACCTCACTCGAATTGCCATTCTCTTCTACCTCGCAATCTATTTCCAACCCAAGTGAACAAGTTCTTGGGTTTTGTGCACTATTCACTAACCTCAGCAAATTTCTAAAGATGCAAGATTCTAAAGATGATTCTCCCTAACCCAAGCAATAAAGCGACTCCATCCAAGTTAGATGGACAAGAGATTGTCTACAGTAGAATACTAGCTCATGTGAATATGAGAACTAGGAGCAAGAGGTTACCAGTTGATACTGATTGTCTTCTGAGAACAGCCAACCTGGCTGTAACCTTAGATAGAGTCATAGTGCTGTACAGCATAGAAACAGACCCTTCAGCCCACCTTGTCCATGTTGACCAAGTTGGCATTCTGGGCTTGCCTCATTTGATTCATCTCCCTCTAAACACCTCCTACCCATATATATGTCCAAATGTATTTTCAAAGTCATAATTACATCTGCTTCCATAGCTTCCTCTGACAGCTTGTTCCAGATACGGACTACCCTCTGAGTGAAATTATAAGTGGATTAAATGTAATTCTCCCAGTTTGGAGCCGCCACAAAACCATGTGTGAGGGTGAGCTCGGAGGACAAGGACGAGAAGGCAGATTCTGTTCTCATTCCCTCTATACCTACACACCTCCTTATCCAGGCACAGTTGGACAGTCAGACGTCTCATTGCTTCTCTATACACCGGCAACAATGAGCTGATATTTTCATGGATCTGTGGCTTTGCTTTGACATTTAAGATTATTTTAGAGTTTTCATTCTACTGACAATTGCCAGTCTTTATAAACTGTTCTTTCCTCTCCCCCCCCCCCCCACCTCCGCCCCAGTCTTTGTACTCCCTGGAACCAGACAGCATTCTACTGAATACAAGCAGTCTGTGTTGATCCGCCTCGATTATACCCCACATCCTACCCTTGTACTCAGTAAACAAGCAGTCTGTCTGGCTGGGCTCATGTATAGCCCTGACCCATCCTGGTCATTGCTCTCGCTATGCCCCACCCCACCCACTCCTTGCACCCAACCCGACCCCCACACCCTCCATCGTCCAAAAGCTGACCCATCTCCCCACGCACCACTACACCAGGTTCCCTTCTGCGTCTAACCTGACCCCCTCCCCCCCCCCCCCCCCCCACCAGCCTAGCACCATCTCCCATCCTGATCTCTCCCCCACCCCGTTCACACTCCAACACACTACTTTCACACTGACCCCTGCACACCGATGACTCTGCTCCAGATCTCTGTGAATCGGCGGCGGGTCCGTCCTCTCCATCCACGAGGCTGTGGAGAGGCCGCAAAGCACGTCAGTGGGGGCAGGGCCGGGCGGTGGCTGGGGTGGGAGAGGGTGGGGGCAAGGGGTGGAAGTAGGAGATGGGTGAAAGAGGGTGGGGGCAGGGCTGAGTGGGGGCAGGGCCGGGGGGGGGGAAGGGGTGGGGGGGCAGGGCCAGGGGGGGAGGGGTGTGGGGTAGGACAGGGTGGGGGCAGGGCTGAGTGGGGGCAGGGCCGGGGGGGGGAAGGGGTGGGGGGGCAGGGCCAGGGGGGGAGGGGTGTGGGGTAGGACAGGGTGGGGGCAGGGGCTGGAGGGATTGAATGGGTTGCTGCTGTTTGAGGTGTGGGGGGAACTTGGGGATGGGCAGGGATGTGGTGACAGATGTTGCTTTTCTGGGTGGGTTTTGGGGTGAGGTCTGTATTAAGGGGCGAGGGGGTCTGGGGTGAGGGGGGGTCGGGGTGAGGTGAGGGGGGGTCGGGGGTCCTTACACAGGCTGCACGCGGCTGCAGAAGCGGCGCCGAAGGAAGAGCGCGAGCGCGCCCAGTGCCATCATCGTGGTGCACATGCTGATTGGGGGCGGGGCCAGGGTGACGGTTACTGACGGCGCGAGGGGGGGAAGAGAGGAGGGGGGGTTAAAGGGGGGTGAGGACGGGGGAGAGAGAGGGGGAGGGGGAGAGGGAGGGGGAGGGGGAGGGGGAGGGGGAGGGGGAGGGGGAGGGGGAGGGGGAGGGGGAGGGTTAAAGGGGGGATAGGACGGGGGGGTTAAAGGGGGGAGAGGAGGGGGGGTTAAAGGGGGGAGAGGAGGGGGGGTTAAAGGGGGGAGAGGAGGGGGGGTTAAAGGGGGGAGAGGAGGGGGGGTTAAAGGGGGGAGAGGACGGGGGGGTGAGAGGGGGGGTGAGAGGAGGGGGGGTTAAAGGGGGGAGAGGAGGGGGGGTGAGAGGGGGAGAGGAGGGGGGGTGAGAGGGGGAGAGGAGGGGGGGTGAGAGGGGGAGAGGAGGGGGGGTGAGAGGGGGAGAGGAGGGGGGGTGAGAGGGGGAGAGGAGGGGGGGTGAGAGGGGGAGAGGAGGGGGGGTGAGAGGGGGGAGAGGACGGGGGGGTGAGAGGGGGGAGAGGACGGGGGGTGAGAGGGGGAGAGGAGGGGGGTTAAAGGGGGGAGAGGACGGGGGGGTTAAAGGGGGGAGAGGACGGGGGGTGAGAGGGGGAGAGGAGGGGGGGTTAAAGGGGGGAGAGGACGGGGGGTTAAAGGGGGGAGAGGACGGGGGGTTAAAGGGGGGAGAGGACGGGGGGTGAGAGGGGTGAGAGAGGGGTGAGAGAGGGGTGGGGGGGTGAGGAGGGGGGGTGAGGAGGGGGGGTGAGGGGGGGGAGAGGAGGGGGGGAGAGGAGGGGGGGTGAGAGGGGGGAGAGGAGGGGGGGTGAGAGGAGGGGGGTGAGAGGTAGGGGGGGTGAGAGGAGGGGGGTGAGAGGGGGGAGAGGAGGGGGGTGAGGAATGTATGGCTCCCGTGGATACGTGCAACGTGGCAACCAGGTACTGATGGGTGACTTTAATCTAAGCCGAACAAACCAAATCAGTCTGAAGAAAATGTTCGACCCTAAACGCCGCCTGTCAATTCCCTCCACACAAGCTGCCCGACCCGCTCAGTTCCTCCAGCACTTTGTTGTTTTAAATCAAATTAGTTACCCGGGCAGTATATTGAAGAATCTTCTAAAGAACATTTGGAAGCGTATTTGGAAAGCAGCGACAGGATCGGTCAAAGTCAGCATGGATTTATCAAGAGTTTAAGTTCAAAAGAGTTTAGGGTCCCAGATAGGACAGTGAAATTCGTGCTTTGCTTCAGCACAACAGAATATTGTAGGCATAAATAAATACAGAACAGATCAGTGTGTCCATATGCCATTGAATATATATATATACATACATAAATAAGCATATAAAGTGCAATATGTTATTAAAGTTCAGTTTTCTTTGAGTTGAGTTTAATAGTCTGATGGCTGTGGGGACGAAGCTGTTCCTGATCTGAATGTTGCAGATTTCAGCCTCCTGTACCTTCTACCTGAAGGCAGCGGAGAGATGAGTGTGTGATCAGGATGGTGTGGGTCCTTGATGATGCTGCCAGCCTTTTTGAGGCAGCAACTGTCGTAGATGGTAGGGAGGTCAGAGCCGATGATGGACTGGGCACTGTTTACAACTCTTTGCAGTCTTTTCCTCTCCTGAGCACACAAGTTGCCGAACTAAGTCACGATGCAACCGGTCAGCATGCTCTCTGCTGTGCACCTGTAAAAGTTTGAGAGAGTCCTCCTCGACATACCGACGCTCCGTAATCTTCTCAGGAAGTAGATGTGCTTTCTTTATCATTTCATCAGTGTTCTGGGACCAGGAGACATCTTCAGAAATATGCACGCCCAAGATTTTGAAGCTCTTGACCCTTTCTACCATCGACCCGTTGATATAAACGGGATTGTGGGTCCCGATCCTACCCCTTCCAAAGTCCACAATCAGTTCCTTGGTTTTGCTGGTGTTGAGCGCCAGGTTATTGTGCTGGCACCATTTGGTCAATCGGTCAATCTCACTTCTATACTCTGACTCGTCTCCATCGGTGATACGTTCCACAACAGTGGTATCGTCGGCAAACTTGATGATGGAGTTTGCACTATGACCGGCTACGCAGTCATGAATATAGAGTGAGTACAGCAGGGGGCTGAGCACGCAGCCTTGATGTGCTCCCGTGCTGATTGTTATTGAGGCTGACACATTTCCACCAATACGAACAGACTGGTCTGTGAATGATGAAGTCAAGAATCCAATTAGAGAGTGATGCGCAGAGACTCAGTTCTGAGAGATTGGTAACCAGCTTGGAGGGGATGATTGTATTAAATGCCGAGCTGTAGTCAATGAATAACAGCCTGACATATGAGTTTTTGTTGTCCAAGTGGTCCAGAGCGGAGTGGAGAGCCAGCAAGATCGCATCCACCGTTGATCTGTTGTGGCGGTAAGCAAACTGCAGTGGGTCCAGGTTTTTGGCGAGGTAGGAGTTGATTTGCGCTATGATCAGCCTCTCAAAGCACTTCATCACCACAGATGTTAGTGCCACTGGTCGATAGTCATTGAGACACGTTACTTTGCTCTTCTTGGGCACCGGTATTATTGATGCCCTTTTAAAATAGGTGGAAACCTCAGACCTCAGAAGTGAGAGGTTGAAAATGTCCGTAAAAACTCCAGCCAGTTGATCCGCACAGGTTTTCAGAACACGACCGGGTATACCATCAGGTCCAGGCGCTTTCCGAGGGTTCACCCCTCTGAAGGATTTTCTGACGTCGTCCTCTGTGACTGTGACCGAAATATCATCACGGCGAATGGGGGCTCGGGAAGGCACATCAGTGTTGTCCCTATCAAAGTTTGCGTAAAACACATTGAGCTCGTCAGGGAGTGATGCTTCGCTGACATTTGAGCTGCCTCCTGATTTCGCCTTGTAGGAAGTGATGGCATTCAAGCCCCACCCGCCACAGTTGCCGAACATCCGTCTCATCCGTCTCCCAGCTTGGAGTAAAAGTCCCTTAGGCCTTTTTGATGGCCTTACCAAGGTCGTATCTGGACTTCTTGTAGACCTCTGTATCTTCGGACATGAATGCCCGGTGTCTGGTCTTCAGAAGAGTGTGGATCTCATAGTTCATCCAAGGCTTCCGATTGGGAAACGATTGGGATGCAGTCCTCCACAAAAACCTTCCAAGTGTTTCCCAATCAGAAGGGGAAACTTTATGAAGGGGAAATCGCAATAGCAAAGAGAGACATTAGCTTGGATGCTGTAGAACTGGTATGGGTAGAACCGTGAAATAGCCAAGGGCAGAAAACACTTGTTTGAGTTGTGTACAGACCACCAAGCAGAGTGGTGAGGTTGGTGTATGGGGATAGCATCAAGCAGGAAATTAGGGATGTGTGTAGCAAAGGAACAGCAGTTATCAAGGGTGGCTTTAATCTACATATAGATTGGGCCAACCAAATTAGTAACAGTGCCGAGGAGGAGGATTTCCTGAAATGTATACGGAATGGGTTTTTAAACCAATATGCAAAGGAACCGACTAGAGGGCAGGCCATCCTAGACTGGGTATTGGGTAATGAAGAAGGATTAGTGAGTGATCTTGTTGTGCAAGGCCCCATGGGCAACAGTGACCATAATAAAAAGCACTTATGTAAATCAAAAATAAATGGAGGTTTAGCCCTACCAAATGTTATGCTCTATTTTTGGGCAGTTAACATTAAAAAATATGAATTTTTGGTTGGAAGAACTGGACCAACAACCAGATTGGTTAAAAATGGAAAAGGAAGAAACCTTTAGTGAAAACCCCATAATATATAGTGGAATACGCATTTGGAAACAATTAAAAAAGACACTAAAATTGGATAATTTACCACTACTTCTTCCCATTGTAAACAACCCTACATTTAAACCCTAAACGATGGATAAAGGTTTATTACAATGGAAAAATTACGGAATTACAAAGATGGGTCATCTTTACAGGAAAGGTACATTTCTCTCATTTCAGGAGCAACAACAAATTTATGGACTTCACTCAAATGACTACTTTAGTTACCTACAACTTAGAGACTATGCTAAATCAAACACACAGGACTATAGAAATAGAAAGACATAAATTCATAATGAATGTTTGAACAAACACCCTAACACAGAAAAATTGATATCTTATATTTATAATATCCTATTAGATAATGATGCACCCATGACGGAAATATATAGGCAATCATGGGAAAATGAACTAGGCCAACCAATAAGGCAATAAGGCAAGATATTTGGGACGAAAGCTTACAACATATACATCACTGTTCGTTAAATGCTAGACATTCTTTAATACAATTTAAAGTATTACATAGATTGCACTATTCAAAAACAAAATTAAACAGAATTTTTGCCAAGCATATCTCCTATTTGTGAAAAATGTCAGCACACAGAGGCTAACCTAACGCACACATTTGTAAGTTGTAAAAAAATTAATAATTTTTGGATGGACATTTTTAAGATAATTTCGGAAGTTGTCAACATGCAATTGGACCCCGATTCAAAACTAATAATATTAGGAATACTAGAACAAAATCAAATATTTACAACAAGCCAAAGAAACTTTATCAACTATAGTTTAATAATTGGGAAAAAAATAATTTAAAAATTTTGGAAAGGCCCTATAACCCCCACAATTCAAATGTGGATTATGGAAATGTCAGAGACCCTACATTTGGAAAGATTAAGATTTGTCTTAATGGACAAACAAAAACTATTTGCTAGAATATGGTCTCCATTCATTGACTATTTGAAGGGGCAAACCGGTTCGGCACGAGAACCTGACTGAAACCCGAATCAAGGATTAGATGAAGAATTACATTTTATAATCCACGGACATATCTCCAATGATGTATAATATGTTATATATGGACTTTCAGAAGGGTTTTGACAAGGTCCCACATAAGAGATTAGTATACAAACCAAAAGCGCGCGGTATTGGTGGTTCAGTATTGATGTGGATAGAGAACTGGCTGGCAGACAGGAAGCAAAGGGTAGGAGTAAACGGGTCCTTTTCAGAATGGCAGGCAGTGACTAGTGGGATACCGCAAGGCTCAGTGCTGGGACCCCAGCTATTTACAATATATATTAATGATTTGGACGAGGGAATTGAATGCAACATCTCCAAGTTTGCGGATGACACGAAGCTGGGGGGCAGTGGTACGTGTTAGGAGGATGCTGGGAGGCTGCAAGGTTACTTGGATAGGCTGGGTGAGTGGGCAAATGCATGGCAGATGCAGTATAATGTGGATAAATGTGAGGTTATCCACTTTGGTGGCAAAAACAGGAAAGTAGACTATTATCTGAATGGTGGCCAATTAGGAAAAGGGGAGATGCAACGAGACCTGGGTGTCATGGTACACCAGTCATTGAAAGTGGGCATGCAGGTGCAGCAGGCAGTGAGGAAAGCGAATGGTATGTTAGCATTCATAGCAAAAGGATTTGAGTGTAGGAGCAGGGAGGTTCTATTGCAGTTGTACAGAGTTTTGGCAAGACCACACCTGGAGTATTGCGTACAGTTTTGGTCTCCGTATCTGAGGAAAGACATCTTGCCATAGAGGGGATACAGAGAAGGTTCACCAGACTGATTCCTGGGATGTCAGGACTTTAATCTGAGGAAAGACTGGATAGACTCGGCTTGTACGCGCTAGAATTTAGAAGATTGAGGGGTGATCTTATAGAAACTTACAAAATTCTTAAGGGGTTGGACAGGCTAGATGCAGGAAGATTGTTCACGATGTTGGGGAGGTCCAGAACAATGGGTCACAGTTTAAGGATAAGGGGGAATTGCTTTAGGACCGAGATGAGGAAAACATTTTTCACACAGAGAGTAGTGAGTCTCTGGAATTCTCTGCCACGTAAGGTAATTGAGGCCAGTTCATTGGCTGTATTTAAGAAGGAGTTAGATGTGGCCCTTGTGGCTAAAGGGATCAGGGGATATGGAGAGAAGGCAGGTACAGGATACTGAGTTGAATGATCAGCTATGATCATATTGAATGGTGGTGCAGGCTCGAAGGGCCAAATGGCCTACTCCTGCACCTATATTCTATGTTTCTATGTTTCTAAAGAGTAGGAATTAAAGAGTCATTTTCAGAATGGCACACAGCGACTAGTGGGGTACCGCAAGGCTCAGTACTTGTTATTTACAGTATACAGTGCCCTCCAGCATGTTTGGGACAAAGAGCCATCATTTATTTATTTGCCTCTGTACTCCACAATTTGAGATTTGTAATAGAAAAGATTACACATGGTTAAAGTGCACGTTGTCAGATTTTAATAGAGGCCATTTTTAGACATTTTGGTTTCACCATGTAGAAATTACAACAGTGGTTATACATAGTCCCCCCATTTCAGGGCACCATAACGTTTGGGACACATGGCTTCACAGGTGTTTGTAATTGCTCAGATGCGTTTCATTGCCTCCTTAATGCAGGTATAAGCACCTAGTCTTTCCTCCAGTCTTTCCATCACCTTTGGAAACTTTTATTACTGTTTATCAACATGAGGACCAAAGTTGTGCCAATGAAAGTCAAAGAAGCCATTATGAGACTGAGAAACAAGAATAAAACTGTTAGAGACATCAGCCAAACATTAGGCTTACCAAAATCAACAGTTTGGAACATCATTAAGAAGAAAGAGAGCACTGGTGAGCTTACTAAGCGTAAAGGGACTGGCAGGTCAAGGAAGACCCCCACAGATGATGACAGAAGAATTCTCTCTTTATAAAGAAAAATCCCAAACACCTGTGTGACAGATCAGAAACACTCTTCAAGAGCCAGGTGTCGATTTGTCAATGACCACTGTCCACAAAAGACTTCATGAACAGAAATACAGAGGCTACACTGCAAGAGGCAAACCACTGGTTAGCTGCAAAAATAGGATGGCCAGGTTACAGTTTGCCAAGAAGTAACCACAGAGCAACCACAGTTCTGGAAAAAGGCCTTGTGGACAGATGAGACGAAGATTAACTTGTATCAGACTGATGGCAAAGTATGGGGGAGAGAAGGAACTGCCCAAGATCCAAAGCATAACACCTCATCTGTGAAACACGGTGGTGGGGGTGTTATGGCCTGGGCATGTATCGCTGCTGAAGGTACTGGCTCATCTTCATTGATGATACAACTGCTGATGGTAGTAGCATAATGAATTATGAAGTGTATAGACACATCCTATCTGCTCAAGTTCAAATAAATGCCTTCAAACTCATTGGCCAGCGGTTCATTCTACAGCAAGACAATGATCCCAAACATACTGCTAAAGCAACAAATTAGTTTTTCGAAGCTAAACAATTGTCAATTCTTGAGTGGCCAAGTCAATCACCTGATCTGAACCCAATTGAGCATGCCTTTTATATGTTGAAGAGAAAACTGAAGGGGACTAGCCCCCAAAACAAGCGTAAACTATAGATTTGATTAAAGATACAGGCCTGGCAGAGCATCACCAGAGAAGACACACAGCAACTGGTGATGTCCATGAAACACAGATTTCAAGCAGTCATTGAATGCAAAGGACATGCAACAAAATACTAAACATGACTACTTTCATTTGCATGACATTGCTATGTCCCAAACATTATGGTGCCCTCAAATGGGGGGGACTATGAGCCACTGGGTGGCTCAGCACTTCAACTCCCCCTCCCATTCCGTATCCGACCTCTCGGTCCTGGGCCTCCTCCACGGCCAGAGCGAGCACACCGCAAGTTGGAGGAACAGCACCTCATATTCTGCTTGGGGAGTCTGCATCCTCTGGGCTTAAACATTGAATGTTCTCAATTCTGTTAACCCTGGCTGTCTCCTCCCCTTCCCACCTCTCCCTCAGCCCTCGGGCCCTGGCATTCCTTCTCTCTCTATCTCTGCCCCACAAAAGTCGCACTAGCTTCTCATTTTCACACTACAAACAGCATACAATGGCCTGTTTCCTTTATCATCGATGCTTTTTTGCATATCTTTCATTCATTGTTCTTTATTTCTCATTTCCCTGATCCCCAACCAGTCTGAAGAAGGGTCTCGACGCGAAACGTCGCCTATCTCCTTCGCTCCTTAGATGCTGCTGCACCCGCTGAGTTTCTCCAGCCTTTTGTGTACCCTCGATTCTCCAGCATCTGCAGTTCCTTCTTTAACACTGAAAGTAAGCATGCAGGTACAGCAGGCAGTGAAGACATCTAATGGCATGTTGGCCTTCAATGCGAGAGGATTTGAGTTCCAATGAGACAGGTTTGATTAATAATCTTGTTGTAAAGGGACAGCTGGGACAATGTGGTCATAAAATGAACGACTGCCATATAAAGATTGGAAAGTATTTAGTTCAATCTGAAACTAGGGTCTGACCAAAGTCGAATTATGAGGGCAGGTCAGTGGCAGTAAACTGGGAAATTCCATGAAAGAGTTTGGCAGGGAATGGCGAACCACCAGGATTTAGATAATACATGAGGTGAAGCAACAATTCTTTTGTGGCACAACACGGTAGGAAAAGATGCCCAAGCGTGGGTTAAGAGTCAAGAGTATTTAATTGTCATATGGGCCAGCAACAGAACAATGCCATTCTTCATTGCTGCAGCTTAACAGGCACAATAATACAATACATAATGTATAATAATCACAAATACAATAAATGTATAATCTTTCTACTAGGTAACCATAATAGTGTAAACCCGAAGGCAGTAGTGCAAGCAAAGACACTGTCAATAGAATATTGTAGTTGCTGAGGTTAGTGTTGTGCAGATGCTGGTTGATATTAAAAAATACATAAAATGCATGGAATAACTCTGGGGCAAGCAGCATGTGGGTCAGGCAGGCTGTCTGACCCACTAAGCGTTGTGTCATCTTCATGATGGTTGCTGCCTCCATTGGATGGTCGAATCCTGCTTCAATATCTTATCGGAAGAAGGAAGTTAGAACACTGCCTGATTTGTTGGGTGTGGAATTCTGACGAAACGTGGGTGATATCTTTCCAATGCTTTCACACCTTATAATTTGGTTGAAGTGAAGGTGGGAGAGCAGAAGCAGCCAAAGCTCGGATTGGCTGGAAGTCGGAGTCAGAGTGAAAGTAGAAAAACATGGGCGGGACCAGCCTACGACACATACCTTCAAGGTCGGCAGCAAGTGGCGTGCAGGGATTTAATTGGTAAATTGGCAAGTGAGGTAATTTATGAGCCAATATAAGCAAGATTACTCTAGGGGAGCAGCCTTGTGAGGGAAGTGGCAGGATAGGCGACTACGGCAAAAGTTGGAGGACGGGACGTGGTGAACAATGACGGGTAAGCTGATTCAGTGTGAGGCTTGCAGGATATGGGAGGCCAGGGACACTAATGGTGCGTCTGGCTGCCACAACTGTGGTAAGTGTGTCCAGGTTCAGCTCCTGAACGACATGTTGGGGCACTGGAGAAGCAGCTGGATGACCTCTTGGCCCATCCGGGATAATGAGAGTTTTGTGGATAAGACCTACGGTGAGGTTGGCACGCCAAGGCTACAGGAAGAGCGAAGGAGGGTGACTGTGAGAACAAGGAGTAAGCGTGGAGTGCAGGAGACCCTATGGCTGCACCTAATGAAAAAGGGTACACCCTTTTGGGAGCTGTTGGGGCAGACTACACTGTTGGGGCAGACTACATCCGGCAGAGCTATAACGGTGGGTGAGTCCAATGTCCGAGGAGCAGACAGGTGATTCTGTGGCGGCAGCCGAGACTCGAGGATTGTCTGTTGCCTCCCTGGTGCCAGGGTTCAAGATGTCACAGACTGACTGCAGAACATCCTCGAGAGGGAAGGTGAACAGCCGGCAATAGTTGTGCCCGTAGGCATAAACGACATTGGGAAGAAGAGGAAGGAGTTTCTGCAAAGTGAGTTTAGAGAGTTAGGAACAAGACTGAAAAGCAGGACTTTTTGTGTGGTTATCTCTGGATAGCTTTTAGTACCTCATGCTAGTGACGACAGGGAGATAGGGGATCTGAATGTGTGACTGGAGGTCTGGTGCAGGGAGCAAGGATTTAGCTTTATAGACCACTGGGATAGGGGTGACCTGTACAACAGGGACGGGTTACACCTTAACTGGAGGGAGACCAACGTTCTGGCAGGCAGGTTTGCTAGGGGTACACATGTGGGTTTTAAACTAAATAATGGAGGGGAGGGATTGACGAATTGGGAGTATAACAATGGAGTTAAAGGGGGAGTGAGTGCAGGAAAAGTTACAAAAGATTCCCGAATTAATGTGAAGGAAAGTTCGAGAAGGGATAAGAGAGAGAGGTCAGGGCCAATAGGGACCGGAGTGAGAGGGAAGGGGAATACAAAGTGTTGTATATGAATGCCCGAAGTATAAGAAATAGAGTGGACGAGCTTGAGGCTCTGTTAGAAATTGGCAAGTATGATGTGGGAATTTCAGAGACATGGCTGCAATAGGGCCAGGGCTCGGAATTGAATAATCAAGGGTATACATCCTAACGAAAAGACGGGCAGAGGGGGTGGGGTAGCTCTGTTGGTGAGGAATGGAATTCAGTCACTTGCGAGGGGTGACATTGAAACAGGAGATGTGGAGTCAGTATGGATAGAACTAAGGAATTGTAAGGGTATAAAGAGCCGAATGGGAGTTATCTCCAGGCCACCAAACAGTAGCCTGGATATAGGGTGCGAGTTGAATCTAGGGTGCGAGAGTTAAAATTGGCA
This sequence comes from Raja brachyura, assembly GCA_963514005.1. The sequence goes on along the minus strand of OY740803.1, from coordinate 6,698,116 downwards.
TGTAGTAAAGGTAATGCTATGGTTGTTATGGGAGATTTCAACATGCAGGTAGACTGGAAAAATCGGGTTGATACTGTACCCCAAGAAAGGGAGTTTGTGGAGTGCCTCCGTGATGGATTCTCAGAGCAGCTTGTACTGGCGCCTACTAGGGAGAAGGCAATTCTGGATTTAGTGTTGTTTAATGAACCAGATATGATAAAGGGAACTTGAGGTTAAGGAGTCATTAGGTAGTGACCATAATATGATGTTTTAATCTACAATTTGAGAGGGAGAAGGGTAAATCGGAGGTGTCGGTGTTACAGTTGAACAAAGGGGACTATGGAGTCATGAGGGAGGAGCTGGGCAAAGTTGACTGGAAAGATACCTTAGCATGGATGACAGTGGAAAACCAATGGCAGATATTTCTGGGAATAATAGAGAAGTTGCCGGATCAGTTCATTCCAAAGAGCAAGAAAGATTCCAAGGGGAGTAAGGTGCAACCGTGGCTGACAAGGGAAGTCGGGGACAGTATAAAAGTAAAAGACAACTATAACATTGCAAAGATGAGCGGGAAGCCAGAGGATTGGGTAACGTTTAAAGAGCAATAGAAGATAACTAAAAAGCCAATACAGGGAGAAAAAGTGAGGTACGAAGGTAAGCTAGCCAAGAATATAAAGCAGGATAGTAAAAGCTTCTTTAGGTATGTGAAGAGGAAAAAATGGTTGGAAGACTGAAAAGGGTGAATTTATTATGGGGAACAAGGAAATGACAGATGAGTTGAACAGGTACTTTGGATCTGTCTTCACTAAGGAGGACACAAACAATCTTCCTGATGTACTAGTGGCTAGAGGATCTGGGATGATGGAGGAACTGAAGGAAATCCACATTAGGCAGGAAACGGTGTTGGATAGACTGATGGGACTGAAGGCTGATAAATCCCCAGGGCTGGATGGTCTGCATCCCAGGGTACTTAATGAAGTGGCCCTAGAAATCGTGGACGCATTGGTGATCATTTTCCAATGTTCTATAGATTCGGGTTCAGTTCCTGTGGATTGGAGGGTAGCAAATGTTATCCCACTTTTTAACTAAGGCAGGAGAGAGAAAACAGGGAATTATAGACCAGTTAGCCTGACGTCAGTGGTGGGGAAGATGCTGGAGTCAAACATAAAAGATGAAATAGCGGCACATTTGGAAAGCAGTAACAGGATCGGTCCAAGTCAGCATGGATTTACGAAGGGGAAATCATGCTTGACTAATCTTCTGGATTTTTTGAGGATGTAACTAGGAAAATGGATAAGGGAGGGCCAGTGGATGTAGTGTACCAGGACTTTCAGAAAGCATTTGATTAGGTCCCACATAGGAGATTAGTGGGCAAAATTAGGGCACATGGTATTGGGGGTAGAGTGCTGACATGGATAGAAAATTGGTTGGCAGACAGGAAATAAAGAGTAGGGATTAACTGGTCCCTTTCAGAATGGCAGGCAGTGACTAGTGGGATACCCCAAGGCTCGGTGCTGGGACCGCAGCTATTTACAATATATTTTAATGATTTAGATGAAGGGATTCAAAGTAACAAGAGCAAATTTGCAGATGACACAAAGCTGGGTGGCAGTGTAAACTGTGAGAAGGATGCTATGAGAATGTAGGGCAGGGCTGCCAACATTGGGTGAGAGTTGAGAGTGAGAAATTGCGAGTGAGCGTGGCGACCGGGGGGGGGGGGGGGGGGGGGGGGAGTCCCCCTCCCACGGTAAGAAGCTTGTACATTTTTCAGCTTATAATTGTGCAATCTGGTGCATACTGTAGCGAGTATTTTAACTTAAACTTGGATGCAACATTTATGCTTTAAATTGGATTAGGTATGAATAAGGTTAGGCTAAATTACATTCCACAATAGAGCCGAGAACATTCCACAATAGAGCTCAACAGGTGCAGCTCATGAATGACTATATGCATGTATGGAAATCAGATTATATTCATTCATTACATTCAAAATATATATGGAAACAGGCCCTTCCGCCCATCAGGTCCACACCGACCAGCAATCTATCATACACCAATTCCATCCATCACGCCAGGGACAATTTACAGAAGCCAATTAACCTACAAACCTGCACTTCTTTCGGATATGGGAGAAACCGGAATATCCAGAGAAAACCCATGTGGTAGTGAGGCAGCAACTCTACCGCTGCGCCACCGTGCCACCCCATTACATTATTTTTTCTGTAATATATTTATTATGGTGTCATGTGAATAAAGATGAATACATGATTCTGATTTCTGCCCTTAGTTGGATAACACACATGTCCAGTCATTGTGTTTTATGGCTGGTTTTCAACCTCTTCAGGCTGAAGGTCTCGACTCGAAACATCACCCATTCTTTCTCTCCAGAGATGCTGCCTGTCCTGCTGAGATTTTCTAGTTTCTAGTGTCTATCTTCAGTTTAAACCAGCATCTGCAATTCCTTCCTACACTATTTGTTAAGCAAAACAGGTCCTATTCTCATTATATAATTTAGTGATCAGCGTGAGAGCATGAGAATTTTGTGAAATGCGCGAATCTCACGCTCGATGCATGAGAGTTGGCAGCCTTGCTAATAATTCAAACATTTTATGCAAGTTCTATTTGTTTGGACAAAAATCACTTATTACTGCTTTATAACAGTTAAGTTACTTTAAGACTATTTCAGAAATTATGGCAGTCAACAAAAAATCAACTAACAAATTAAAGCAAACTAAAAAAAAATAACATGTTCCCTTTCCTGACTCTACCTCATAAGTACTTTAACGCTGTTAACAGAGCAAAGGGATATTAATCTCAAGAATCAAAATGGGGAGCGTGAAAGCAATTTTGCTTAAATGGTCATTCAAAGCCCATTCAGATCTGCATAGAGTCAGTGATACAACATGTACATGGCTGGCCCAATTTGTCCATACTGATCAAGCTGGCATTCTGCGTGCCCAGGGACTGGCTGCCGTTCCCAGGTCAGCTCGCGTCCCAGGGACTGGCCGCAGTTCCCAGGTCGGCTCACCTGCAACAGAATGAGTGGTGGGCGGGGAAGGTATTGAGAGGGAGAAGGGGGGGGAGAAGGAAGAGAGAGAGAGGTTTAGTTGAAGCAACTTGCAGTGAGAGCGTTGCTGCTGCCCGCTAGTGTTGAGGGAAGACGGTGGTCGTGGCTTCTGTTCCAGGTCGGGACCCCGCAAAAACGAATTGTAAAAAAAAAAAAGTGTTTTGCGGGTTACGGGCCGTGTGCCGTAGTCCGAACCCTGTCCTAGATGCATGGCCTCATTGTGGTCGTCTTCGCCCCCCCCCCCCCCATGTTTGACAACTGCTTCACCTGGTTGTTGTTGTTGGCAGCTGCACATTCGACCAAAGAGAAGAGACGCAACGTTACTCACAGCCGTCAACCGACGCGCTTCCCCAGACCGCACAGAGCGCTGGCAGCCGGCGCAAAGGGACAAACTGGCGCAGGGACTGAACTCGGCATGAGAACTCGGTCATGAGCGTGAGGGCGTGAGAAATAGCTCCAAGGTGTGATTCTCACGCCGAAAAAGCGTGAGAGTTGGCAGCCCTGATGTAGGGTGAGTTGGACAGGTTGGGGGAGAGGGCAGCTGCATGACAGATGCAGTTTAATGCGGATAAATGTGAGGTTATCCACTTTGGTAGCAAAAACAGGAAGGCAGATTACTATATAAATGGTGTCAAGTTGGGAATGGGGGAAGTACAACAGGATCTGGGTGTCCTTGTTCATCAGTCACTGAAAGTAAGCATGCAGGTACAACAGGCAATGAAGAAAGTGAATGGCATGTCGGCCTTCATAACAAGAGGAGTTGAGTATAGGAGCAAAGAGGTCCTTCTGCAGTTGTACAGGGCCCTAGTGAGACCACACCTAGAGTATTGTGTACAGTTTTGGTCTCCAAATTTGAGGAAGGACATTCTAGCCATTGAGGGAGTGCAGCGAAGGTTCACAAAGTTAATTCCAGGTATGGCGGGACTGTCATATGCTGAGAGAACGGAGCGGCTGGGCTTGTATACTCTGGAATTTAGAAGGATGAGCAGGGATCTTGTTGAAACATATAAGATTAATAAGGGTTTGGACACACTAGCGGCAGGAAACATGTTCCCGATGTTGGGGAGGCCCAGAACCAGGAGCCACAGTTTAAGAATAAGGGGAAATTCATTTAGAACGGAGATGAGGAAACACATGAGGAAACAGAGAGTTGTGAGTCTGTGGAATTCTCTGCCTCCGAGGGCGGTAGAGGCCGGTTCTCTGGATACTTTCAAGAGAGAGCTAGATAGGGCTCTTAAAGATAGTGGTGTCAGGGGATATGGGGAGAAGGCAGGAACGGGGTACTGATTATGGATGATCAGCCATGATCACATTGAATGGTGGTGCTGGCTCGAAGGGCCAAATGGCCGACTCCTGTACCTATTGCCTATTGTTACTCATTTCAGCTGCCTGTCCTCTCTGCAGCCTTGCAATTTTTCTTCACATTTATCCAATTTAGTCAGAGCCCACAATGAAAAATTCATCCACTACAGCAGCAGCAAAGCATTCCACATTCCAAAAACTCTCTATACAAAGCCTTTAGAAACATAGAAATTAGGTGCAGGAGTAGGCCAGTCGGCCCTTCGAGCCTGCACCGCCATTCAATATGGTCATGGCTGATCGCCCAACTCAGTATCCCGTACTTGCCTCTCTCCATACCCTCTGATCTCCTTAGCCACAAGGGCCACATCTAACTCCCTCTAAAATATAGTCAATGAACTGGCCTCAACTACCCTCTGTGGCAGAGAGTTCCAGAGACCCACCACTCTGTGTGAAAAAAAAGTCCTTCTCATCTCGGTCCTACAGGATTTCCCCCTTATCCTTAAGCTGTGACCCCTTGTCCTGGACCTCCCCAACATCGGGAACAATCTTCCTGCATCTAGCCTGTCCAACCCCTTAAGAATTGTGTAAGTTTCTATAAGATCCCCTCTCAATCTCCTAAATTCTAGAGAGTATAAACCAAGTCTATCCAGTCTTTCTTCAAAAGACAGTCCTGACATCCCAGGAATCAGTCTGGTGAACCTTCTCTGCACTCCCTCTATGGCAATAATGTCCTTCCTCAGATTAGGAGACCAAAACTGTACGCAATACTCCAGGTGTGGTCTCACCAAGACCCTATACAACTGCAGTAGAACCTCCCTGCTCCTATACTCAAATCCTTTTGCTATGAAAGCGAACAAACCATTCGCTTTCTTCACTGCCTGCTGCACCTGCATGCCTACTTTCAATGACTGGTGTACCATGACACCCAGGTCGCGCTGCATCTCCCCTTTTCCTAATCGGCCACCATGATCTTCATGATGATCAAAGCTCCGTGCAGGGTTTGAGGCAATGGTGCATATCATCATCTTAAGTAGAGTAGTTTGGTGACGGGTTATTTTTTATTGAGAAGAATGGTAAGTTATAACCTATTTTCTACTTAGATAGTGTGGAAGATATTAGTTCCAGGATTCTGCTGAAGGTTCCTGGGATGAAGGACTGCAGTTGCAAGAATGTGAGGCTTAGATTGTTTTCTTTGGAGAATGCTGAGGAAATATTTGGTAGATGCATACAATTATAAGATGGGCTGGAGAGCATGAATATTGGGGGTTGTTCTCTTTAGACAAGGGGTCATGTAGTTTAAGGGGAAATAGTTGAGACATGTTTTAAATGTGGTGTGATTGGAATCCCACACGCTGTCTGGATGTGGTGGAGGAAGTTTGCAAAGTAGCAGATAATGATATGGTGGCAAAGAGCTCCGCTCTATGATCTTTGGTTGCAAAAGCCAGTGGGTGGAATCAAATAGCGCTGGCAGAGATCCGGCCTGGGCTAAGGACAGGCTGGTGGCAAAGTGAAGACATAACGATGGGGACAGCCCCGGTGTCCCATCACCCCCCCCCCCCCCCGTTGTCCCATCTCCTCCCCCACCACCCCCCCCCAGTGTCCCATCTCTCTCTCTTCCCCCCCCCCCCGGTGTTCCATCTCTCTATCCCACCCTCCCCCACGGTGTCCCATCTCTCCCCCCCCCGGTGTCCCATCTCTCCCCCCCCCCCCCCGTGTGTCCCCGTCCAACACCCCCCGCCCCGGTGTCCCATCTCTCTCCCCCCCCCCCCCGTGTCCCATCTCTCCCCCCCCCCCCCCCGGTGTCCCATCTCCTCCCCCACCCCCCGCCGTGTCCCCCAGTCCCCCACCCACCCCCGGTGTCCCATCTCTCTCTGCCCCCCCCCCCGGTGTCCCATCTTCCCCGTCCCCCACCCCCCCGGTGTCCCCCCGTCCCCCACCCCCCCCCCCCCCCGGTGTCCCGTCCACCACCCCCCCCCCCCCCCGGTGTCCCATCTCTCTTCCCCACCCCCCCCCCCCCACGGTGTCCCATCTCTCTCTGCCCCCCCGGTGTCCCATCTTCCCCATCCCCCCCGGTGTCCCCCACCCCCCCGGTATCCCATCTTCCCCCCCACCCCCCCCCCTGTGTCCCATCTCTCCCCCCCCCCTTGTGTCCCATCTCTCCCCCCCCCTTGTGTCCCATCTCTCCCCCCCCGTGTGTCCCCGTCCAACACCCCCCCCCCCGGTGTCCCATCTCTTCCCCCACCCCCGCCGTGTCCCCCCGTCCCCCACCCCCCCCCCCCCCGGTGTCCCATCTCTCTCTGCCCCCCCCGGTGTCCCACCTTCCCCGTGTCCCCCCACCCCCCCCCCCCCCCCGCTGTCCCCCCATCCCCCCCCCCCCCCCGCTGTCCCCCCATCCCCCCCCCCCGTGTCCCATCTCTCTCTGCCCACCCCTGGTGTCCCATCTTCCTCGTCCCCCCCGTGTCCCCCCATCCCCCCCCCCCCGGTGTCCCATCTCTCTCTGCCCCCCCCGGTGTCCCACCTTCCCCGTGTCCCCCCACCCCCCCCCGCTGTCCCCCCATCCCCCCCCCCCCCCGCTGTCCCCCCATCCCCCCCCCCCCCCGCTGTCCCCCCATCCCCCCCCCCCCCCCCCGCTGTCCCCCCATCCCCCCCCCCGTGTCCCATCTCTCTCTGCCCACCCCTGGTGTCCCATCTTCCTCGTCCCCCCCGTGTCCCCCCATCCCCCCCCCCCCGGTGTCCCATCTCTCCCCCCCCCCCCGTGTCCAATCCCGTCACCGCGGAACCGGGGACTCGCGCCGGAAACGGGCCGGCAGCGGATGTCCCGCCCCCGGGCCTGGACTAGGTGCGGGTCCGGGCGCTGATTGGGTGTTGGTATTGCCCGTCACCGGGTCGGCCTGCAGCTGGATCCGCGAGCGACTGGAGACTGAGGGGTAGGGAAGGGTCGGGGGTGGGGGAGTAGGAGGATGGGGTAGGGGTGGGCCTGGGGGGGTGAGGGGAAGGGCCGGGGGGTTGGGGGGGGGGGGGGGGGGGAAGAGAGTGTTGGGAGGAAGGAACTGCAGGCGCTGGTTTAACCCGAATAAAGACACAGTGCTGGAGTGACAGCGGGACGGGCAGCATCTGTGGAGAGACGGAATGGGTGAAGTTTCGGGTCCAGACCCTTCTTCAAAGAGATCGGGGGGAGGGGGGGCGAGATCCGGAGGGAGGTGGGGAGAAGATAGGGAGGCCCGGGTAGCAGAGAACCGGGGAGAGAGCGAGTCGGTGGGGAGGGGAGGGGTGGGGAGGGGTGGGGAGGGCCGGGCCGGGCCGGACGGTGCGGGAGGTGGAGAGCAGCTTTTTCTGCGTCTCACATCCACGGGCCCCTGCGCTGCGTCCCTTGCCTTTAACACCCCTCTCCGTCTCTCTCCAGGATTGAAGAGTTGGGCGCTGTACAAAATGAATGTGGCAAAGGGTGGCTACCGCGTATTCTCGGCCAATTCCAATGCTGCTTGCACCGAGTTAGCCAAACGCATCACTGAGTAAGTGGAGCCGACGCTGGCCATCTTCTGTTGATACTGGGGCTGAAATTAGTCTTTAAAGCCCCGTTTATATTTGGTACTTGACAAATTTTCAATGGCCCAGTTGCATTGAAGGGTGGCAGGTTCTCCGTGGGTTCCAATATAGACTGGGACTGCTCTAGTGTCAAGAGCTTACATGGGGTGACATTTGTCCATGGGGTGAAGTGTGTTCATGACTTTTCCCGCGGGCAATGTGCGGAGAACATTTAAGAGAAAGAGCAAAGCTTAACGTCCTCTTTGGGTATTGGGCAGGGAAGTGACTGCCGCAGCAACCACAGTTTGTTTTGTTTTTTTAATTATTTATTAATTGTTTTTATTTTATTAGAAGTAAGTACAGGAATATGGCACCAAGGTGCCTAATATATTTTGACGTATTACATTTTATGTGCAGCTTATTTTTTATTTTTTTAATAATGAGAAAGAAAAAGAGAGAGTAGATAATAAAAGATAGAAACATGTGAGATATAGTGTGTAAGAAAGAAAAAAGTGTGAAAAAAGAAAGTTGAGAATGAAAACTTATTTCTCAAGAAAGAAAAAAAGAGTAGAAAGTAAGAGATTAAGGAGATCCTTATCTATATTCTTGACCATCCCTCACCCAATCCTGAAACAGTTAAGGGCCTGTCCCACCAGCATGTGACTCCATGCGGTGAGCTCGACCAAACTGGAAGCGGGGGCCGCGCGGAGGTCGGGTGGCGCGAAGTTGGAGCGAAGTCCGCGGTAAGTTTGCAAGGACAGAGAGGGACACGGAGGCACATATAGAGAGGGTCACGGAGGCACGACATCGAGGCGGTGCGTAAAGGGCCTGTCCCACCAGCATGCAAACTATGTGATTAGTGCGACCTAACGTGGTCGCTTGAGCCGTCCGTCGTCGCGGGGCCGGTTCCACTTCGATCGCCAGAGCCGTGCGGAGTTCATCCCGACACCGAGCGGGGCTCCGAAAAACTGACTGTCCAAAAATTCCGCGTGGCAACGGCTTGTCGGCTCGCAGTTGCCTCGATGTTTACACACCGCCCCGACATCGTGCCTCCGTGAACCTATCTGTGTATGTGCCTCTGTGCCCCTCTCTGTGTGCCCCTCTCTGTCCTGGCGAACTTACCTTAGACTTCGCTCCAAGTTCGCCTCACTTTGCGCCGCGTTGCACCACTCACCCGACCTCCGCGCGGCCCCTACTGCCGGTTTGGTTGCGCTTGCCGCATGCAGGCGCATGCTGGTGGGAACGGCCCTGTACAGGGGATCACCCGACCTCCGCGCGGCCCCCGCTTCTAGTTTGATCGCGTTCATCACATAGAGTTGCATGCTGGTGGGACAGGCCCTTAATGCGTCGAGGCGGCTGTGGGCCGACAGGCCGTTGCCGCGTGGAATTTTTGAACGTGGTTAGTTTTTTGGAGCCCCGCGCGATGCTTTTCGGAGCTCCGCACACCTCCATACGGCTCCAGCAATCGAAGTGGGACCGGCTCCGCGAGGCCAGACGGCTCGACCGACCATGTTAGGTCGCGCTCACCGCATGGAGTCGCATGCTGGTGGGACAGGCCCTTTAGCTTCTATGGTTTTGTTACACCATATGATTCCAAATGGAGACCAACCCGTTAAAAATTGGTCTGATTTATCTATTAGGAGGAATCGCATTTCCTCAAGATGTGCAGTGTCCAACATGTTTGAAATCCACATTTTAAGCGTTGGTATGGTTACCACAGTTATATTAGTTTTTGAATAGTTGTGGAGAAGGACGAGGCTGGTCATCATGTTATGTAGCGACGTTACAAAATTTTGAGATTTTAAATATCAAGTCTGCAATTTATCCCATCAGATAAAGCATAAAAAGAAGTTTAATTTGACTTTCATATCTTCAGTATTAAAGTTATGGCCATTTTCATACTCTGAAATTAGCATCTTGTTCCCCATTGCCTTTCAATTGACTTAACTCAAAAGCTGTGATCTGGAACCAGGGAATGCCGGGCTTGTGTAATCGGAATACCAAACTCGCTTATTAGGTTCCGTTCGGGGGATTGACTTGGCCACTCAAGAATTAACCATTTTTTAGCTTTGAAAAACTGCGGGCCAATGAGTTTTGAGGCATTGGCCCGCAGTTACTCGAGCAGATAGGATGTGTCTATACACTTCAGAATTCATAATGCTACTACCATCAGCAGTTGTATCATCAATTAAGATAAGTGAGCCAGTACCTTCAGCAGCCTTACAAGCCCAGGCCATAACACCCCCACCACCGTGTTTCACAGATGAGGTATTATGCTTTCGATCTTCGCCAGTTCCTTTTTTTCCTCCATACTTTGCTCTTGCCGTCACTCTGATATAAGTTAATCTTCGTCACATCTGTCCACAAGAATTGGAGTGGTGGCGGACTGCAGGCTTTTGTGTGTGTGTGTGTGTCGTGTTTTAGTCTCTTCCTTTGGGGGGGATGCGACTTTTCTTGTCTTATCCCCCCCCCCCCCCCCGTCTCCGTCTGCACTGAGGCCTAATGGTGGAGCTGGCTGCCTCCAACTGCAACCGACCTCGAGGCCCCGGAGGCAGAGCCAGCCAGTACTTTCCGACGTGTGGCTGGCCGACTTCGGGGCTGTGGCGGGTTCCAGCGTTCCAACTCGGAGCTGTGGCGGCAGCGACCCGACTTTGGAGGTTTCGACCGGGGGCCCAGTGGAAGACATCGTCGGGAGCTCGCAGGTCACAGGTTGGTGACCTGTTTCTCCGGAGCTCCCGCGGCAAAAGCTTCGTCCGCTGGACTGGACTGGAGGGCGGCAGCTTCGACCGCCCCGGGCCGCGGAGTTGAACCGGCCCGTTCGCAAAGCACGGTTGAGCCGCAGGACTTACTTACCATCACCCGGTGGGGTCACAACATCGGAGGTCTGGATCGCCTCAGCGCAGAGGAAGAACAAGAAGGGAAGAGACAAAGACTTAAGATTTTTGCCTTCCATCACAGTGAGGAGGTGTCTGGTGAACTCACTGTGGTGGATGTTAAATTTGTGTTTATTGTGTGTTTTGTTATTTTTATTATATGTATGACTGCAAGGCAACGAAATTTGTCATTTCTTCATTGGCACAACTTTGTCAAATCTGTCCAATTCTTGTGGACAGATGTGACGAAGATTAACTTATATCAGAGTGACGGCAAGAGCAAAGTATGGAGGAAAAAAAGGAACTGCCGAAGATCGAAAGCATAACACCTCATCTGTGCAACACGGTGGTGGGGGTGTTATGGCCTGGGCTTGTATTGTCATTTCGGTCTGAATGACAATAAAGTTTCCAAGAATCCAAGACCATTTTCCAGAACTGTGGTTGCTCTTTTAAGTACTTCTTGGCAAACTGTAACCCGGCCATCCTATTTTTGCAGCTAACCAGTGGTTTGCATCTTGCAGTGTAGCCTCTGTATTTCTGTTCATGAAGTCTTTTGTGGACAGTGGTCATTGACAAATCCACACCTGACTCTTGAAGTGTGTTTCTGATCTGTCGGACAGGTGTTTGGGGATTTTTCTTTATTATCGAGAGAATTCTTCTGTCATCAGCTGTGGAGGTCTTCCTTGGCCTGCCAGTCCCTTTGCGATTAGTAAGCTCACCAGTGCTCTCTTTCTTAATAATGTTCCAAACCTTTTGTTTTTGTCAGCCTAAGGTTTGGCTGATGTCTCTAACAGTTTTATTCTTGTTTCTCAGTCTCATAATGGCTTCTTTGACTTTCATTGGCACAACTTTGGTCCTCATGTTGATAAACAGTAATAAAAGTTTCCAAAGGTGATGGAAAGACTGGGGGAAAGACTAGGTGCTGAGAGCTCTCTTATACCTGCATGAAGGAGGCGATTAAACACACCTGAGCAATTGTAAACACCTGTGAAGCCATGTGTCCCAAACATTATGGTGCCCTGAAATGGGGAACTATGTGTAAACGCAGCTGTAATGTCTACATGGTGAAACCAAAATGTATAAAATGGCCTTTAATAAAATCTAACAATGTGCATTTTAACCACATGTGATTTTTTTTCTATTACAAATCTCAAATTGTGGAGTACAGAGGCAAATATATAAATGATGGGTCTTTGTCCCAAACATTATGGAGGGCGCTGTAGTTTAATTCAGCTAATTGTGAGATCTATCGCTTTGTACCTTGTCTGCTATTAGCAGTTCCTCCTGTATACTCTGGGAGCTTCATTATATTCTACACATTTGCTTGCGCTGTGTCCCCTTGTCAGTACGCAGATGCTCTGCATCATTACCCATATCTCCTTGCTTTCTTCCTTTAACTATTCGCATCCATTTTAAAAAACAATTGTTTTCAGATGGGGGGGGGGGGGGTTACACAAAAAGCTGGAGAAACTCAGCGGGTGCAGCAGCATCTAAGGAGCGATGGAGATAGGCGACGTTTCAGGTTGAGACCTTTCTTTTTCAGTGGGGCTTCAGCCTGGATGATTTAGACTGGTAAAGAAGGCAGATGGCATGCTTTCCTTCATTAGTCAGGGCATTGAGTATAAGCATCAGGATGGCATGATGCAGCTTTATAGGACTTTGGTTAGGCTGCTTTTAGAGTATTGAGCACAGTGCTGGTTGCCTCATTGCAGGAAGGATGTGGAGGATTTGGAAACCATACCAGAATGATGCTTGAATTGGGGGGTATTAACTACAGGGAGAGGTTAGACAGACTTAGATTGTTTTCTCCAGAACGCTGGAGATATGAGCAGACCTGATAGAAGCATGTCAAATGATGAGGTGTAGATAGTCAGAAGCTTTTTGCCCAGGGAGAGGGCATAGCTTTCAGGTGAAAGGGGCGAAGGATAAAGCAAGCGGGGCAAGATGGTGAGACTGCAATGTGTTGTCAGCAGTAGTGATTGAGGCAGATAGTGGCATTTCAGAGGCTTTTGGAAAGGTAAGTGGACATGCAGAGAAAGGAGCGACATTGAGTGTGTGCAGGCAGATAAAGTTGGTTTTGGCATCGTGTTCAGCATAGATATTGTGTGCTCTACTGTTTGGATTTTTAAAAATTTGGATGTAGATTAAACGATGAGAAGTTTTCTTTTCATGTGCAAGGATCATGGTAAATGGGATCCAATGGGCATCCTGCTTTTGAATCTCAAGTGCCATTTGATAGGTTACCATGTATATGGTTATTGTAGAAGATAAGGCTTCATGAGTTTGGATGGATAGAGCTTTGAGTTAAGGTAAATGGGTCAACTTCAGTTTGTTGAGCTGTAACTGGCTGTAACCTGGGTCCGTACCCGGGGCTCAGTTAAAATCAATATTAATGTCTTGGATGAAGTATGTGTATGAATTGTAAAAGTGTTTAATTGTCCTATGCACCAGGAGCAGTGAAATTCTTACTTGCTGACCCATTCGTGCAATAACACCACAGATACTATAATCAATGAGAAGGGTGCTGAACTGAAACTTCACCTATCCTTGTTCTCAAGGGATGGTGCCTGACCCGCTGAGTTACTCCAGCACGTAATTCTTTTGTAAAGCAGCACCTGCAGTTCCTCGTTTCTATAATAATCAATAATGGTATAAATGAATAATACTAGGTAACCAGACCACAGTGCAAATCTGAAGTAGAGCGACTAAAGAACAAAGAAAATCGTTGTCAATAGGGATAGGAGTAGGATTAGGCCATTCAGTCCATCAAGTCTACGCCACCATTCAATCATGGCTGATCTATCTGCCTCCTAACCGCATTCTCCTTCCTTCTCCCCATAACCTCTGACACCTGTACTAATCAAGAATCTCTATATTTGCCTTAAAAATATCCACAGCCTTCTGTGGCAAAGAATTCCACAGATTCACCACCCTCTGACTAAAAAAAAATTCTCCTTATCCCCTTCCTAAAAGAACGTCCTTTAATTCTGAGGTTATGACCTCTAGTCCTAGACTCTCCCACTAGTGGAAACATCCTCTCCACATCCACTCGATCCAAGCCTTTCACTAATATGTATGTTTCAATGAGGTCCAAAGGACATTTATCACATATACCAATTGGTGTAGTGAAATTTGACTTGCCATTGCAGCACACAAATAAAGATAAGACAACATCAAAGAATTTAACAGTAAACATAAAAACATCCCCCCACAATGGTTCCCACTGTGGGGGAAGGCAGCAAAGTCCAGTCCCATCCCCAGTTCACCCATAGTCGGGCCTATTGAGGCCTCCGCAGTCACTGCTACGGCAGCCCAATGCTTCAGGCCCTCTCGCCGGATGATGAAGCTCTGGTGTCACGTGAACACTCTCAGCGGCCCGGAGTGTCTGAAGCGGCCACTTCCTCCCCGGAGTTCGCAGCTCCCGAAGTCCACGGGCCGCGCCGGTCGGAGCTCCGACTCTGGCGACCTCGTCGTGAGATCCCAGGCTTCGCAGTGTTTAAAGCTCAGCGCCGCTCGCGGCTGGAAGCCCCACAGACCGCAGCTCCGCGATGTTGGATTCGGCTGTCCCAGCCCTCCGGAGCCCACCGCACGGCGACCCGGGCAAGGCATAGCCAGCTCCACGATGGCGCCCCAGCGCTGTACCGGCGCCAAAGCTGAAGTCCCGGCCGGTCCTGGCAGGAAACGCCGCTCCAGACTGCCGGCAGCCCCGGCTATACTCGGCGGCTCCCCCTGTGACGTCCCCCCTCATTCTTCTAAACTCCAGTGAGTACAGGCCCAGTGCCGACAGATCCTTCCTCAGATATGGTGCCCCAAATTGCTCTCAATATTCTAAATGTGGCCTTACTAGCACCTTATAGAGCCTCAACATTACATCCCTGTTGTGCAGTGGGGTGGTGGTTAGGGTGGTGCAATGGGCTCAAGAGCCAGGTAGTTGTGGGGAAGAAGTTCTTGAAGCTGGAGGTCACAGTTCTCTGGCTCCTGTAGCACCACCTCAATGGTATCAGCAAGATGAAAGCATGGTCAGTGTCATGTGGGTCTTTGATACTGGTTGCCTCATATAGATTGCTTCGAGGATGGGGAGGGGTCAGTACCTGTGATGGCTAGGGCGACGTTCCCACTTGCTGCAGCCTCCCTTGTTCCTGGGCATCTAAATGACGGAACCATTTAATATGTTCTCTACCATACACCTGCAAGTGTCCAATAGAGAGAGAGTTTGGCCACATACTGAATCTTGGTTTTCTTATGGAAACATTTCCATCTTTAACCAGTTGACTGATTACATTTGCTATCCTTGCAGCATTTTACATTCATCAGTTTTGTTTGAAATGTTGTTATTGATTGTGCAGTCACTTCACTTTCTCTGAGAAGAAAAAAAAAGCTTCCTTTATGTAAAGGAAAGGAAAGCTTCCTCTATGCAGAAAAGGGAACAATGCGCTGGGATAACTCAGCAGATGAGGCAGCATCACTGGAGAACATGGATAGGTATGCAGTCCCTTCACACACTCCCTGGCCTAGAGGCAGAATAAAGCTGCCAGTGAGTGTAGAATACCCCCACGTCACTATGTACGTGGGTTAATATCATCAGTTAATAAAATATTAAAATCTGTTTTTATGACACACACGATCCTAGTGTACTATGACCCCAGAGTTTCATGTATAAACCTGCACCATTTCACAATAATACTCTTCCTGGAAACGTCTGTGATTAGCCTCCCTGACAACCCCCTGGTTTCTCCAGTTCCATTATATTTGTCCTGAGGACGTTGGGCCGAAGGGCCTGTTTCCATACTGTATCTCTCTATGACATCATATTCCCTGCCAACTTTGTAGAGATATCATAGTCATGGAGTTAGACAGCATGCATTGGATCCTTCTGCCCAAGCCATGAGCTAATCCTTGACTGACTTTGGCCCATAGCTCTCTAAAAATTTCCTATCCAAGTTCCAGTAGAAATGTCTGTTAAACTGGAGTGGTGCGAGAGCTAGGTGCACAGCTGGGTGGGGGAGGGAAGGCAGGCAGGCAGGGGACAGAGAAGGGGAGTATTACTTGAAATTAGAGACTTATTGGGTTATATGATGTGCTATTCTTTCCCGGTGCCCATCCATTTGTTCCCCGATCCCAGTCACCCTGCTATTTAAACTCCCACCCCTCCACCCCTCTGCACACTTTTCTCCCATCCACCAGATCTTTTGTCAGCTCTTTCCCTTCCCACTGTCCCTTTCCACTGTCCCTTTCCACACATATCCCTCCCTCCGGCTTTACATTTCCCACCTCTGACACACTTCTGTATCCTCATCAATCTGCCAATCACCCCCTCACCGACATCCACCTAACACTTGTAGAAACAAGGAACTGCAGATGCTAGATTACCAAGGAACGAGAAAATGCTGGAGTAACTCAGTGGGTCAGGCAGCATCCCTGAAGAACATGAATAGGTAACGTTTTCGGTTGGGACCCTTCTTCAGAATTAAAATGGCTCCTGACCCAAAACGTTACCTATCCATGTTCTCCAGGGATGCTTTCTGGAGTAAGTTACTCCAGCATTTTGTCTTTCCACCTATCACTTGCCAGGTTTTGCCCCACCCCTCCTCTTTTCCAGCTTTCTTCTCCCCCTCAATCAGTTGTCTGTTCATTCCCTCCAAGATTCCAGTATCTACAGGTGCTGGTATGTGTCATCATTTATAGTGCTGTGCCTTTATGGGTTCTACTTGGGTGGAGAGCCTGAGGGCTGTCAATGAGCAACTTAAATTGCTCTGATAATTAGATCCCACCCACCAGAGTAATTCTGCTTTTCATGACATCAATAAACAATGGACATTTCTACTGCAACAGGCAGCATTTCTGTTTAGAAGGAATGGGTGACATTTTGGGTCGAGACCCTTCTTCAGACTGAGAGTCAGGAGTGGGAGACACCAAAATGTCACCCATTCTTTCTATCCAGAAATGCTGCCTGTCTCGCTGAATTATTCCAGCATTTTGTGTCTATCTTCAGTGCAAACCAGCACCTGCAGTTCCCTCCTACACAGGAAGTGTAAATTCAGTTTAATTGATCATAATGTAATGTTTGAGACAGAATTGTCCAATTAAAGGTCGGGTGGTGCATGTGGTCCAACATGGATGTTAGTAACGTTCCTCAGGTTGGCTGTTGCATGAGACATACGGAGACTGGCTCATTTGGATTCAGAACTGGCTGAATCGTAGAGGGTCGTGGTGGAAGGGTATTATTCTGGCTGGGTATATGATCAGCTGAGGTCTGTGCTTGGATGTCTGCTGCCTATATATATAGACGACTTGAACGTTTAGTTTTGTTTAAAGATACAGCATGGAAATGGGCCTTTCATCCCACCGAGTGCACAAGGAACATCAATCATCCGTTCGTGCTGGTTCCATGTTATTCCACATTCTCATCCATACCCTACCCTCTGGGGGTATTTTACAGAGGCCAATTAACTTAGAAACTGTCTCCCCGCCACTTCTAGATGGGGCTGGCAATGCCACTCCTGGCCACTTCCAGACTGGGCAGGCAATGCCACTCCTGGTCACTTCCAGACTGGGCAGGCAATGCCACTACTGGGCAGGCAATGCCACTCCTGGCCACTTCCAGACTGGGCAGGCAATGCCACTCCTGGCATCGACACCAGATTGGGCAGGCAATGCCACTCCTGGTCACTTCCAGACTGGGCAGGCAATGCCACTCCTGCTGAGTTACTCCAGTACTTTGTTTCCTTCTGTGTATTTGCCAGCAAATGCAGACATTTGTTTCTACTACTTATACAATGATAGTCCGTTTCTTGGTTATAGGAGACAATCGGCAATAACGGACATCATCTCTCCCCCTTATAGGTTTAAGGTGACGGGGAAAGTTTAAAGGAGATGTGCAAGGCAAGTTTTTTTTTCTAGCGTGCTAGGTGCCTGGAACGCACAGCTGGGGGTGGTGTTGGAGGCAGATGCAAGTAACATAAAAACATAAACAATAGGTGCAGGAGTGGGCCATTTAGCCCTTCGAGCCTGCACCACCATTCAATATGATCATGGCTGATCATCAAAACTCAGTACCCCTTTCCTGTTTTCTTCCCATATCCCTTGATTCAGTTAGCCCTAAGAGCTAAATCTAACTCTCTCTTGAATACATCCAGTGAATTGGCCTCCACTGGCTTTTGTAGCAGATAATTCCACAAATTCACAACTCTGAGTGAAAATGTTTTTCCTCATCTCAGTCCTAAATGGCTTACCCCATATTCTTAAGAGACTTTAAAATAGACACATGGATGTTGCAGGGAAGTGAGGGATATGGATCATGTGCAGGCAGTGGAGATCAGTTAAACTTGCCGTTGTATTTGGCACAGATTGTGTGTCGAAGAGCCTGCTCCTGTGCTGTACTGCTCTGCTCCATTCACTGGTACTTGCTTCAGTTAATGCCGTAATTATCTGGAGTTATCGAGTACTCGGGGACTGCTTGGCCATGGCTCTGGAATTGTCTGCTTCTCTTCATTACAAGCGCTCAAGTCTCCCTTGGCCCCCAGGCCACGATTTGTGTAAGGACCTTGATAGTGAATGGCAGAGCTCTGGGGAGTGTTACAGAGCAGAGGGATGTAGGAGTGCAGGTATATAGTTTCTTCAAAGTGGTGTCTCGGATGGATAGGATGATGAAGGCGGCTTTCATCAGTATGGAAATTTGGAGTATCACTTTCAGGTTTGGTCGCCCCACTGTAGGAAGGATGTTGTTATGCTAGAAAGAGTGCAGCGAAGATATCAAAGGATGTTAACTGGGCTTAAGGTCCTCAGCCAGAGAGAGAGGTTGAGCAGGCTAGGACTTTATCCCTTGGAGTGCAGGAGGCTATGGGTGATGATGAGAGGTGTGGGATTATGAGGGGAATAGATAAGGCGAGTGCAAGTGTCTTTTACCCAGAGTAGGGGAATCAAGAACAAGAGATTTTAGATGAGAGGGGAGAGATTTAATGCAAACCAGAGAGGAAAGATTTAATAGGAACCAGAAGGGAAAGATTTAATAGGAACCTGAGGGGCAACTTTTTCCACATAGAGGATGGGGGATGTGCCAGGGGAGTTAGTTGAAGAAAGTACAATGACAACGTTTAAAAGACATTTGGATAGGTACGTGGTTAGAAAACGTTTTGGAGGGATATGGGGCAAATGTAGGCTAGTGGGACTAGTGTAGATGGGGCACCTTGGTTGACATGGCCAGGTTGGGCCGAAGGGCCTGTGTTTGTGCTTTATTGCTCTGACTGTATAATTGTGGTCACAATATACACATCACAGACAATCTTTTCAGTGCGTTTAACTATCTTGTCCTTATTTCTTCAGGCGTCTTGGCGTTGAACTTGGCAAAGCAGTGGTTTATCAGGAACCAAACCGTGGTAAGTTACAGTAATATGCTGATTGATATAATGGTCATTGCAGAGTGGGCCCATTGCAGTATTCGGTGAAACCAAGCTCTACTGCTCCAGGGTGGGAAAGTAGGGGTGAAGTCATATACACATGTCCTCTGAAGGTTGGACTCCAGTCCTCACACAGTGTATCAGAGGTGACCATTACATTACTAAAACTAATTTCCGGGGCTTGAGTCCTATCTAGCTCTCTCTTGAAAGTATCTAGAGAACTGGCCTCCACCACCTTCTGAGGCAGAGACTTCCACAGACTCACAACCCTTTATTAAAAGTGTTTCCTCATCTCTGTTCTAAATGGCTTACCCCTTATTCTTAAACTGTGGCCCCTGGTTCTGGACTCCCCAATATCAGGAACATGTTTCCTGCCTCTCGCGTGTCCAAATCCTTAACAATCTTACATGTTTCAATAAGATGCCCTCTCATCCTTCTAAATTCCAGAGTATGCAAGCCCAGCCACTCCATTCTCTCAGCATATGACAGTCCCACCATCCCGGGAATTAACCTTGTAAACCTACGCTGCACTCCCTCAATAGCAAGGATGTCCTTCCTCAAATTAGGGCAACAAAACTGCACACAATACTCCAGGTGTGGTCTCACTAGGGCCCTATACAACTGCAGAAGGACCTCTTTGCTCCTATACTCTTGTTATGGCCAACATGCCATTTGCTTCCTTCACTGCCTGCTGTACCTGCATGCTTACTTTCAGTGGCTGATGAACAAAGACGCCCAGATCCTGTTGTACTTCCCCTTTTCCCAACTTGACACCAGACTGAAGAAGGGTTTCGGCCCGAAATGTTGCCTATTTCCTTCGCTCTATATATGCTGCTGCACCCGCTGAGTTTCTCCACCACTTTTGTCTACCTTCGATTTTCCAGCATCTGCAGTTCGTTCTTAAACCATTTAGATAATAATCTGCCTTCCTGTTTTTGCTACCAAAGTGGATAACCTCACATTTATCCACATTAAACTGCATCTGCCATGCATCTGCCCAATCACCCAACCTGTCCAAGTCACCCTGCATTCTCATAGCCTCCTCCTCACAGCTAACACTACCCCCCAGCTTAGTGTAATCTGCAAACTTGGAGATATTGCCTTCAATTCCCTCATCCAGATCATTAATGTATATTGTAAATAGCTGGGGTCCCAGCACTGAGCCTTGTGGTACCCCACTAGTCACTGCCTGCCATTGTGAAAAGGACCCGTTTACTCCTACTCTTTGCTTCCTGTTTGTCAGCCAGTTCTCTATCCACATCAATACTGAACCCCCAATGCCGTATGCTTTAAGTTTGTATGCTAATCTCTTATGTGGGACTTTGTCGAAAGCCTTCTGGAAGTCCAGATACACCACATCCACTGGTTCTCCCCTATCCACGCTACTAGTTACATCCTCGAAAAATTCCACAAGATTCGTCAGACATGATTTACCTTTCGTAAATCCATGCTGACTGAGTCCAATGATTTCACCACTTTCCAAATGTGCTGCTATCCTATCTTTAATAACTGACTCTAGCAGTTTCCCCAATACCAATGTTAGACTAACTGGTCTGTAATTCCCCGTTTTCTCTCTCCCTCCCTTCTTAAAAAGAGGGGTTACGTTTCCTACCCGCCAATCCACAGGAACTATTCCAGAATCTAAAGAGTTTTGAAAGATTATCACTAATGCATCCACTATTTCCGGAGCTACTTCCTTAAGCACTCTGGGATGCAGCCTATCTGGCCCTGGGGATTTATCAGCCTTTAATCCATTCAATTTACCCAACACCACTTCCCGACTAACCTGGATTTCACTCAATTCCTTCTTTGACCCGCGGTCCCCTTCTATTTCCGGCAGATTATTTATGTCTTCCTTAGTGAAGACAGAACCAAAGTAGTTATTCAGTTGGTCCGCCATATCCTTGTTCCCCATGATCAACTCACCTGTTTCTGACTGCAAGGGACCTACATTTGTTTTAACTAATCTCTTTCTCTTCACATATCTATAAAAACTTTTGCAGTCAGTTTTTATGTTCCCTGCCAGCTTTCTTTCATAATCTATCTTTCCTAATTAAGCCCTTTGTCCTCCTCTGCTGATCTCTGAATTTCTCCCAGTCCTCTGGTATGCTGCTTTTTCTGGATACTTTGTTCGCATCATCCTTTGCTTTGATACTATCCCTGATTTCCCTTTTTATCCACGGATGCACTACCTTCCCTGATTTATTCTTTTGCCAAACTGGGATGAACATGGAACAACTGGGACTTGGACCGTTCCTGTTACTGCTATCCAAATGTGCCGCTATTTCATCTTTTATAATTGACCAGCATCTTCCCCACCACTGATGTCAGGTTAACTGGTCTATAATTCCTTGTTTTCCCTCTCCCGCCTTTCTTAAAAAGGGGGATAACATTAGCTACCCTCTAATCCACAGGAACTGATCCTGAATCTATAAAACATTGGAAAATGATCACCAATGCATCCACGATTTCTAGAGCCACTTCCTTATATACCCTGGGATGCAGACCATCAGGCCCTGGGGATTTTGCATCCCACAACACTAAGGGCAATTTACAGCAGCCAGTGAACCTACAAACTTGCATGGCTTTGGAATGTTGGAGGAAACCAGAGCACCCGGAGAAAACGCATGTGGCCACGGGGAGAACATGCAAACTCTGTACAGACAGCACCGGTGGTCAGGATCGAACCTGGATCTCTGGCACTGCAAGGCTACCACTGTGTTGTCCCAGGATAGATCCTGTCATTCTTCTCTAAACGTGTTACCA
Source organism: Raja brachyura (assembly GCA_963514005.1). The sequence goes on along the minus strand of OY740803.1, from coordinate 6,676,208 downwards.
TCATCAGCCCTGTTGGGCCAAAGTGCCTATTCCTGCTCTATACTATTCTATGTTCTATCTCTGGTGCAACAGTGTTTAGCTCCAGTATTAGAACAATCTATCTTGGCATCTGATTTTTTTTTTTTCTTTGTGTCTCACAGAAACAAGAGTGGAAATAAAAGAATCTGTTCGTGGCCAGGATATTTTTATCATTCAAACCATCTCACGGTGAGTGGATCCGAATAAAAGCCAAGGAAAATGCCGGGAAGGGATGAGGGCATTGTGCCCTGAGCTGTGGGTGGGCCATGCGGAGATGGGATGTGGGCATTGCATAGAAACATGGGAAATAGGTGCAGGAGGAGGCCATTTGGTCCTTTGAGCCAACACCGCCATTCATTGTGATCATGGATGATCATCCACAATCAATAACCTGTGCCTGCCTTCTCCCCATATCCCTTGACTCCACTAGCCTCTAGAGCTCTATCTAACTCTATTTTAAATTCATCCAGTGAATTGACCTCCACTACAACTCTCTGGGTGAAAAAGTGTTTTCTCATCTCAGTTTTAAATGGCCTCCCCTTTATTCTTAGACTGTGGCCCCTGGTTCTGGACTCCCCCAACATTGGGAACATTGTTTCCTGCATCTAGCTTGTCCAGTCCTTTTATAATTTTATATGTTTCTATATGATCCCCTCTCATCCTTCTAAACTCCAGTGAATACAAGCCCAGTCTTTTCAATGTTTCCTCATATGACAGTCCCGCCATCCCGGGGATTAACCTGGTGAACCTACGCTACAGTGCCTCAATAGCAAGAATGTCCTTCCTCAAATTAGGAGACCAAAACTGCACACAATATCCAGGTGTGGTCTCACCAGAGCCATGTACAACTGCAGAAGGACCTCTTTTCTCCTGTACTGAAATCCTCTCGTAATGAAGGCCAACATGCCATTACCTTTCTTCACTGCCTGTTGTACCTGCATGTATACTTTCAGTGACTGGTGTACTCGTTGCCCAGGTCTCATTGCACTTCCCCTTTTCCTAATCTGACACCATTGTGGTGTGAGCTCTGAGTGGGCCAAGGTGGGAATATCACTAGGGTTTGGCTCTGGGATTGGTGGCGAAAATCCCACCTGGTGCTGTCAGGAAGAGCAGTGAAAACAGGTCTAATGGAGAGCTGGGAAGGATTTGTGGAAGACAAGAGGAGGATCACTGGGATTGGTCTTGCATTGAGCTGGTATGGATTCCACAAGCAAAATAGCCTGTCTCTTCCTCACCTGTATCCACCTATTGCTTTCTAGCACTTGTTCCACCACTCTCCTCTCACCCTCTACGCTGACTGCTTCCCCTCTACACTTTCATACCGGATGAAGGGTCTCGGCCCAACATGTCAGCTATTTACTTCCCTGCACAGATGCTGCCTGACCCACTGAGTTCTCACCACTGCTTCAGATTCCAGCATCTGGTCTCATGTGTCACAAGCTCTTCCTCTGATATGACCATTGTGATGTTTGTAGATCTGGGCAGTCTGGCAAAAGTATGGAGAATCCTGGAAGAGAAGTAATGTCAAATGCAAGAAGATAATATTTTAACCTGTAGTCAGTGGGGAAAGTAAACAATTGAGGCTTTTGGAAGGAAAGTGGGTAGGCACTTGCAATAATCTTTGCTTGCAATGTGATTAGCAGCCTGTGGGGGGAGGGAGAGCAGCACATTAGGCTGACTGGCCTCTTCCTGTCATGCAATTCCATAAGATATGCTGTAGGTTTTGCTGAAATTGCTGAGGGTAGATAGGGATGCAGTCTCTGCTTCTACACCTCTCAGCTTTCCTCACTCTCCCCCCACGTCTCCCTCCTCCTTGTCACAGCTCACTTGCTTCCTTTGGTTTCCTGTCATTGAGAAGTAGGTTGGATTGTCAATAGCCTCTCCTACTGGAGGAATGGTTTACTGAGCTGCAGCCAGGGGCCTGGGATGAGTGATGTTATAATTGCTTTGTGCACTGTGGTACAAGATTGTTGGACTGTGCAGTCTGTTAGGAGAGCAAGCCCTGAATGCCTAATGGCTGTAACTTGCATATCTGAAGCAAGCGGGCCGTTGTGATTCGGAATTATAAGCTTCTGTAGAAGATTCTGCTGTGTAATATCCCACATGTAATTGTTGCATGATAGAAATATAATAACATAGGAGACCATTCCACACTATTCCATGCTAACTCTATAGAATACTGTTTTTCCACTATTCCCAAGGCCAGTTTCCTCTTGCAATCATCTATCATCTGTGTCCACAACCTTCACAAGCAATGGGTTTGGGTCCCAGCACTCGCTGTACCAATTAGTTCTTCCTCACTTCCGTTCTGCCAATTCCCCAAGGCTGTAAATCCCTGTTCTCCAGGCCTTCAAGGGAAATGTTTCCTGTTCACCTTGTACTACCCACCAAAGCTGCTGTTCCCTAAAGGTTGAGTGGTGAACCTCTGCAGTCCTTCAGGTGAAGGTGCTCCCACAGTGCTGAGAGTTGTGAGGATATAGACTCGGTCTGAAAGATGATAAGGAGTGGAAGAGGTATCGGGTGGTAGTTCCTTGAATTGTACCACAGGCTGGAGAATGGAGATGGTTACCCCCTTGTTCAAACTTGGAAATGAACCAAAGCCAAACGTCAGAGGCCAACCCATTCAACCTCTGTGAGGGAAAGCTTTTAGAAACATTGAACTGAGACGGAATTAATAGTCTTCTGGGGGGAAATAGATTAATTAAAGCAAGTCAGCGAGGATTTAAGGGTAAGTTTCATTCAACTAATTTGCTAGAATGTTCTGATGAGGGTAAAAAAAGTCAGTGAGGTGTATATGCATTTCGTTGTACCTATACTTGTATTTGTGCAATGACATTAAACTTGAATTGAATTGAATTGAATATGCAGTTCCACTAGACTTTTGATAAGGTGCCATGTAATAGGCTTGTCTGCAGGCTTGGAACACATGGCATAAATGAAACGCACAGCATGGATAGGAAGCTGGCTGAGAAACAGGCTAGCGGGATGTGGTGGACAGTGGTTTTCATGCGGGTGGTGAGAGATTGCAGCAGACTATAAACAGGCTGGTGGAATGGGCAAGTGGCAGGGAGAATGAAGAATTGTGGAGGGATATGGACCAAACGTGGGCAGGTGGGACCCGTGTAGCTGGGACGTGTTGGCCGGTGTGGGCAAGTTATCACTAATTCTGTTGTAAAGAGGGGCGAGGGTCACGGGGGGCAAGGGTGGTGGGGGGCAAGGGTCGCAGGAGCGCCTGGTGCACAACCCAGTGAGACTGGCATGTTGACACGTGTACAATTCTTGGCTTTATCAACAGAGGCAGAGAGCAGGGAAATCGTACTAAACTTTTACTTCAAAACAAGGTCCAGTTAGCTGGTGTTGTGTTCAATTCTGCTGGCCGTGTTATAGGAAGAATGTGGCGGCATTAGAGAGGGTCCAGGAAAGCTTTAGGTGCGTAGTCTCTGGCTGACGGACAATGGTTACAAGGATAAATCGGCAAGGCTGGGACTATTCACTGTCGACAGGCTGATGGACATCAATAGAAGTGTATAAAATAAGGAGGGAGTCTGGACAGAGTAGATGTGTTCCAGTCAGTTAAGTGGTTGGGCTCGAGGGCACTGTTTTAAATGAAGGGAATTTGTGTGACGTGTGTTGGGTTCTGTAGAGTTGATGTTCTGTTGTGGCCTTTGAGGGAGTTGAAAGAAATGTGCAAGGCTAGAGAGAGGTCCAGGGTAGAGAGCTGGAATGGACACGGTGGACCAAGAGCAACTTTGCTGTGACCATTCTGATTCTACATGATCCCAGGCTCTGGTGGGGAAGGGTGGAGGGGAGGGGAGGGGGGGGTGATCTTCTGGAACCTATGATCCTCTGCTCCAGTGTCTCTAGGGCCTCTGCTGTAGGCACTTGCTGCACAACAGGAGTCTCGAGCATGGTGCAGGCCCATCCATCATCAAGAATCTGTAAAGATCTTGTTTAAACGGCTAATTTTATTTGATGCCCATGGCTCTCAGGATTCAATGCCCTGTGTTTTCTCCCAGGCTGCTCGACTGATTGCACTTACTAACCTTGGACCTGAACCCTTTGCAACTTGTTCTTAACTGTGGTCTTGCTGAAATCGATGATGCTTTGGTGATACTTGGAGCTGGCTAATGGATTTCTGTTTTGCAGTGATGTTAACACAGCCGTGATGGAGTTACTAATAATGGCCTATGCGTGCAAGACATCGTGTGCCCGGAACATCATTGGGGTGATTCCCTACTTTCCCTACAGCAAGCAATGTAAAATGAGGAAGAGGGGCTCCATCGTATGCAAATTACTTGCATGCATGTTGGCCAAAGCAGGTGAGCAGCTATTGGGCCAAAGGGAAGACTGTTTGGGGCCAAGTATGAGGGTGTTCTGGAGCTCTACAATTGACACTGCAGCCCGAGAGAGCAATAATGTCGTGCAGTGTCTGTCACCACAGAATTCAATGTTTGGTAAAAGCAGTGTGTTGTGTTTCCAGGACTGACCCATATTATCACAATGGACCTTCATCAGAAAGAGATCCAAGGTTTCTTCAACATTCCTGTCGACAACCTTCGGGCCTCACCATTTCTACTGCAATACATTCAGGATGAGGTGAGTTTGTGGGTTATGTTCCATCTTGATCGGTTGGCCAGGTGTGCTCAGGAATGGTTCTACTGCATTTGTACAGGGCTTTGGTGAGACCACACCTGGAATATTGCGTACAGTTTTGGTCTCCTAATCTGAGGAAAGACATTCTTGCCATAGAGGGAGTGCAGAGAAGGTTCACCAGACCGATTCCTGGGATGGCAGGACTTTCATATGAAGAAAGACTGGATAGACTTGGCTTGTACTCGAATTTTGAAGATTGAGGGGGAATCTTATAGAAACTTACAAAATTCTTAAGGGTTTGGACAGGCTAGATGCAGGAAGATTGTTCCCGATGTTGGGGAGGTCCAGAACAAGGGGTCACAGTTTAAGGATAAGGGGGAATTCTTTTAGGACCAAGATGAGAAAAAAAAAAATTTCCACTCTGAGAGTGGTGAATCTGTGGAATTCTCTGCCACAGAAAGTAGTTGAGGCCAGTTCATTGGCTATATTTAAGATGGAGTTAGATGTGGCCCTTGGGGCGAAAGGGATCAGGGGGTATGGAGAGAAGGCAGGTACGGGATAATGAGTTGGATGATCAGCCATGATCATATTGAATGGCGGTGCAGGCTCGAAGGGCCGAATGGCCTACTCCTGCACCTATTTTCTATGTTTCCATGACTCTATCTGGGCACAGACACAATGTGTTGCTATATTTTCAGATTAGTTAGAATGATTTACAAGCCAATCAAATTACTGAGGCAGGATTTCCGCTCCCCTGCCCAACGCCACGCTGATTCTTGATCACCCTCGCCTTTCCAAATGCATATACATTGTTTCCCCATTAATTTCCCTGCCACCGACACAAGGCTCACTGACCTACACTACTTCTTCTTTCGTGTGGTGTGCACAGCCTAAACTTATTGGACAACTTGTTGTATTTGATCTTCCGTTTGTGCACGTCGAGTTGATTGCATTAGTCGAAACAGGGCGGACCACGTGAAGGTTGCAATCTTCCACCCCATTGGCCTACTCTTATTTGGTTTTAGTCAGAGGGTGGTGAATCTGTAGAATTATTTGCCACAGAGGGCTGTGGGGGCCAAGTCAGTGGATATTTCTCAGGCGGAGATAGAGAAATTCTTGATTAGAACGGGTTCCAAGGGTTATGGGAAGAAGGCAGGAAAATGGGATTAGAAGGCAGAGATCAGCCATGATTGAATGGCGGAGTGGACTCGATGGGCCGAATAGCCTAATTCTACTCTATTCTCCATTCCTCTGGTACCTCACCTGTGGTTAACAAAGATGCAAAACTCTGTGTCAGAACTCCAGCTCCCTCTTAAGTACACAAAGTGCTGTCAGACAACATCTTTGGAGAACATGGATAGGTGATGTTACGGGCCGAGACCCTCCGTCAGACTCTGACCTGAAACATCACCTATCAATGTTCTCCGGGGATGCTACCTAACCTACTGAGTTACTCCAGCACTTTGTCTCCTTTTATGTATTAGCCAGCATCTGGGGGCGCTGTCCTGTACGGTTGCCAGTCCTGCAGCTGTCCGTTTTTTTTCACTTTTCTTTATTTTTAGTATGTTAAAAGTGTTAGTTGGGGGTCTAATCTTTTTATGTGGTGGGGGGGGGGAAGGGGGAAACTGCTTTCACAAGTCCCTACCTGGTTGGAGAGGTGGCTTTCCTCGAGCAGCAACTGCGACCCATCCTCGCGGCCTACCAGTGGGGTCTGGAGCGGCGTTTTCCTGAGGCGACCTGGCCTGAACCTCTGCTTCGGAGGCGGCACAGCGCTGGAGCGCTATCGTGTAGCGGAGCGGGCGATGCCTTGTCTGGGTCGCCGCGCTGGAACTCCGGTTTGCTGCGACCGCTGAGAAAAACATGGCGGAGCCGCGGGTCTGGGGAGCGGCCAGCAGCGGGCAGTGGCGCTGAACTTCACACTTGTGGAGCCTGGGATCTCTCGCCGAGATCGCCAGTGTGTGGAGCTCTGTCCAGCACAACCTGTTGGCTTGGAAGCCGCAGTCTCCGGTAAGGAGGCGACTGTTCCTGGCACCCCAAGCCGCTGAGAGGGTCTGCCGACGCCGGAGTACCATCACCCGGTGAGAACAGCCGGGAACATCGGGCCTCCGTAGCGGCGACTGCGGAGGCCTCAATAGGCCCGACTACTTAGGGTGGACATGGGGATGGGGACTGGACTTTGTGCCTTCCCCCACAGTGAGAACCAATGTTTTTAATGTTTTATGTTAAATTTTACTTCGGAGTCACGTGAGTGACTACGTGAAGACCCCGCCAGCACGCATGCGCGACATATCGTCGTTCGCATGCGGAAGCGACAGTCGGGAGGAGCGGGGCTCCTCCAGCGATGGAACGGTAAGACTCACCAGAGTGGTGAGCGCGGCGAGAGTAACGGCAAGAGCTGCTGCTATAGAGCGCAGCCAGCAGCGTGCCGTTTTTTCTCCGAGCTGCAGGTGCTACCTGCAGCTCCCGAATTCAGCCCGGGAGGACTGCTGGTTCGCCACGGACAGGCGGTAAAACCACCCGTTCGTTTCTCGAGCTGCAGGTGCTACCTGCAGCTCCCGAATTCCGCCCGGGAGGGCTGCTGGTTCGCCATGGACAGGCGATAAATCCACCCGATTTTTTCCCCGAGCTGCAGGTGCTACCTGCAGCTCCCGACTTCCGCCCGGGAGGGCGGTTGGTTCGCCACGGACAGGCGGTAAATCCACCGGGACTGGTTCGCCACGGACAGGCGGTAAATCCACCCGGAAGCCGATCGGGACTGTCGACTCAGCTGGGTCCAGTCCCGAGGACACCCCGTTCGCTGCAGCAACGGAGGTCGTCTTACCCGCATGGAGCGGATGGTGGAGCAATTGCTCCAGCGTGACCTGCTTTAGCAGGGGCAGGGTCACAGTGGGCCTCTTCGCAGGCCCACGGCAGGATCCTATTATGGACTGTTTGTACTCGATGGAATCGGTTTGTACTCGATGGAATTTAGAAGATTGAGGGGGGATCTTATAGAAACCTACAAAATTCTTAAGGGGTTGGACAAGCTAGATGCTGGGAGATTGTTCCCGATGTTGGGGGAGTCCAGAACAAGGGGTCACAGTCTAAGGATAAGGGGGAATTCCTTTAGGACCGAAATGAGGAAAACATTCTTTACACAGAGAGTGGTGAGTCTCTGGAATTCTCTGCCACAGAAGGTAGTTGAGGCCAGTTCATTGGCTATATTTAAGAGGGCGTTAGATGTGGCACTTGTGGCTAAAGGGATCAGGGGGTATGGAGAGAAGGCAGGTACGGGATACTGAGTTGGATGATCAGCCATGATCACATTGAATGGCGGTGCAGGCTCGAAGGGCCGAATGGCCTACTCCTGCACCTATTTTCTATGTTTCTATGTTTCTATGACTGCCTAAATGTCTCACCCTCTTCGGAGGGGAGCATTGGGGGTCAGAACTGGGCTGACCCGAAGAGGGGGAGTTGGCTGAACAAACCAACAGTGTCAGGGGTGCAGTGAAGAGTTCTGGATATGGTAAGTAACATGCAGTTCCTTCTAAAAAGGTTACCTATCCACCCTAAGCTGGCAGCTAGTTTAATTATATGACTACAAACCAGCTTCAGGAGCAGCCATCTATGCTATAGCTGATAAGTACTTTGCTCCTGATAATTGTACTCGCTATTGTTCCCGCGGTAAATACCCTATTTGGGGGATAATGAGCCCTACGATTAGAGGGCAAGGAGTCAAACTTCAGAGGATCCTGAAGCTTTTGACCGCCGGTATTTCGGCAGTGCCAGTACTGCGGTGGGTATAGAGCTACCGGTTGGAAAAGGATGCTCTGGCCTTACTGTGAACACAGTTGAAAATAACTACAGGAAGAGCAATTCACCCCAAATTGCGGGGTTATGCAAACCAGGTACGCTCAACCACCATATCTGCTGTGCGGAGCTCCCCAAACAGGTGAAAGACCTGGACAAAGAGGCCATAGGGCTGATAAGGTACCCAGTACCTCCAAGCGCACTGCCAACAGCTACAGCACCCCCTACACACCCAAAGCTCGAAGGCCGGCCCACCTGCACAACAGCCTTTTTAGGCCATGGCCCAGCCCGGCCTTCTTGGAAAATGCGCCACCCCTACAACGCATCAACTCAAACAGAAGAAATAACGGTGGTATTGGACACTACGCCGGCAATACCTTGGAGGTAGGTGGGTCTGCCTCCCCCAGGAACATCATATGTCTAAAATTCATCTTATGGGGGAGACCGGTTGCACTTTTACCTCTGATCCTTGCATATTCGGAAGTATTCAGGGCTATAAAATTAATTCATTTACGAACTCCCTGCCCCGGTCCAGCATTCGCCTAGCCGAAAGTTATATTTTCACAAAGAAAGAACGGCGGGCCATGCTGAACTATTAAGAGGGGTTATTGAGAGAATCACAGGAGTTCGTACCTAATATGCCGCATAATCATAGACCTGACCGAACTGAATACTTCTGTTCAGTATGTTCATTTCAAAATGGACACAGTAGCCAGCTTATAGCTATGGGTACTACATGGCATGCATTAACCTCAAGATGCATACTATTCAGTACTAATACACAAGGATCATAGGGAATACCTTAAATTTATCTGGATGGGACAATTATGGCAATATATAGCCTTACCCAATGGGTTATCATCAGCACCCAGGCTGTTCAACAAATTACCAGCTTTGGCCTATTTAAGGAAACAAAATCATACTGTTATGGCCTATCTTGATGATATCCTCATTGTCGGGGATAATTGGAAATGGCTACATTGGCAGTTTCTAGCCATAAAACATCTCTTTCAAAAGCTGGGGTTCATCATACATCCAGATAAATCAAAGTTGGAACTCTCTACTACCATGGATTACTTGGGGTTCACCATTGACTCGGTGCAAATGTCTACCACCTTACCACCGAACAAGGTGGTGGACTTGGTAGAAGCTTGCAGAAGCCTTACTGGCATCAGGGATCCATCCATACGGTAGGTGGCCATGGTATTGGGAAGATAGTGGCTGCTTTCCCGCAGTGCAATTCGGACCACTACATTATCAAAACCTACAAAGAGCTAAAATTATAGCTCTCAAAAGTCATACCATTTCAACAGGCCTATGAAGTTATTAGAAAAGGCAAGAGTTGAATTAAATTGGTGGATGGGAAATGCTCAATTCTGTTCCAAATCCATCACTATCATAAATCCCTCGGTTACATTACAGACTGATGCCAGTGTTAAAGGTGGGGAGCAGCTAATACCACCACTGTTGTGGTGGCAGATGGAATGCACAAGATTTAACCCTGTTGGGAGCACTAGGGATTAATTATCTAGAAATACTGGAAGCATTCGTGGAACCCGGGGGCCTACTGCTTAGATATGCACCAGTTGCATGTATGGTTACAAATTATAATACCACAGTGGTGGCCTATATTAATCTTTTGTGTGGAATAAAATCGATATCATGTGATGAATTGCCTTTTTTACAACTAGCACTGGTGTCTGGATAGAGAGATTTGGATCTCAGCCACTTACCTTTCAGGTAAACTAAATACGGTGGCGAACACCAGGTCACGCAATTCAACGACAACAATGAATGGATGTTGGATCGGGACCGGGGCCAGCAGCGATGGATGTTTCTCGCTGCATTGGGGGGGATTGTTTGCTAAGCATTTCCCCCCTTCTTACTCATCAGTCGGGTCTTACAAAAATTTAATAGACTCCGCAACTGGTATTTCGGGTTCCCGATTGGCCTACCCAACCATGGTCCCCAGCAGTACAAAGATGGCCGCAGAACACTGCTTCCGGATCCTCAAACGGCCGGGCCTGTTGGCACACCCTGTGACGGGTAAGTTATCCGTGCCATGATCGCATTAACCTATTGATGCTGTTTCTGAACAGGCCATTCTGGACTTCGGATACTCCGACAGGACGATCAATGTCATCACTCGTCGTGAGGGAGTCCACCAGGGACAGCGCTGACATATGTCAGCAGATGGGAGTGTTTCTTCTTCAGAACAAACACTTCATATGACTCGGCCACCATCACTGGATTGCAGGAGTTCTGGCCACCCTTCTTTCCATGAAGGTTTGAGCTATAATGCCATTAAATTTGCAGGAGTGCCCTACCTACCAACCTGGACCGAGGGGGTGATCACCTGCGTATAGGATCACACCCTCTGGTATCAATCTGATGAGGGGTATTAATATTTTCCCCTAGACCAGATCCACTCATACATGGGACCTAGGCATAAAATTTACTATGCTTCGAGGATGGACACCAATATTGGGGCACTCTCTGGATAACTACATATTATATGGTTATGCTTATGGCACTTGTAACAGCACAACGGGTCCAGTCTTATAGCTAAGGCTGCATCCACGTCAGCGGCTAGGATGATGGGAGTTCCTATGGACCACATCCTTTGCTACAGCGGGTTGGAGAGTGAACGGATTTTCAGCACTTCTTTTATAACCCGTGGCCGCTCCTGAGACGTTGCGGGGAATATGTTGGGTTTCTGTTACATGATTTACCCAATGTGGGGCATATCATTTTAGGTATGACTAAATACCTTCTTTGTTTTTCAGCCAGTGTCTTGTCTGAATTACGTTCATCCTCTTATCCCAACTTTAGCGGTGTGTGAGCATGGAGCTTCCAGGGCATGAAATCACAGAGCTTTGAAATCTTCACGTAGTCACTCACGTGACTCCGAAGTAAAATAGTAAGATTAAACGAGAACTTACCAGTTTGAAGTTTGATCTTTATTTTATGAGGAGTTACGATGAGGGATTACGTGCCCTCCGCTCCCAACCCTCTATTATAAAGATCACCTGGTATGAAAGTTCTCTTTTTTATCTTACTATATTAGTCATTGTGACTGTTTGTTCTGTGATTTCACACCACTGCTTTGAAGAATGTCGCGCATGCGTGCTGGCGGGGTCTTCACGTAATCCCTCATCGTAACTTCTCATAAAATAAAGATCAAACTTCAAACTGGTAAGTTCTCGTTTAATCTTACTATTTTACTTGAGTCACGTGAGTGACTACGTGAAGAAGCCCCGCCAGGCGCATGCTGGACATTACGTCGGCGCATGTGGCACCGACAGGGTGGAGAACATAGCTCCCACCAGCGGTAAGTTTAAACCGCAGGTAAGTCACTGTTGAACTTTCTTGCGAGTGGTTTTAAACTCTGTAAGTCTGCAGAGCTAGCTAGAGAGCTGATGTATTTTGAAAAAAATTAAAAACTCTAACTCTGGCTCGAAATACGGAGCCAGCTAGAGGGAAAGTATTTTAAACTGTAGTAATTGAATAGAACGCGCTGGAACCGCAGATTTAGATCGGAGCGGGAGATAAGGGCTGCTTTAAAAGCCGGTTCCCGCTATTTACCGCTATTTAGATCGCGTTTGCAGATAACGGCTGTGCTAAATGCCGGCTCCAAATACCCACTAATTGTAAAATAAAGTCTGCTTTGAGTATATGTTACCAGATGCAGTTTTCTTTATGGAAATATATGTAACCCTGTGTGATACTGAGATTAATACAAATATTCTGCAAGCAGAATGTGCTTGTCAGAATTATAATTTTAAACGTATATGGTTTATGCACAAATACAAAACAGTAAAGAAGTAACTCTCCTCCAATGGAGGACAAGAATGTGGAGGAGGCTGGAAATGGAGAAAATGCTCCACACTTGACTTAGTCAAGGGTTCTAAGACCCATGTATGTCTTCCTGTAAGGCAGGACGTGAAGGTGTCTCCATACGCTGAGTATGGTGCCTATGAAAATGGGATTCTGATTCTCCAGTACCTTGGTTATGTCTGGATGAGGTCCCTAGAGCAAGATAAAATGCTCCAAACTCTAATCAGTCAAGGGTTCTAAAGACCCATGAGATTCTAAGGAAGGCTCCGTAGGAGTCTCCATACACTCAGTATTGTGCCTATAAAGAATGAGAATAGTAAGATTGAACGAGAACTTACCAGTTCGAAGGTTGATCTTTATTTCATGAGGAGTCGAAGTGAGGGATTTCGTGAAGAGCCCGCCGGCGCGCATGCTCGACATACTTCAAAGTAGCGGCGTGGAATCACAGAAACCAATGAAAAGAAATGACTTCACATAGTAAGAATGAAAACGACTAAGATTACCAGATGAAGGTGATTGAGGGTTGGGCGAGGAGGGCACGAAATCCCTCACTTCGACTCCTCATGAAATAAAGATCAACCTTCGAACTGGTAAGTTCTCGTTCAATCTTACTATTTCATTTCGGAGTCACGTGAGTGACTTCGTGAAGACTTCAAAGCTTCTGTGATGACACGCCCTGGACCACGTCCATGCTGTCACACCACTACCAGGGATGGATGGGAGGAATAACGTGCTGACTAGTCCATACTGCAAAACAAATCATATTTATTAACAACAAATCAAAAACCCCTTATTCGGGGACATCTCCACGTTCTTGCCCCGCATCTAATACGGCTTCTGCGAACTGTAGAGGCGCAGCGACGGGCCGGTTGTAGAAACGCTGGAACACCGCTTCATTAGCCCATCCTGCTGTGGCGAGAATATGGTCCATGGGCACCTCCATGACCCTCGCCGCCGACGTCGATGCAGCCCTGGTGGAATGAGATTTGAACACATTAGTGTCGATACCTGACTTACCCAAGACGACTCGAAGCCACCTGGATATCGTCTGTGTTGTCACTCGATGGTGAGGTCTCTTATGAGTGACAAGCAGGTATCTCTCTTTTCCTCTGATGCTTGCCGTCACCTTGACGTAGTAACGGATGTGGGAGGCTAAACATAGCCTAGCATCTGCGGGGTATGCCGGGAACTTCAGCTGCAGCCCTGTGCACCCAGGTCTATGCTGCTTTAGTAGCTCGTCAACAAAGAAAACTACTTCTGTGGGGGTAGACATCATTCTGTCGACACGTAGTTTATGGAGTGTCTGTACCCTCTGTGCTGAAGTCAGCGCTAGTAACATCACCAGCTTCATGGTGAGTTTGTCCAGCTGGAGCCCTTCCATGGGGGACCACGTCCTGAGCAGAGCTAAAACTACCCTGACATCCCAGGTGATATTGTAGCGTGGTGTAGGCGGATTCGTATTGAAAATACCCCGCATGAGCCTGGACACTAGCTTGTTGGATCCCACCTCAATATTGAGGTAGAATGATAGAGCGCTCCTGGCGCTGTTGATGGCACTGTAGCTTAAGTGTTCATCATGGTGCAACCCCGCGAGGAATTCCAGGACGTCGGTTATAGTCACGCCATCGTACGTGATGCGAGAGCGGCTGCAGAAGGCTTCCCACTTCCTGATGTGAGAGCGGTATCTTCGCCTTGTAGACTCTCGGCACGACGCTGCAATGGTATCCATGGTCCGGGTAGAAAGGCCGTATCCAACTAAAGGCCGATTCAGAATCTGCAAGCCAACAAATTTAAATAGCCATGGCAGGGATGTGGCTCCCCTGATACAGGGTGAGTAACTAATTCTGGGCTACCCTGCAAACGGATCCAAGGTTCACTGAGCGTGTCAAAGACCATCGGATACCACGGCTGTGTAGGCCAGTCGGGTATGATAAGGATGCCCTTGGCACCATCCATCTGAATTTTTCGTAATACCCGACTGATGAGGCAAAACGGAGGGAATGCATAGAAAAAGCAATTCCCCCAGTCTAGCGAGAATGCATCTAACGCTATAGCCCCAGGATCTGGTTCCCACGAGACGTAGGTTGGTACCTGATGGTTCAACCGGGACGCAAAAAGGTCAATATCCGGTTTCCCAAATTTGGCTGTGATTTTTGCAAAAATTTCAGGATGTAACATCCATTCAATATTATCATTGAACTTGCGTGACCTGGCGTCCGCCACAAAATTAAGCTCACCTGGCAAATAGGTGGCTGAAATCCAAATGTCTCTCTTGACACACCAGAGCCAAATTGAATTAGCCAATTTATCACATGAAACTGACCTGGTACCGCCCATGTGATTTAAATACGCCACCGCTGTGGTGTCTATTTGGAGCCGGACATGTGCTCCAAATATCTTGGAACAATATGCACGAAGTCCGTGAAACGCTGCAAGCAGCTCCAAATAGTTGATCCCTTGTGATACCAACATTGTATTCTCAAGGGTATCCCATCGGCCCCCACAACTAGAATGCTGATTCGTAGCTCCCCAGCCATCAGAGCTCGCATCAGTTTGTAAGTATATCATCGGTTTCGCCTCAATAATAGTTTTAAACGAGTTACTAATGTGGCAAACCCACCATCGTAACTCATCCAATGCTGCAGGCGGCAGCTGCATTGATCGATCATAATGACCAGCATGCCGCCGCAGCGCAGCAATCTTGGCTCTCTGCAAGTTTTGATAATGCAGAGGTCCATACCGGGCTGCCGGAAACAAAGCCACAATCTTGCCAATGACAGTAGCTGTGTGACGAATCGATGGTATACGAGTATTGAGTAAATTTGTACACACCTGTGTTACCTCCTCAACTTTGTTAATTGGTATGGTGACTCTCATGCTAATGGAATTCACCTGGAACCCCAGATAATTAATTACCTGGGTGGGGCAGAACTTAGATTTTTCTGGATGAACAATGAACCCAAGCTGTTGGAACAAATTGACCGCAGCTGCAACCCCTTGTTGAGCTGATTCCAAGGTGTGTCCGATAATTAAAATATCATCTAAATAGGCCATCACGACATGATGTCGTTGTCTTAAATAAGCCATAATTGGCTTCACCAATTTAGTAAATAATCGAGGGGCTGTGGTGAGCCCATTAGGCAACGCCCTATATTGCCACAGCTGGTCCATCCAGATAAATTTTAAGAACCTTCTGTAATATTTTTGCATGGGTATGGTATAGTACGCATCCTGTAAATCAATACATGCCATAAAGCACCCTTGTGAGATCAATGATTTGGCCGTTTCAAACGTGTCCATTTTAAAATGAGTATATGTTACAAAGTTATTCAGAGTGGTCAGATCAATAATGACTCTACAGCCTCCATCTTTCTTAGGTCGGGTAAAAATATTGGAAACAAATTCAACGGGCTCATGAACCGTTTTCTCTATGACCCCTTTCTGTTCCAACCTTAAAATTTCCTTATAGCCTACGGACTGTTCCGCAGCCGTTAGTTTAAACATACGACCCGGTCTATGCTGAGACGGAGGGATGTCCCCATTAATAAACTCAATGCTATGGCCCTGAATATTCCGTAACACATACTCATCACTGGTAATATCACCCCATGCACCCGCAAACAACCGCAAACGCCCACCAACATGTGAAGTTAAACAAAGAGAAAAAAGAGAACCAGACCGCCTCACCTCTGTGGTTACCGGCAGTCCCTGACACGAGTGGGTGGACGTAGAGGTGCTGGGTTGGTTTGAGGTCGTGGCGTCCTCATTTTCCATCTCGGCTTCTGCCGAGCCTGTCCTAAAAAAGACCCCTGTGGTTGGGGTGGCTGATATCGGTTTGGACCTGGAGGGTAATTCCTGGTAGACATGCTGGCAGACCCTCGTGAGCGGCCAAGCGAAGCTTTGGAGCTCGATGGCGTGGGGGCACTCTGAGAGCGCATGAGCCCCACGGTCTTGGCTTGTTCATCAAGCTCTCTGACCCTTTTGGAAAGGTCTTCGCCAAAGAGCTGACGGGGCGGCGGCGGCAGTGGTTTGCACAACCCTGCAAATTTGGGGTTGAGCGCTGGGCGGATGCTATTTTTCCGAAAGCCGTTGATTTCGTTTTGAGTAGCGCATAGAAGCGCCAGAGCATCCTCCTGGTCCAAATTAAGCTCCTCTCCATCGACCGACCGCACAAAAGCAGTAATCCCAGCCGTGAGGAGTTTCAGGATCCGCTGAATCTTTAGCTTCTGCTGACGGATAGCCGCACTGATGTTGCCCCATATCGGCGTATTGACCACAGGCACGTTGAGGGAGTTGCAGTTTGATGGAGCCTTGT
Source organism: Raja brachyura (assembly GCA_963514005.1). The sequence goes on along the minus strand of OY740803.1, from coordinate 6,659,656 downwards.
GACGGCTCATGGCTTGTAATAGAACTTCCTCCTGAAGCTGGTGATTATTTAGGAAGTCCACAGTGGCTGCCAGCTTTGTATTGATAGGAAGCCCCAAGGAATGAGGGGCTGCAAACTTGGTGGCCACATCGAGGAGGTCCTCCGCCGGTAATTCAGGCGGGGGTGGGATGGGGTCGCCCACGGCCTCCTCGTCCTGCTGCTCCAGGCTGGTGTATGAAGCTGGTGATGAAGCCCTGTGCCTGTCGCTGCTGGATGCCTGTTGATGTTGGATGAGACGTTCCAGCAGCCGCTCTATACGGTCAATACGCCCTTCACCCTGAACACTCAGGTGGTCGGAGTCCTCCAGCTCTGAAAATTGGCCGGGGCTCCTGTCATCGGCCCGCACCTCGTCGAGGCCCTGCCGGTGCCGGTAGTTGTCGTCGACAGCCGCCGAGGCGAAACTGCGCGATTCCTGCACGGGCGTGTTCAACCGCCTCCGTGTAGCGGGAGCGGAAGCCGTTGCCTCTAAGGACAGATGCGGCATAGTGTCGGCACCAGCCGAAGCCTGGATACCTTGGGCCCGTGCAGGCTTGCCAGCTGCCCACATCGTGGACCTTGCCGACGCATGGTCTTGCCCACCCATCCATGGGGGGCTCGGCGACCGTGACGGGACCCCCAACTGACTCGTCCCGGCGTTGGAAGTTGGGGGGCGACGGCTGGACCTCACAGCTGCCCCGGGTCCCGTCCTGGAACCTGACCGCTCCTTAGCGGCAGGCAGAGCCTTAGCCCCGACAGGGTTAGGCGTCTGGGCTCCTGCCCTTCCCCTGCGCAGGGGGCTTCGTGAAGCGGGCCGTGCAGCCGCACGGACCCGTCTGCTCGAGGCCGTCAGCAAGCCTGCTGACGACCGGACTGCCATGGCAGGGTCGTCCTGCTCTGGCGGCACACCACACTCCTCCTCGTCAAACTCCTCCGAGCTGTGGTGTGCGGGCGGGTCCGGACCTGAAAAGACAGAGCTCACCGACATCTCCGCCCTCGTTCCGGTCTGCGTTGCAGGTACCCCCGACAACTCTTGCTCCGGAACTGCTGGCCGGCGACTTTTTCCCGATCTCCGGCCTCTCAAACTCCCATCCATGTTCTTGCTGTGAAGCAAACACAACAAGAACCACCAACTTAAGGTAGCATACTTACCTGCGTGGTTCCCTTATGAAGGGCTGGCGAGGAGCACGCTCCTCCGTCAGCCGTCGCAGCAACGCGTTACGACGATATGTCGAGCATGCGCGCCGGCGGGCTCTTCACGAAGTCACTCACGTGACTCCGAAATGAAATCTCATTCACCAGTGCCTTGCATAGGTCTGGATGAAGTCTCCCTAGAGCAAGACTCGGGAATACTAGGGCAGGATGAAACTGACCCTGAAGCTGGTGTCCTTACTTGTGTGTGTATACACCAGAGCACAATAGAAATGCTCCAGGTGTTCCCGATGTAGCACCAAGTTTTGCTATATCGGTATGGACTGGTGAGGCTATGGATGAACCTGGCGGCCAACATTATTTGGTTTCTCACCTACTCCAAGAAACTGTTATGACTGAAACAGTAAAAAAATATATTAAAATATATAAAACACCCGTCTATTGTGCCTCGCTCAGGGTGCCAACAGCAACTCAGTAATTCAGCACCCATGAGTGTAATGATGCGAGGACAGGAAATGTGTTCCAGCATGTCCTCTAGCTGATATACAGTTGGCATCACTGCCTTTGGGGAAGACATACATGGGTCGATAATGTCCAATACTTTTAAGACATGCTTGCATTACTCTGCAATGCATATTCGAACCCAATTGTATAATGAAAATTGCCATTTGGCTAACATTATACCCAAAAAAATGCAGGATTATGTGGGCAAGCTATAACCAGATTTATGATTGATGAAAAACTGCCCAAATAATTAAGGATATTTGTCTTATAAAACTTGTCATCCCTGCTTTGAGAAAACAAACAGGTTGAATACGAACCCCTATATTAAGAGAAGGGATCTTCTGGTCCATTTACGGAAGTACAGAAATGTCATTCCATCACACATGGAATTTCTGGGAAACAACCTCTGGTTGGTTGTAAGATTACAATTGTTTTGTAATTCTGCATTAAATTTGATCGGCTTGGTGTTTAATGTACCAGGAACTCGTCAGGTAGAGATAATATATCCCAGACACAAGTATGGGAGTTGCAGAGTCATTCTGGGACTCACAAACTTAAATTTATAGTTCAGTATAGGCATTTAAAAACGTACACTTCAACACTGTAACAAAGTTGTTATCACAAGGCTGCTATATGGCTATTATTAGACCTAAAAAAGATGCCTTATTATTCAGGTACTTAAATTAATTGGATGGGAAGGAATTACCTAATGGGTTAAATTCAGCCCTCAGATTGCTCACACAATTATTGAAACCAGCACTGGTGTTAATGAGGGCTCAGAATCACATTGTAATGACTTATCTAGAGGATATGTTAATTGTAAATGGGAGACAGCTGAAGAACTGGGTTTAGTAACCATAAAGGGCCTGTCCCACCAGCACGCAACTATATGCGATGAACGCGATCAAACCGGCAGCGGGGGCCGCGCGGAGGTCGGGTGATCCCCTGTACAGGGCCGGTCCCACCAGCATGCGCCTGCATGCGGCAAGCGCAACCAAACCGGCAGCAGGGGCCGCGCGGAGGTTGGGTGAGTGGCGCAACGCGGCGCAAAGCGAGCCGAACTTGAAGCAAGTCCAAGGTAAGTTCGCCAGGACTTAGAGGGGCACACAGAGGGGCACCGAGACACACACACATACAGGGCCACGGAGCCACACACATAGAGGGTCACGGAGGCACTTACCAATAGTTTAACGGAGGCACGATGTCCGGGCGGTGTGTAAATGTCGCGGCGACTGCGAGCCGACAAGCCGTTGCCGCGTGGGATTTTTGGACATTGTCGGTTTTTCGGAGCCCCGCGCGGCGTCGGGACGAACTCGGGACGAACTCCGCACAATTCCGCACGGCTCCGGCGATCGAAGTGGGACCGGCCCCGCGACGCCGGACGGCTCAAGCGACCACGTTAGGTCGCACTAATCGCATAGAGTTGCATGCTGGTGGGACAGGCCCTTAAGCCTATTGAAAGGCTAAGGTTCTGTACATCCAAACAACATGTAAGTTACAGGCATCCCAAACAATTGATTATTTGGGGTTTCTCTTTAATACAGTTGATATGTCAGTAACTTTACCAACATTTAAGGTTGGGGATGTTACAAATGTCTGCGTATCTCTGTTCCCTTCACCCACTTTCAGCCATGTCCTCTCTCTCCAGCCCACTCCTGACCTGTGTATTCTCTACTTTCAATCTGTGGCTGCTCTTTTACAGATTCAAGACTACAGGAATGCAATCATTGTCGCAAAGTCACCTGCAGCGGCTAAGAGGTAAGGAGGATGGAATTAATGAATGAATCAATGAATGAATGAATGGATGGTGTGAGGGTGCTAATCCAAGGGTGGACTTGGCTCATTCTTTAATTCTCCTCCACACATGTCATCTTATCTCCCATTCCAGTCTGCTGATCACCACACTTCTATAGGCAACGATTGGACTCTAAATTCTCTTGCTGAACCTGCAGTGTAGGATTTGCATTGCACATGCCAGTGCTGGCACTGGTGCAGGAGCTGTAGGGGAGGCATTATCAAGACTGCCCTTGCAATGCTAACGTTTTATGAGTCATTAGTCCAAGAGGGAGCGCTGGGTCCTGTCCCCTCGGTTGTGGGGGTGGGGGGGGGGCGGCTGCGGCGTCACCCACAAATTAACCATCCCCCCACACACGGGGGAAGAGAGGAGAGAGGGAGGAAGAAGAGATGAGGGGGTTTGAGAGGAGAGGGGGGGGAGAGGAGGAGGTCAGCTGGGCGAGCGAAGGTGCTGCGAAAAGCTGAGAGAGCCCAGAGAGAGAAAGAGAGCGCTGTAGTACAGGGCCCTACTCTAGTAAAAAAAACTCGTGAAAGCCAAGCCGAGGCTAGTGTGCGTCGACCTCGGAAGCGCTCGGAAAGTCTTGGAAGCGCTTTCAGAAGCCATCGGGATCTGCAGAACAGAGCCCACTTGCTCGTTCTTTCTGCATCTTTTAAAAAATGGGGGGGGAGAGGGAAGAGAGGGGGCGGTGGTGACTTCACTCCTGGAAAACAGTGGCCAGCGGGCAGCGTGCTGAAAATTATGCGCAGCTTGCCGCGAGGAGCAAAGGCATTGTGACGTCACCAGCTCGCTTCAGCATGTTAGATTTTAAAAATGTCAGATTAGTGAACAATTATAGTAAAAAAACTCGAGAAATAATTAATCAGATTTTCAGATGAGGGGATTTTTGAAATCATGAGGTAAATCTCTACCAGAATATGTAAACATTTTGCCGTTACTGCATCGAGGTTTCGAGGAGATGTGAATGAAAGAAAAAGTGCAAGCAAGCAAACCCACAAGTAAACATCCAAGATCAGACTAGTATAATAAGATCAGTTATATGATAGATGTTTGTCCATAAGGTCATCAGTGATAGGAGCAGAATTAGGCCATTCGGCCCATCAAGTGAGCTCCGCCATTCATAATGGCTGATCTATCTCTCCCTCCTAACCCCATTCTCCTACCTTCTCCCCATAACTCCTGACACCCGTACTAATCAAGAATCTATCTATTTCTGGCCTCCACAGCTGTCTGTGACAAATAATTCCACAGATTCACCACCCTCTGACAAAATAAATTATTCCGCCATCTTCTTAAAGGACTCTCCCACTAGTGGGAACATCCTCTCCACATCCAGGCCTTTCACTATTTGGTGAGTCCAGTCAGTACCTGCCAGTGTGCCTGGAAGTTCACTCTTAAGGCAGCTGCTTACTCATGATGTAGTTTGTGTGCTTTTGATTAGATCAACAGTGATGCTAATCCTGTCAACGTACCCTTTTCAGAGCACAGTCGTACGCGGAGAGACTGCGGCTGGGACTGGCAGTGATACACGGAGAGGCTCAGTATGCAGAGTACGATATGGTGGATGGGCGACACTCTCCTCCGGCTGTCAAGAACACCATGATACACTCTGGTCTGGAGTTGCCATGTAAGGAACATACAGCTGCAGTTTGCAGATACCCTACTGTACAGGGAAGGGCGTAAACAGGTTGGAAGCACTGGCGAGTGATGTCCAGCCTGCGGTCAGCTCAGTGATGCACCATGTCAGCAGGCTGTTGCTGTGCTCGGCTCTTGCCATTGCTACATTCTGTTCCTTCAGCAACTAGTCAATGTGTTGTGTAACTGCAGATAGAAAACAAGCACGAATAGTCACTGCTGGACAAACACTTCAGCCCAAAGCTGCTGTGTTGTCAATAGACAATAGGTGCAGGAGTAGGCCATTCGGCCCATCGAGCCAGCACCGCAACTCCTGTAGCTTGGATCTGAGCTCCCATCACTCGTCACTTTGGTTCCAGCCCACTTGTCCTTGACACTATTATCCTGTGTTGTGTTCAATTTTGCCCTCTCTCTAACCCTGACTCTAATGTTTTCCTGAATGCGCCATTCCTTGCATGCTTTGAAAGCAAGTTATTTTTCGCTGTCAATACGCAGCAGTCCAGCTGACAAATGCATCACCTGCATCGAGTACACCCTCACTCAGTCACAACCTGCCTTTCTCATGTTTCTCCAGCGCCATTGTTCCCTATTGTCTGCATTCTCCTTTCTTCCGTTTCCTGTCACTGTGACCGGGCTCTAAACACCGAGTACAATTGCAACGCTATAAACACAGCAATGTGTCACAGACTAACCCCATTGAGTCTCACAGCCTTCGCTCAACAGTTACATTGTGGGAGAATACAACAATTCTCCACAATTCTCCTGTGGGAGACTATTGGCCAAGTGAAATAGGAATCGATGTGAAAGGTGAGGTGAGTAATGGATTAAACGTATTATATATGAATGCACAAAGTATAAGAAGTCAAGTGGATGAGCTTGAGGCTCAGTTAGAGATTGGTAGATATGACATTGTGGGGATTACAGAGACATGGCTGCAGGATAATCGGGACTGGGAACTGAATATTCAGGGTTATATGTCCTATAGAAAGGACAGGGGTGACATAGAGACTGACAATGTAGAGTCGCTGTGGATAGAATTGAGGAATTGGAAAGGTAAGAAGACACTAATGGGAGTTATCTACAGGCCCCCAAACAGTAGCCTGGATATAGGGTGCAAGGTGTAGCAGGAGTTAAAATTGGCATATAACAAAGGTAATGACACACTAGTTATAGGAGATTTCAATATGCAGGCAGACTGTGAAAATCAGGTTGGTTCTGGCCTCAAGAAAGGGAGTTTGTCGAATGCCTCCAAGATGCATTCTTAGAGCAGCTTGTACTGCAGCCTACCAGAGAGAAGGCAATTTAGTGTTGTCTAATGAGCCAGATTTAATAAGGGAACTTGATGTAAAGGAACCGCTTTAAGGTAGTGATCATAATATGGTAAGTTTTAATCTGCAATTTGAGAAGGAGAACGTTAAATCAGAAGTTGCAGTGTTGCAGTTGAACAAAGGGGACTATGAAGGCATGAGTGAGGAGCAGGCCAAGGTTGACTGGAAAAGGATCCTAGCAGGAATGACGGTGGAACAGCAATGGCAGGAATTTCTGGGCATAATCCAGAAGATGCAGAATCATTTCATTTCAAAGAGGAAGAAAGATTCAAAGGGGAGTAAGAGGCGACTGTGGCTGACAAGGGAAGTTAGGGATGGAATGAAACTAAAAGAAAATGTATATAAAATAGCAAAGAGTAGCGGGAAGCCAGAGGATTGGCAAACTTGCAAAGGACAACAGAAGGTAGCAAAAAGGGCAATATGGGGTGAAAAGATGAAGTATGAAAATAAGCTAGCCAAGAATATAAAGAAGGATAGTAAAAGCTTCTTGATGTACGTTAAGAGAAAAAGAGTAGTAAAGACAATATGGGTCCCTTGAAGGCAGAGATGGGTGAAATTATTATGGGGAACAAGGAAATGACAGATTAGGTGAACAGGTACTTTGGTTCTGACCACTAAGGAAGACACAAACAATCTCCCGGATGTACTAGAGGATCTAGGCAGACAGAGGAACTGAAATAAATTTGCATTAGGCGAGAAATAGTATTGGGTGGACTGATGGGACGGAAGGCTGGTAAATCCCCAGGGCCTGATTGTCTGCATCCCAGGGTACTCAAAGAGGTGGCTCTAGAAATTGTGGACGCATTGGTGATCATTTTCCAATGTTCAATAGATTCAAGATCAATTCCTGTGGATTGGAGGGTAGCTAATGTTATCCCACTTTTCAAGAAAGGAGCGAGAGAGAAAACAGGGAGTTACAGACCAGTTAGCCTGACTTCGGTGGTGGGGAAGATGCTGGAGTCAATTATTAAAGAGGTAACAATGGCGCATTTGGATAGCAGCAAAAGGGTTGATCCAAGACAGCGTGGATTTATGAAGGGGAAATCCTGCTTGACTAATCTTGTGGAATTTTTTTAGGATGTAACAAGTAAAGTGGATGAAGGAGAGCCAGTGGATGTAGTGTATCTAGACTCAGAAAGCCTTTGATAAGGTCCCACAGAAGAGATTAGTTGGCAAAATTAGATCACATGGTATTGGGGGTAGGGTATTGACATGGATAAAGAATTGGTTGGCGGACAGGAAACAAAGAGTAGGAATAAACGGGCCCTTGTCAGAATAGCAGGCAGTGGCGAGTGGAGTGTTGCAAGGCTCGGTGCTGGGGCCGCAATTATTAAAAGTAACGCTAGCAAATTTGCAGATGACACAAAGCTAGGTGGCAGTGTGAATTGTGAAGAGAATCCTAGGAGGTTCCAGGGTGAGTGAGTGGGCAGATGCATGGCAGATGCAGTATAATGTAGATAAATATGAGGTTATCCACTTTGGCGGCAAGAACATGGAGGCAGATTATTATCTCAATGGTGTTAGATTAGGGAAAAGGGAAGTGCAACAAAACCTGGGTGTCCTTGTACACCTGTCACTGAAAGTAAACATGCAGGTACAACAGGTAGTAAAGAATGCTAATGGCATGTTGGCCTTTATAACAAGAGGATTTGAGTATAGGTCCTTCTACAGTTGTACAGGGCCCCGATGAGACCGCACCTGGATATTGTGCGCAGTTTTGGTCTCCTAATTTGAGAAAGGCCATCCTTGCTATTGAAACAGTGCAGCGTAGATTCACGAGGTTAATCCCCGGGATGGCGGGACTGCCATATGAGGAAAGATTGGAAAGACTGGGCTTGTATTCACTGGAATTTAGAAGGATGAGAGGGGATCTTATAGAAATGTATAAAATTATAAAAGAACTGGACAAGCTGGATGCAGGAAAAATGTTCCCAATGTTGGGGAAGTCCAGAACAAGGGGCCAGAATCTAAGAATAACGGGGAGGCCATTTAAAACTGAGATGAGAAAAAATGTTTTCACCCAGAGAGTTTTGAATTTGTGGAATTCTCTGCCACAGAAGGCAGTGGAAGCCAATTCACTGAATGTATTTAAAAGAGAGTTAGATGGAGCTCTAGGTGCTAGCGGAATCAAGGGATATGGGGAGAAGGAAGGCACGGGTTACTGATTGTGGATGATCAGCCATGATCACAATGAATGGCGGTGCAGGCTTCCTCCAGCACCTATTTTCTATGTTTCTATGATTCTACATAAGTTGTACAGTTTTGAGAGCGTCCGTAGCCCTGGATCCGGTTTGTTGTTGCGATGATGCTGGCAGCTGCCATTGGTGGTTGTTGCCTTCACCTTCACCAGTCGTGGTGCACCTGGCCAGGTGAAGGTGACAGTCCTGCAGCAAACACCTGTCAGGTAGCTTGCTTGAGGCTGCCCAGTGCTGTGGGGTGTGACGTCACTCTCATTCCAGGCGGGGGCAGATGTGGAAGCAACACTCATCGCATGTAGTCCTTGGGTTATATTGTCATGTACCTTGTTCTGTTTTATTAATTTATTCTGCCTTTGTAAATTTTATGCTTTTAGCTGTACATAGGCTGCGAATTCCGTTTCCTGGTATTGAGCTTCCAAGTACGAGAGTATAATTTTTCCCTTTTACTGATGGCGGGCCGGATTCTGGGATACTCAAGGCTGTTTGTGGTTGCGGCTTGTAAACTGCATGTGTGAATGGAAAATAATCCCGCAGGGGCTTGAGTGTCAGCCTGGGACTGAATGAAGCAGAACCTCTCTTGCTCTAAATGTATGGAAGGACCATGGGTGGAGTGTCACAGCAGGCAATTAGTGAATTTCCCCAAAATCCACCCTATTACAGCAACATTGGCTTCTTGCAAATATAAGAATGAATACACAAAAAGATTTGGAGAGACGAGGGAGATGTCAGAATTGCTGCCTTGGTGATGAGGGAGGGTGGCAGGTTTGGGGAACTGGTTCCAAGTGCTGGCAGTGTGGTGGGTGAATGGCTCCCTGTACTAACTGTACACTCAGCTCAATGAACTCTACCTGATGCTAGTTGAGATTTTTATATTTTGTACTTTTTGTTCACTGCAGTGATTCTAGCAAGAGTTTTAACCCCACCTCCGGGCTACATGACTTTTCCTTTTCCCGTTCAACCACCTGCTTGCTGCGTGCACAGTCACGTTGGGCAGGGATGTCTAACCAGGTGGCTGTGTTTTACTGTTACATTTTACAAATTTAGGTTTGCAATATTTATACAGATGTAAATATGGAAACCTCAAGATGATTGAGGTGCTGGTGGAGGCCCAGTGGCAGCAGAGGTGAGCCTCAGACCAGTGCCCACCTGTGCCACAGTGAGTCTCGATGTGTGGCACAGCCAGGTGTGACGGTAGCAGCCATGAGTAATGTCGGTGCCAGCAGTGGTGCAGTGTGACGTGTGGGGAACCGCGGTACACAACACGCGTTGCTGCTATTGGGGATTGTGAGCAACATTGTCTGAGACTACAGATCAGAGGGGAGGTTGAGCAGTGCATTGAGATGCAGTCTAGTCTCCAAGTGCGAAGGACCTTGACATTCAAGTCCATATCTCCCTGAAGGTAGCAACACGGAGAGAAGATGATAAAGAAGGCACCTGGTGTAACGTTAGCAGAGGATATAAAAGTCATGATGTTATCTGCAACTTTACAAGTGGTGTGTCTGCCCACACAGGGTATTGTGTGCAGTTGTGGTCGCTGTTCCATAGGAAGGATGTGCTTGTGTGATGTGGGTAGGGAGGAGATTCACCTGGTTGATGCTTGGTTTGAAGCACTTTAGTTATGTGGAGGTGGGCTCGTGTTCCCTGGGGCTGAGGGGCAAGCATCCCCTGCATTAGGAAAATTCGCCACAAATCACTACTCAAACATCTGGGAAACGCAATAAAAAATCTGCATAAATTAATGTGAAAAATAATAAATACAGAATATTTATTTAATTCTCATTTGTAGGCCCATGTGTGGTTAACGTAGCTAATTTTCTAGGATATCTCCCCCCCCCCCTTAATGTGTAAGCGCATATTGTCTGTATAAGATTGTGAGAGACTTGGGAAGAGCAGATAGTCAAAATGTTTCCCATGGTCAAAGTATCAAAAACAAGAGGGTAGACAAAAATGCTGGAGAAACTCAGCGGGCGAGGCAGCATCTATGGAACGAAGAAAATAGGCGACGCTTCGGATTGAAACCCTCCTTCAGACTGATGTGGAGGGGGCGAGAAGAAGAAAGGAAGAGGCAGAAACAGTGGGCTGTGGGAGAGCTGGGAAGTGGAGTCGAAAAAAGGAGAAAGCAGGGACTACCTGAAATTAGAGAAGTCAATGTTCATACCGCTGGGATGTAAACTGCCCAAGCAAAATATGAGGTGCTGCTCCTCCAATTTACGGCGGGCCTCACTCTGGCCATGGAGGAGGCCCAGGACAGAAAGGTCGGATTCGGAATGGGAGGGGGAGTTGAAGTGCTGAGCCACCGGTTGGTTAATGCGAACTGTGCGGAGGTGTTGGGCGAAGCCTACACTTGGTCTCACCGATGTAGAGCAGCTGATACCTAGAGCAGCGGATGCAATAGATAAGGGTGGAGGAGGTGCAGGTGAACCACTGCCGTACCTGGAAAGACTGCTTGGGCCCTTGGATGGAGTCAAGGGGGGTGGTAAAGGTGGTGTAGCATTTCCTGCCGTTGCAAGGGAAAGTGCCAGGAGAGGGGGTGTTTTGGGTGGGAAGGGACAAATTGACCAGGGAGTTACGGGGGGAGGGTTCTCTGTGGAAAGCCAAAAGGGGAGGAGATGGGAAGATGTGGCCAGTGGTGGGATCCCGTTGGAGGTGGCAAAAATGTTGGAGTATTATCTGTTGTATGTGACGGCTAGTAGGGTGGAAGATGAGGACAAGGGGGACTCTGCCCTTGTTACGAGAGAGGGGATGGGGAGTGAGAGCAGAGTCACGGGGTATAGAAGAATCCCTGGCGAGAACCTCATCTATAGTTGAAGAGGGGAACCCCCGTTCCCTAAAGAATGAGGACATACCGATGTCCTGGTGTGGAACACCTCATCCTGGGTGCAGATGCGGCGCAGATGGAGGAATTGGGAGTAGGGGATAGAGTCCTTACAGGAAGCAGGGTGGGAAAAAGTGTAGTCCAGATAGCCATGGGAGTCAGTGGGTTTATGGTAGATGTCGGTCAGTAGTCTGTTACCTGCGATGGAGATGACAGACCACTGAAGTTGCCTATTTACCTTCGCTCCATAGATGCTTCATCAGCTGAGTTTCTCCAGCATTTTTGTCTACCTTCAATTTTCCAGCATCTGCAGTTCCTTAAACAAAACAACAAGACGGAGTGTTTAAGGGGAGAGGGAGGAGTTTGAAAGGAGATTTGAGGGGAGAGATTTGACAGAGAATGGTTGATATCTGGAAGCCACCAGCAGGAGACATGATAGACAATAGGTGCAGGAGTAGGCCTTTTCGGCCCTTCGAGCCAGCACCGCCATTCAATGTGATCATGGCTAATCATCCCCAATCAGTACCCAGTTCCTGCCTTCACATCATATCCCCTGGCTCTGCTATTTTTAAGAGCTAGATCTACCTCTCTTTTGAAAGTATCTAGAGAATCTGCCTCCACCACCCTCTGAGGCAGAGAATTCCACAGACTCGCCACTCTCTGTGAGAAAAAGTGTTTCCTTGTCTCAGTTCTAAATGGCTTACTCCTTATTCTTAAACTGTGGCCCCTGGTTCTGGATGGAATCAGGCCCTTCAGCATGCCGACCAGCCATCCCCGCACATTAACACCATCCTGCACACATTGGGGACAATTTACACTTGCACCAAGCCAATTAAACTACAAACCTTTATGTCTTTGGAGTGTGGGAGGAAACTGAAGATCTCGGAGAAAACCAACACGGTCACGGGGACAACGTACAAACTCTACAGACTCGGGATGGAACCCAAGTGTCCGGTGCTGCAAGGAAGCAACTCTACTGCTGCGCCACCGTGTCGCAAAACCACTTGATCAAGCCACTTTAAGAGATGTTAATTAAGATGGTTGCTTAAAGGGGCACGGTTCAGAGGGACATGGATTTAAACTGCACAAATGAGATTAGTGCAGAGCGGTAAGATGGATGTGATGGGCCGAAGGACCTGTTTGTGTGGTGTACCTCTGACTGAGGGATGAAGGCTGTTTGTAAGACAGTGTAGCAGCGGCAGGGCATGTTGATGTCTACCACAGCTGGAGGCCTACCTAGTGTAGCAATGTCTGATGTCTACCCCACAGTGCAGCAAGAGATGCTTTATCTGACCTGTGGTCTTTTATACACATGTTGCTCTGCTTTCCTGGTGCTGTGATTGGTCATGTATTGCATGTTTCAGACACACTGTGCAGGCCTGAACCATTTCACCTCCACAGGTGCCAGGTGTGACCTCACCATGGGCAAATGGAAATTAATGCAAGTGTCTTAAAGCTGAGGACACTTTTGGGTATTGAGTTTCGGAAGGGGGTGGGCAAGTAGCAGAAGGTCGCTCAGTCCTGGAGCCCCTGTGGTGCCGCACAGTTTCTGAAGTCATTGTTCCAATGCCAGAGCGAGCCAGTCCCGCTGGGATTTGCAATAATGAAGCGTGACCATGTGAATGCCCCACGCAGCAAACACTGGAGCAGTCCCTGACTGATGCTGGGTGGCCAATGCTTGGTGTCTTAAGGTGGTGAGAGCTTTGGGGAAATTGAAACAAGGTGCCAGAGAAGCATTGACTGTGTTGGCAGCGGCAACTCAAGCCCTTGTTACCAGAGTGGAAGGAAGCCTCCAGCGTTTGTGCATCATCAGTGCATTGGGTGGTGTTGGATATTGGATCTGAGTTATTGCATGCAGTGTGCAGCACTCTGGTGATGCTGGAGCTGAAGGAAATGCACATGTTACAACAGGCAGCCCATTGGGACATGAGATCAACAGCCTTCTCCATTCATTTGCATCTCTCCCTCTCCATGACTAGTGTTTACTGCAAACAATTGAGGAAAGCAGGAATGACCTAAAGGCCATGAATTAGGAGAGCTAAAAAGGGCTGTGATACTTTGGTCAGCATGGATGACTCGAGCCAAAGGCCTGTATCCGTGCTGTTTCGACTTGTCCAGTTGATGTGTCCCACTGGTGATTGATGCCACTACATCCCTATTCTTCTGCAGAGGCTGCAGCCTCTTCACAATAGTTTGGTCCACAAGAGGCTGTCTGTGTGAAATGTGCCTTTTGTTTCACTCAGAGATACGACCACACTGATGTGTGGACTTGTTTCAAAATGTGCAGAATTCCTGATTGAAGTAATAGGTCTCTTTCCATTGCACAGTGATGATGCCCAAGGAGAAGCCGCCCATCACTGTGGTTGGAGATGTTGGTGGAAGAATAGCCATCATTGTGGTAAGGAAGGAATTGCAACAGCTTTCCTGCAGCAACGATGCATGTTTACAACCCACTGACATTTCTCCAGTTGTGCTCTCAGAATTAACTTTAAAACAATGAACCCTGGTTATCAAAGTGTGTTTTAAGTAGGTGGTGAGTTTGTAGTATGGGATTGTTGACCACTGTAAGTGACTTTGTTCACAGCTGAACCATCACTTGATGGATTTGTTCTTCCATGGCCCCTTTCACCATCTCTAGCATTGTAATAGCGGACAACTTGGTGCACAGTTCACCCTTTGGGTGCAATTAATTGGGGAATTAATGCTTAATCATTTAAAAAAGCTGTCTTGTAATGGGAGATGGGAACGAGCTGTGCTGATTCCACTTGATTCCTCCCACAGGACGATATTATTGATGACGTTGATGGCTTTGTGGCAGCTGCTGAGATACTGAAGGAGCGAGGTGCATACAAGATCTATGTCATGGCCACACATGGCCTTCTGTCTGCAGATGCCCCCTGTTTGATAGAGGAGTCAGCCATTAATGAGGTATTTTATTATTAGCAGAGGTGAGACTGGTTAGAACAGGAGGCCATGGTGCAATGTGCTAGCCTACGAAACGATTCACTTCATTCTGTAAATCTTGTGCCTGCAGCACATTAAACACTCGTCTACACCCACCTCTCCATCCCCTCTCGCCCTCTACCCACATTATGCTCATCCACTCAAGGAAAATGGTGGGGGGGGGGGGAGAGAGAGACCTTGGTGTGGGATGCGGGAGAGGAAGAGGTATTGGGTGGGGGGGGGGGCAAGAGAGAGACCTTGGTGTGGGAGGGGGGGGGGAGAGAGAGAGACCTTGCTTTGGGGGGGAGGGTGGAGGAGACCTGGTGTGAGTTTTTTTTAGTTTTAGAGAAACAGCGCGGAAACGGGCCCATGGGCCCACTGGGTCCGCACCGACCAGTGACCCCACACATTAACACTGTCCTACACACACTAGGGACAATGTTTACATTTACCAAGCCAGTTTACCTACTTCTCTGCACATCTTTGGAGTGTGGGAGGAAACCGAAGATCTTGAGAGAAAACCTTTGCAGGTCATGGGGAGAACGTACAAACTCCGTACAGACAGTAGCAATGTTACAAAATTTTGAGATTTTAAAAATCAAGTCTGCAATTTATCCCATTTGATAAAGCATAACAAGAAGTTTAATTTGACACCTAATTTACTTTCATATCTTCAGTATTAAGAAAGTTATGGCCATTTTCATGCTCGGAAATGAGTATCTTGCTTCCCATTGACTTTCAATTGACTTAACTCAAAAGCTGTGATCTGGAAAAATTAAAAGCCCATAACTTTATTAAAAATTAAGAGAACTCAATGAAATTTTCAGTCATTATAGATTTAAGCATTCTGAAACAAATATTAAACAATCTTACTTGGATTACCTGAAATTAAAGTATATAATTAGTTAGTTATCTAATTGTAGCTAATTACAAAATTCAATGAGTAGATCTAAACATCTATCAATTTCTTAAGAAAAGATAAACTTTTTTTTAATTGCCTAAGTGTCCAAATAACATTCACACAATAATCCACAATATAACATAATTTTTAAATCTCATTTTCATGAATTTCTGGGCCAAATGGAAGGATTTTAGTGTTTAATGCCTGTAAATAAATGGCCATTTAAGTCAACTAGCGAGTGGGTTTTAGTGGAATGCGGTGGATTGGAACGTTGCGGTTAGCAGTGAAGTCGGGGGGAAAAATACTGGGGGTTCATACATTTTTTGGGGACCCCATTTCGCAACATTAAAATATTATTTATGCCTCCCAAAAAAACAACTTTTAATAAAAAAATAAAGTATTTACCTTTTTTTCTCCCCTACGCAAAATGCTTCCGGTGGTCTGCGGTCACGGCTTTTGAAGGTGATTTTTAAATTACTCTAGTTAACAAATAACTTAGAGTAATTTAAAAATACCTTAATGGATGAAATGTCGGAGCGATTTTTCTTCCGCAATTAAATCGCCCGACATTCATCGATTATCCTGGTCTGGTGAAAATCGGCACTTTAAGCCCGCCCCCCTCTGCAAGGCGCTAAAGTCGCGCACACGGGGAGCGGCAGAAGTGCAGCGCCGCTAAAGGTAAGTTTTGTAACATACCTACAGACAGCACCCGTAGGCGAGAGCGATCCCGGGTCTCCAGCGCTGTGGGGCAGCAACTCTACCGCTGCGTCACTGTGCCACCCTAGTGGGGTGGGGGGAGAGAGATCCTAGAGTTGGGGGAGGGGGGACACCGCTTTGGAAGAGTGGGGACACTGGAACAGGAAGTAGGGGGAACACTGGAGGGGGGAGTGGGGGAGACACTGGGATGGGGGGCACTGGAGTGGGGGGGGGTCACACCTTGGCCATGGAATCAGTGAAGTGATTCTAACACTTTGATCAGAGATGCGTGACCTAAAGTGAGGTTTTAGGATTGAGCGTGTTACTGGCGGTTCCTCTTGTCGCGGGAGCCTCACACACTGGTGTTGTTTGTTCCCTCGTCCTTGTTCATCGTCTCATTTCTATTTCAGAAGGCTCTGCCCGAATGTTAACCTGTTGTTCTCAGTGGCAGCGCTCCTTGGCTTGAGAGCTTTCTGAGTGGTCCTGAGAGATGATTTACCTTCTCCTTTCCCCCTCCAGGTGGTGGTAACAAATACTATTCCTCATGAAGTTCAGAAGCTGCAGTGTCCCAAGATCAAAACTGTCGATGTCAGCATGATCCTGTCCGAAGCCATCCGCCGTATCCACAATGGAGAGTCCATGTCCTACCTGTTCCGCAACATTACTGTCGATGACTAGCCCTTTCCCACTCCTCTCGAGCAGTGGTGCGTCAGCAGAGGAACCCAGGCAGAAACAGACTAGTTGTGCGCAGGGTTGCAATGGCTGCTTAATGTTGCCTTTGTTGCTGGGAAACACCAATGCCCTGCTTTCAAATAGTTGCTGCAATGGCATTTAATTCTGTAAATAACTGCAGCTTTTTGAAATTGCTGTTGAATGACTGTTTGAAAGCTGTAAATTGTTAACGGTGCAACTGAGCGGCACGTTCCTGTACAGACTGCTCCCAGCACATCCACTTACAGTGGCAGAGGCCGGCTGCTACACTCATGGGTCTGGTATTTTTTTTTTAACTATTTGACAGCATTATTGGCGATGCCAAGGGCCTGTGCTGGTTTGGTTGTCATGTAACTAATTAAACTACTCTGATTACCTAAGAATTGTTTGAAGGTATGGTTGTTATTTTACAGATGCAGAGAAAGCTGCAAGTGGTCTGACAATATCCATGAGTGAGATGAGGTTGTGCTGTTTGGGACTGCACTCCGTGTCTGGGCTGCCTGCTCTTCAAGTCACCAGCAGCTCAATATTACAGGCCAGTTAGCTCATGGTTACTCACTTGATGGTCACACTGTCCCATCAGTCCATGCTGCCCATCCACACTAAGCACAAGCCCCCCCACCCCCCCCCCCCCCCCCCAACCTGTGGTAGTCTCGTCCAAGGTCAGCTAGCCAATTGCATTCACAATTGACTTTGGGGAAGGAATGAAAGGGAAGCTGTTGAGGTTTTGTTTCAGACTGGATGCTGCTAAACCGTGGGATTGATGTGTAGGAAAGAATTGCAGATGCTAGTTTAAATCGAAGGTAGACACAAAAAGCTGGAGTGACTCAGTGGGACAGGCAGCATCTCTGGAGAGAAGGAATGAGTGACATTTCAGGTCGAGACCCTTCTTCAGACTGAAGCCTTCTCTCCGGAGATGCTGCTTGTCCCGTTGAGTTACTCCAGCAGTTATTCTAATTTTTAATATACAAATACTTTTATTCGGAAAATAAAAGCAAACATACAGCGTATTAACACGACCAGACACTGCCCACATTGACAGTTTACAAACGGTCATCAAATGGGCAACTTTATCAACAATACGCTGGTCCTCCCGCGGCGACCTGCGTTCATGGAAGGCCTCAAGTCCCCGTGGACACCGGGTGTTCCCTCTCCAGGCACGCGGGCACGGACGTCGGCCCTGAAAAGGGGCAGGCAGTTAACCCCGGTGCCTGGACCCACGAATGGCCAGGCCCAGGAGCAGACCGATAGGAAGACCCCTTTTTCCAGACCCCTCCCCCGCCTCTGTTCGGGGTGCCCAAATATCAGGAGTGGGGCTAAAATGTGGCCAAAACTTGAGGAGCAGCCCCCTCAGATAGTCGAACAGGGGCTGCAACCTCTCACACTGCAGGTACAAACGGAACACGGTCTCTTCCTCGCCGCAGAAGTGACGGGCGGCTGGCGAGTCTGTGAACCGGCTCAAGTATCTGTTACAGGCCACAGCCATGAGCAACACTCTCCACCCCAGGTCCCTGATATAAAGGAGGAGGACTCCCCTATAGAGAGACCTCCACAGGGGAGCAGCCTGTACCGCATGCGCTTCCCAGCGTCACGGAACGGAACGCTGGGCATCTCGGAAAGACCGCTCGTGTTGTGTGGGGCCCGGGCCGCAGGTCCTATGAGCAGTTCTGATGGAGCGGGGGTAAGCACGGCCAGAATCATGGGATTGACATAGTGTGGTGATGATAGTGTAGTTGACATCACCAGTAAAGTTTCAATTGACACCAAATGTAGTGGTATAGTACACTTGCAATCTTTGGCACTAAGTACTAGAGTTTTGAGTACTAAAGTTGGGACACTGTGATGTAGCTGCTGCAGTTAGTGAGAATATACTTGGAAAACTGTGTGCAGTTTCACCCAGCTATAGGAAGGATTTCATTCAATTAGAACATTCAGAATTCAGGGTGGAGGATTGTAAAACTAGAGGGCATCAGCTTAATGTGAAAGGGAAGAGATTTAAGAGGAACCTGCATTTTCACTCGGAGGGTAATCTGTACCTAAAATGAGCTGCCAGAGGAAGCTATAGAAATGGATAGAGTTACAACTTTAAAAATGCATTTTGTACAAATATATGATTGGGCTTAGATAGCTATGCTGCAAATGCTGGGAAATGCCAACACGGTGGGCCATGCTAGATACCTTGACGACTTGAATCAAACATATCAGAACCTGAGGGGTCTTGCTACGTGGAGAGGAGCTGGATCTAGCAACGTTTGAAAGTAAGATGTCGCCAGGGATGCAGATCTGAGGAAGTTCACGGCATCTTATAACCACTTGCAATAATGTTTGAGTCAGAAGCTTTGGGGTGGGCTGGTTCAGATGATTCATGTTTATGACAGGAAGGGCAATAGGATCAAAGTAACAATTAGGCTCATGTTAAGGAGGGGAGAGTGTGATATCAGTAATTGTTAATGCTACCTACAGGCCAGTCATCCGCGCAGTTCCTGTTCTGAGCAACCACGGGCTGCAGTGACTGCCATGGCAGTGTTGCTGGCAGCTGCCCCAGTCTGGGTGGGTCTGTAATCTACTCTAATACTTTTCATGGCATCTGGGTCACCTGCCCTGATATCACCTCACCTGCCTCACTGCCAGATTTTACTGAGTACATTATTGCAAAGTTTGTTCAGATACCTTAGCCCTGAGGGAGTAAAACTTTGAACCATTTTTTTTAATTTCAAGTTATTAGTTATATGTATTCAATCAGTTAAATCTCGGGCCAATGTGAGTCACCCAAGAAATGCATTGATTTGAATTTAGATTGTGGGCAACATTGCTTTGATGCAATGCCACGTCAATGCTTATGGTGAGACGATGGTCATCTTCACTGTGCTTGTGCGCTGTTGGCCCATAGTGTGTACTGTAAGGAAGATGCAGAAGATCTTCTCAGGATGTTGTCGGAATTAGACAGTATTAGATGCAAGGAGAGGTTGGACAAACATATTATTTTTGGAGCATCGGAGATTAACACAGAACTCGATAGAAGTTTATTAAATTTATGAGAAACATAATAGGGTAGAACATCAAGTGTTTATCCAGGCAGGTAACGCCCAAGCCCCGCGACAGTAACGGCCTCCTGGCCTGCACCGGCACACTGTGTGCGCCAGTCTGACCAACCCCCCCCCCCCCCCCCAACAGAGCAGCACCCTGTCCATCCCTCTCCCCCCACCCCGTCCCTCCCCCCCACCCATGTCCCTTCCCCACCCTCTCCTCTCCCTTCCCCATCCCTCTCCCCCCACCCTCTCCTCTCCCTTCCCCCCCCTCTTCATCCTCTCTCCCCTCTCCCTTTTTCACCTCTCCCCCCCCCCCCCCCCCTCCTCTCTCCCTCCCCGTGTTTTTATTTCCGGGATGTTGGCGTCCATGGTTGCATGGCAACGGGCGGCGGGGCAGTCATTGGGCGGCAGGCATTGAGTGACGTGCGCGCAGTCCAATGGGAGCGCGGGGGCGGGCGCTCCGCGGACAATGGGCGTGTCCAAGGTAACGGAGGCGCAGTGCACGAGCGGCGGGAGCGCGCGAGGACGCGCAGTGCACGAGCGGCGGGAGCGCGCGAGGACGCGCAGTGCACGAGCGGCGGGAGCATGGCGGCCACCATCAGCCTGTTCGACCTGGCCAACCTGAGCATCGGCTACCCCGAGCCGGGCGTGGTCAACTTCGCGGCGCTGCACGCCCTGCTCCACGCCGTGCTGCAACACCTGGGCATCCAACAGGTGCAGACCGAGCACCTGCCCGACGTGGGCCCGGTGCCCGCGCCTGGACCCGCACCTGGACCCGGACCCGGACCCGACCCCCTGCCTGGGGACGACCCCCTGGCCACGTCGCTGCCCGATCCCGGTCCCGGTCCCGGTCCCGAACCCCTGGCCATGTCGGTGCCCGTGCCCGCGCACTACCGCCGGCTGGAGCGCAAGGTGCGGGACGTGGAGCTGCAGGTGCAGGAGCTGAGCCGCTTGCCCAACGCCGTGGAGTTGCTGCAGCGCAGCCGGCACGATGGCCGCGCCATGAACGATGTGTGGAGCCTCCTGCAGCTCCGCAAGAGCACGGACCTCAACCGCGAGGGCGTCGACAAGGTAGTAACCGGCGTGGACATCCAGCACCCCCGGCCAGTGTCCACAGACTGACCGCTCTCCCCAACTGACCACTACACTGGTGTCCACACACTGGCCTCTATGCTTCAGTGTCTGGAGACTGACCGCTTCACACTGGTGTCTGGAGATTGACCACTCTCCCCAACTGACCACTACACTGGTGTCCACAGACTGTTCGCTCCACACTGGTGTCCACAGACTGACCGCTTCACACTGGTGTCCACAGACTGACCGCTCCACACCCCATGCTGATGGCTGGAGACTGACTGCTGTACCACAGTGTCCAGAGACTGACCACTCTTCACTGGTACCCCCAGTGTCTGGAGAATCTCTCTCTCTCCCCACCCCCTCCCCCCGCCCATAATAGCCGGACATGATGTGGAATATTGGGACGATGGTCAGGAAAAGGGAGGCGTGTGTAAGCTGCGAAACCTCGCCTCATAATAATATATAATCATTGCAATAATAACAGAGTGCTTAAAGATAGGGGGAGAGAGGGAGATGTCAGGTCTCCTTCAGGATCAGTGATGGATGTTGTGTCCTTGCTTCTAACATGGGGGAGCAACAGGGGAGAGGAGAGGAGGTGGTGATCACCAGGAGGGTTCCTTGCCTCTGAGAGGTGTGGAGCCCATGCTGTGGCCTCCCAGAGCCGCTGCCTGTGTGTCACTGTGCCTCTTCTGACTCACACACCAGGGGTGGGGAAAAACAGAGGAAGGAACTGCAGATGCTGGTTTACACTGAAGATAGACACAGATCTCAGCAGGTCAGGCAGCATCTCTGGAGAAAAGGAATAGGTGACTTTTCAGGTCGAGACACTTCTTCAGACTGAGAGTCGGGAGAGAGAAACTGTCTCACTTTGGTGGGGAAATGCATGATCAAGGTTTGCATGATCATGTGTGGGGCAGCAGTCTTTGTGAGGAATATGTTACAGATTTAACACGTGCCCGTGTTCCTGTCTCCATGAGGGGGGCTCTTTGCTTGGTATTGGTACATTCTCTGAGCAAAGATCAACAATGGCCATCGAGTCAGCTGCTGGTTGGATGTGAACAACATGTACTTATTCCATTGTTTGTCTGTCCTTGTCTCTGTGGCACTCGGTACACAAAGCAGACTGAGCTGTTCAGACTTGCTTAATGGTCTGACTAATTGTAACCTTGGGTCACTGAAGTCTGATTCAACCAGGACAAGGTTGAACACTGCCCTGTTCCACACACCGAGATGCCGGTTCACGCTCCACTGCTCCCCCTGCTCCACCGCCCCGCACCCCACCCCAGTTGTACCCCTCCACTGAGTCACTGTATCTGTGTCAACATGGGAGGGGGTGCACGGTCGGTCTACTATTGGAGAAGGTTCCTCAAGGTGAAGCTGTTGCTGTTAGAAGCTGGAGAGTTCAGGGTTTGATGTAAGAAGCAGCTGTTGATCCTGTTGCTATGGGCAACTGAGCTGTGGCAGTGTTGCAGCCTTGGCTAGGGTACAGCTGGGGGTGGGGTACATGGAGGTGGGGTACAGGGGAGGTGGGGTACGTGGAGCAGGGGGGTGGGGTACAGAGCAGCGGGGTAGGGTACGGGGAGTGGGGTATGTGGGGGTGGGGTACATGGGGATGGGGTACATGGAGGTGGGGTACATGGAGGTGGGGTACATGGGGATGGGGTACGTGGAGCAGCGGGGTGGGGTACGGGGCAGTGGGGTGGGGTACAGGGGGGTGGGGTATGTGGGGGTGGGTACGGGGCAGAGGGGTGGGGTACGGAGGGGTGCGGGGTGGGGTACGGGGCAGTGGGGTGGGGTACAGGGGGGTGGGGTATGTGGGGGTGGGGTACGGAGCAGCGGGGTGGGGTATGTGGTGGTGGGGTACGGGGCAGTGGGGTGGGGTACAGGGGGGTGGGGTATGTGGGGGTGGGTACGGGGCCAGGGGGTGGGGTACGGAGGGGTGCGGGGTGGGGTACGGGGCAGCGGGGTGGGGTATGGGGCGGTGTGGTACAGCTGGGGTGGCTCCCACAGGGTCTGAACCCCTCGGCCATTCCTCGGTCAGTGAGAGCTGGATTGGTCAGACTGTGCAGGCGCCTCTTTCAGTCGTCTCTCCAGTTGTCCTATACACCTGTGGACAGGTGTGCAGGTCAACGGAGACATGAGGCAAGTGGCCTCCTGCTGTCATTGTACCGTCATGAACACAGTTGGGAGACATTACGACCCCATGACCCCTCACCATGACCCTTTGACCTCATCCCGTGACCCCGCACTGTGACCCTGTGATCCCTGCACCGTGACCCCCGCACCTTGACCCTGTAACCCCGCACCATGACCCTGTGACGCTGCCCTTGTGTTGCAGGCCATGTCCATGATGGAAGAGGTGATGCAAGAGATGCATTATTTAAAGCAGTTCAAAAGCACGACGGAAGATCACATTAAAGAAATCAACAGGAATCTAGATTTGGTAAGATGAGGGCAAATCTCACTTCCATTAGAATTTCCCCCCACCCGCTCACACCCCACGGGCAGAAGGGAGATGAGGGGGGGGAGGGAGGGAGCGGAGGCCATCCTCTCCGGCCGAGATTTCCCTTGGGGACAGAGTGGACAGGTGTGAGGCAGCCATGAAAGACCCACCATGTTATTTGTCGTCCTGCGATGGGTCACTCTTTGACGCGGCCTCTCCTTGTATTCCAGGTGACCAACCAGATGATCTCGGTCAATGAGGTTCTGGTGAGACCAACATTCAGTTCACATTGCCCGAGTCGAAGGAGTGCAATTAGATGTGGTTGCTGTTACATTTAGTGCTCCATATTCCACCCAACAAATTCCAAAAGAGTGGACCTGCTCCTTCCTGGTGGTCACCATCTGGTCTTAGGTGTGACCACCTCCCTGAATCCTGCCTCCTTGCCCCGATGGGCCCAGCCTTGTCCAGCTGTGGCTCCACTCCCTCCCTCCCTCCACAAGGAGCTGCATCTGGATCTTCCTGCGCGACCCCTCACCCCCCCTTGCGACCCCTCACCCCCCTGCGACCCCTCACCCCCCCTTGCGACTCCTCACCCCCCCTTGCGACCCCTCACCCCCCCTTGCGACCCCTCACCCCTCCTTGCGACCCCTCACCCCCCCCTTGCGACCCCTCACCCCCCCTTGCGACCCCTCACCGCCCATTGCGACCCCTCACCCCCCGCGACCCCTCACCCCCCCCCTGCGACCCCTCACCCCCCCGCGACCCCTCACCCCCCTGCGACCCCTCACCCCCCCTTGCGACCCCTCACCCCCCCCTTGCGACCCCTCACCCCCCCTTGCGACCTCTCACCCCCCCCTTGCGACCCCTCACCCCCGCGCGACCCCTCACACCCCCCTCCCCCCGTGTAGGGAGAGAGAGCAGGGACACTGAACTCCAGCCGGTTGGTCCTTTCGTGGAGACATCTACTGAGTGACAGCTGTTTAACTTGTTTTCATTGCAGAATAAATCTCGTGAGGAGCTGGAGCAGTTTGTCCCGTGGAAGACCCTGCAGAGCACGCTGGTGGACCCTCCTATGGAACGCTTTGGTGTAAGGAGTCCTAACATACAGCCCTCCGCTCACTCTGCATCAAACCCAACGACAAGGGAGGTGCCGTGGTAGTCTGGCGCGCTGACCTCAACCGGGCTGAGGCCAGGCGACAACTCTCAAGACACCTCCTCCTACTTATCCTTGGACCATGACCCCACATACGAGCACCAGGCCTTAATCTCACACACTTTGTGATCCTATCCCCCTGGCCCAATCTCTCCCGACCTGTGTCCAAGATACCTCACATGCCCTTCGTCTCTTTAATGACTTCCGTTTTCCTGCCCCCACTACCTCATCTTTACTATGGACGTTCAGTCACTCTACACCTCAATCCCCCACCAGGAAGGCCTTAAAGCCTTCCGTGTCTTCCTCGACAGCAGAACCATCCAATTTCCCTCTCCTAACACTTTACACTGCCTAGCCGGGCTGGTCGTCACCCTTAACAACTTCTCCTTCCACTCCTCCCACTTCCTCCAAGGTATGGCTACTGGCACCTGCATGGGCCTCAGCTATGCCTGCCTGGCTGTAGGGTACGTTGAATAATCCCTGTTCCAGGCGTACACTGGCCTATCCCTGAACTCTACCTCTGCTACATTGATGACTGCATCAGTGCTACCTCCTGCACCCATGCACAACTTACTGAATTGTCTGGCATCGCCCTACTGTTTCTAGATATCACCGTCTCCATCACAGGAGACAGACTTATCGACTGACGTCTATTACTGTTAAACTGAGTTCTTTTGTCAGTCCAATTCAAGAAAACTTGATTCAAACCATTGCTGCTAAAATCAATTCTTTATTCTGACAGCGCTGGATAATTCTTTAACCTTCCAACACAGAGTTAAAAACTCTGGGGCAAGTCGAAAGAACCACTGACTTTGGTATAAACGTGACACATTATATAGGTATTAGACAATTATGATACAAAAGGAGTGGCAAACTATTAACCAATCATTATGGTTTACCATACATTTAACTTATTTGCATTAACCAATGAACTAAATCCTTTCCAGTGATTGACAACACGTATAGTCACAAGATTTTCCCTTTTCCGGCCCCTTTACAGCCGTCTCCCCTCTGTGGTTGTCTTCAACCTCTTTGCTCAAAATCATTTTATTTCAATGAAGTAAAACCACAGAGATATAAAACTAATTCTCAGAGAACACCTCTCAGAATATAAAATACACACCATACAGTAATCCCACAATACATACACATAAAACATATTTTCACTTTTGGGAAAGAAAGTTACTTCTAAAACTTTATATTTAAACAAAGTGTAATACAATCCTAATTAAACACAATACACTTCACAATTAATTTCCCTATTTAATAGTTAAAATAAAGTTACTTATGGATTAAATATGAGTTTTGCCCCATTCTTACAAAGTATTTCTACAATCCCCAACCACACAAAGGCCACTAATTATCACACTTGATTGGTTGTTCCCAAGCTCGGGTCTAGTTCAATTACTACCTCCCCCTCCTATCTCTGGACAAAAGGAATGTAAGGCCTCCTCACTAATAGCATTCCACACAGCAAATGGAATATTATCAAAGCTTTCTCAGTTTTCTATAAACATAAGAAACCACTCTTGTACAAAGGTCACACAACCATCACCTATGTCTTATCTCTTATCTCAACATAAATACATTTAAACAGCACAGACCAGATCACAGACTAGTATCTAGCCTTGGTGCCTATGACCCAATATAGACAACCATAAATCCCCTTTATAACACAGCCGAGCACAAAGATGTGCACAAAGAAGGGACACATGGTGCCTATGTCTTGAGAAAAACCCCATCAATAACCGATATTCCAAACACCAACTAAACCAAATACAACTTCTGACAGAGTCATAGACGCTTCAAAGCAAACAAAGCTATACCT